>JAOXYF010000004.1:1770448-1812460 GCA_028565775.1 Sternarchorhynchus goeldii
CTCTCTCTCTCTCTCTCTCTCTGTCTCTCTCTCTCTCTCTCTCTCTGTCTCTCTCTCTCTCTCTCTCTCTCTCTCTCCCTCTCTCTCTCTCCCTCTCACTCTCTCTCTCTCTCTCCCTCTCTCTCTCCCTCTCTCTCTCTCTCTCACTCACACACATACACGCATAGCAACAGCAGCTGCAGCATCTTTCCCATCATGCCCCTGGCTTCCCCCTGACGCCACACCCCTCCGGCCTGGCTCTTAGCACGGGGGCGGGGCTTGTGGCCCTACCGGGGGCGTTCCCCTTCCCGCCGCACCTGCCGCCCAAAGATGACATCACTCGCCCTGAGTCTGGGGACGCCCGAGGTAAAAACATGCTGGAAAGGCAGCACCTGTTCGGTGTGGTAGCAGGTAATGCACACAGGAGCCCAGCAAAGCACAACCACACCTTTGTCATGTGAGTATATAATAACACTTAAAGTAAAAACTGAAATCTCGCTTTATCTTTTTAGATGGCGCTGCACATAGGGTGAGTGTCCATGTGTGTGTCTGTGTGTGTCCATGTGTGTGTCAGAATGTAGCTGAATGCTTCCATTAGACAGTGTTTGGCTGTTACTCATAGAAGCTCAGAGTTGTGCCACTGAAGCTAGTGTGTGTAACGCAGGCCGAGTCTCCGCCGCTCTGTTGATTGTTTTATGTATGTGTGGGGCTTCTTGTATAACAGTCCCACGGTGTTCCCACGAGAACATCAGCCAGTAGGAGAAACAGAGCGAGCATTAAGGGGTTTTACAGTACTACACTAGAGAGATTGTTTATTTGTTTACCTCCAGTGTTCCTTTAGCTATTACGCTAAAATGGGAACAAGTGAGTAAGCTCTATGCTCTGTAGGCAATAAGTCAAACATTTATTACTTATCTGTATATACTGTGTTTATTACATATGTGTATATACTGTGTTTCTTACATGTGGTAGCGTGTATAGAGGAGGCTGTGTGTGATGATGCTGTGGTAGTGTGTTTAGAGTAGGTAGTGTGTGTGATCGTGCTGTGGTAGTGTGTTTAGAGTAGACAGGGTGTGTGATGGTACTGTGTTTGACAGAGTTTCCCAGACTCGAGTGTGATGACTCAGCCTGCGGGGCAGCGGCTGGGTTTGTCTCTGACCTGCCCGACCGAACCAGAGACTGACAGCAAGAGAAGCAGTACAGAGGAGAAAACCCGCACTCCAACACCCCGGGTGAAGATCATACACACACACACACACACACGCGCGCGCGCGCGCTGAGTCATCGTGGTGATGGCTGTTTCCCACACCTACACACACACTGCCACATCCTGAGATAAATCACTGTGATTCATCCATGATCCAATTGTTCATCACTACACGTTTTCTTTGTCTGGAAACTAGTCATTTCATTGCTATGCATTTTCAGTGTCATGTTCCATGTAAAGGGGCTTTAATAACATGCCACAATTACCCCATTTTTACATTTACATTACACAATTACATTTACGTAAGTGAGTAACTTTGGAACAAATTAAGCTTTTATGAGTAAAAGGGTACCTTATACTCTCATCCAAGTATATTTGTACCTTTACTCATTACATGCATCTGCGTTCCTCAGGCATGTTACCTGAGTTCGTGTTTTTCACACTTCCTTCACCTCCCCAGTTGCATTGTCACGTTTGAGAGGGTTACTGACATCCATCGAGGCCACGACACGGTCGTCCTTTGCTTCAGTAACAACTGCATGACTATCCTGACCGTTGCGGTGTCAATGACCACAGTCGAACGTTGATCGTTCAGATCTTTGGCCGAGCAGTGTGTAGCGATCCACGCTCTACCGCAGTACGTTTAGAATCTCGTAGTGTGACCACTACTGCAACAGGTGTCTAAAATCAACCAGTAGGGGGCGTCCTAGAATTACACACAACCCAAGTAAATGGCAGTGTCAAGATAAATTGTTCACCGAAACTTCCTCATGCTCTCTTGGCTTGCTCATTGGCGGATTGGATTTGGACATCTGTAAATCTGCTTTACGACAATAGCTGAAGACTATGTAAATAAATTTGACTTGACTTGACTAGATGGGACATAATTTGAAGGTGTGCCCACAAGAGGTTTTAGTGCAGTTTCTTTGAAGAGAAGTTTTTTTCATTTGTAGACATATTTGAATAGGGGTTTCTATGAGCTGCCTAAATCAGATGGATGTTGCAGTTCTGTTTTGATTATTAAACGAGATCTCACCATTTTTTCCAAGTTTCTTTCCTATCTAAGGAATCATTTAAGTGAGTTCTTTTACTTGAGTAATTATTATAAAATAACGATCACTTGACTTGTGTGTGGGTTTTGAAACTGATGGTAGTTGACTTCTTTCCACAGGACAGCGAAGCAGACAAGGATGAGGACAACGTGAGACGAGATCGAGATGGTTCCAAAGAGGTGTGATCTCAGTCTCGTGTGGTCTCTCGGTCTGTAGCACTGCGTCTGTCTTTGAAGGCCTGTGCAGAAAGTTGTTCCAGCTCGCAGGAAGTCACCGCTCACTAACAGAAACCCTCGGTGTTACTGTGGTGACTGTTAGGCACAGATGAAACGTAATGGGTCTTAAATCTTAAACAGTTGTTGATCTGTGTCGTTTGTGCTTATCTGCTAATTGCTAGTGAGTCCCCACTGAAAATAATTTTCAAGACAGTCTTATCCACTTTCAGAAAATGTTTTCACACTGACTTAATTTAAAGCTGTATTTGTGTTATTTCATTTCTCTTTCGTTTTAAAAACACAAGTAAGTGCTGTGGTGGTATTTTGATGACATTCAGTCCTGCCGCAGTTTGCTTTGTGGTTTATGGTTCATTTCATCCTTATGCGGTTTGCTGGTCTGGAAGAGTGGGTCCCCGATAGGAGCCGTTGCCCGCCCGCTGGACGGGAACGGCCTGGATGTCTCACCAGGCCTACGCAGGAGCCCATCTAGAGACACCCGCTCACCCTCCTCGCCCTACACCCACCCACACACACCCGGACGCCGTCGGTCCCCGCCCCAGGTAAGTCCCTCACCCTACACCCATCCACATATGCCTTGTCACCACCTGTGCTACACCCCCCCACACACACACCTGGAAACTGAACATTAAAATAAGTGCCCTGTCTTTACAAACGCTGTCAGAACAGTCATGTGACTGGACAGATGGCAGGCGATCTGTCTACTCACTGAATTGGATAATGTCTCTCTTGCTGTCGTTAGTTGTGTGAGGCCCTTGTATGCAGAAATAGAACACAAAGCCTAGACACCTGCCTCCGAGATTTACACTCTGGCTCTGTAGCCACTAGTACTGAGCATAAGCTTCTGAAATCCAGCAGTGGTTTAGTACTTTCGTTTATGTCTATGGAGTAAAACGACGTTTTAAAATCAGATTATGGAGCAGAATTGTATAATCTGTACTATACGTTATTGGATGTGTTTCTTAATGTGTGTGTGTGTGTGTGTGCGCATGAGTATGTATATGAGTGAATGTGTTCATGTCTGTGCAACTGGATTTTCCAGATTCAGACGGTTCATGATTTCTATATTTGCATCTTTTCAGGAGGAGAAAACGCACTCCCCCTCTCGCTCTCCCTCACGCGACGCTCCTTCCCAAGGCTCTTCTCCTGCTTCTCCTCCTGGCCTCCCTCACTCCTCCCCAGTACGTGCTCCCTCTCCTCCTGTCCAGCACTAGGTGAGACGCACCTCCCCGTAGCCACATCACCTCCTGTCCTGCCTCCTTGTTTCTGAACGCTTGTGTCTGACAGCGCTAGCCGCTAACAGCTAATCATGGATTGGGATTTCATGCCACATGTGAGAGTGAGGACTTCTGGTGTGTCGATGTGCTCCATCAGGATCTGCTCCACGCTGTGGAGTGACACCGGTGGGAGACGATACGCCCCTTGCCCCCGCCCACCCTACCCAGCATGCAAAGTGGCTCCGACCCAGAATGCAACGGGCTTGGGTGCAGTCTGGGGCCCGGGTGTCCGCCTCTCGGAGCCACACGGCGAAGCTTTTATGGCATTCCTCGTCCAACACTGCAGCGCCGCCTACATGGCACAGCTTCATAAGCCAATCAATCAGCTGTTATGGTGATTGACAGGTCTGTCAGCCATTCAGGCAGCTGGAATGCTGTGGCAAAGCTGAGCATTTTGGTAGGTATTTTCTATAATTATCAATACAGAAATTATAAGTATAAAACAATTCTAATATGTAGTTATTCATGTTAATACCCAGAAAATATATTTTACTATTAGTACTACAGCAGATTTCCTCGTTTTGATCACTAGTAGATAATTAGTACATTACCTGTTGACAGTGTGTATATTTTGAGCTTACATTATTAATGTACTTTTTATTCTGGTTTATAATATATGGCCTTCTGTGTGTTTCTTTTTCCCTTAAGTGTTTGAATGGTTAAGCCAATGAGAGCAAGTCCTTGTTCTCCAGACCAAACAGAACTTTTTACGCAGAAACGGACCGAAAACTTGTGTTGTGAACTGGACTTAAGTGAAGAAGAAGGGCTGTCTGTGTGCGCCATTTCTGCACTTTGTTTGGTGTTTAAGGGAATCGGCCACAGCCACACGTGCACCAAGCTGGACGAGCTTCTGCTCCTGCTCCTCCTCGAGTAAAACCCAAGAAAGTGCCTCTTCCCAGGGCATCGAGGCTGTAGAACTCTGTGCATTTTAACAGCACCAGCACCCTGTACAAGCTGTAAAGGGCGGTACGACTTTGATATTATTTTGTATCCGCAGCGTTTTTGCTAATGTCGGAAACATTTCGCTTATAAATAGCCACCTCGCTTTCGCGTTTGCAGTGCTGTTATTACTCTATAACCAATGACGGTTACATTTCCTGTCCGTATTCTACCTCCTTTAATTGGTGGAAGGGTGTAAACGAACTGTTATAGCGGTCTACTGTTATATACAACCTGCGGGGGCTATATTTATTATACTACTGTACAATTAACCCGAAATAGTCATACTTGCCAGTTAGTTTAGCAGTTGCTGGGCGTGTAGTCGTCGTCTGTTTGGCATGCTGACGTAAATAGCATACTCAACCTACCAGCGTGTCCCACTAGGGGGCAGTATTGTCAAGCCTAGTCAACTAACGAAAAGCGTTTGAAACGTTTCTTAGACGCGATCACAGAGCATGGTGCGCCGGTTAGTTTCATCATCATCCGTTATCGACATCATTCTGGGTTAAATGGGATATATTGCTTGTAGGGAAAATGTTAAATTAGGCAAGGTTGCGGTCCCATAGGACAGCGTTTTAGTCACAGCGGCGTCATTCATTAGCTTTAGAGAACAAGCTTACTGCAGCTACCAAGAAAACCAGCATAGATTCAACAACAAAAAACACGTCTTCCACTCTGGGATAGACTTGGATTTACTTCGACAGTGACTACCGAGATTGTTTATATGATAAATGAACACCTACTGTGTCTTCATGTTAATGAGGAAATTAGACATCCAACACATAAGGGTCAGATTACCTACCAGTCATCTATACATACGCTGAATTTGACAAAAGATACGATTTTTGATGTAATATCTATGTCCAGTCCTAGGAAATTGCAGACTAGCAAGTGAAGATGTTGAAATGTGCTCTCGACTCTAATATTTAAACATAATAGATAAGGTAGTATTTAACAAGCATCATCTGTATTCAGAGTCAGTGATGAGTAGGTCATTGTTTTCTCTTTAAAAGGTCAGTGGGCAGAACCCTTGGGTCATGTTACAAAGGTGACGATTTTCAGCCTGTTGTCAATACTCTCCCCATTCTATGCCAGCAATAAGATGTCACCAGTTTCTAGAAGTAATTACAGGTTATTAGTCGTTATTACAGGATACTAGGAGCTTCGGTTTTCAGCTCTGTCCATGACCGCATGCTTCCTAAGACAATAGTCACGTGAATTTCTGCTATTTCTTTGAAACAGTTTGCAGTTTATGCTTGTATTCATCCAGTCTCGGTCTTCTGCCCACAGTGGTGCATGTCTTCACATGCAGTCTGGACTAAAAACATCATTTTCTCAATTGTGTATCTTGCTGCATACGCAAAAGTGTGTGTTTTAGTACAATAAACTCTTTGCGGTTTTCTTACCTTTACATAGATACGCATAAAGTTCTTCCTATGCAATGGTGTTTTCAATTCAGAAAATAAAGACTGCACCAAGAGTTTATTGACTTTATTAATCAACAGTAGTTTTACACAAAACATAAACATGTATAAAATTGTGTGCAACAAGCTGTATAGTCGAAAGCTTTGAGAAGGTCTCTGGGTAATCCTGAGATCACAGAGCAGGTATTACAGCTGGCCTGTGGGCGCCAGAGGTCACGCGCAAACACGAGCGCAGGGGTCTAATCGGCCGAACACTTGTGCACGGGTTCACATTTTCACAAACCAAAGCATTAAGAAAAAAAGTTCATTTTTACTCCTGTGTGTCGACAAGTGCGATACCCTCCCTAGACGAGTCTGGCTTTTCATACGGATACGCTCTGCCAGAATAAGGTCAGGTAGCCCACGTCTGCGGCTGGAACGGCCCAAACCACTTCAGAGAAACCTTGCACCACCACGAAATGCTTATTTAGTTCTAGTCGTTAAGATCTGCTCCATTATAGGGTGTGCGTCTGTTTGTTTATTTTAAAGGTACTGGTGTTGGAACAGTGCCAGAATAACATGAAATTTGATTTTTCGTTTTATTTATTAATTAATCTTAGCATTTGCAAGGAAACGATATATGGCAATTTTGGAATGCAGTAATTTATTATAACCTGTACTCAGAGTTAGTATTGTAGTAATAACCCATTATAATCTGTACTCGGAGTTGGTATTGCCAAATATTTAAGAGAAACATTGCAAAATAATCTATTAATCAGTTTGGACTTTACCTACTAAAACTGTATATAAAGAGATGAATTAGAAGATTAATTGTATTACTTTATTCAAAAATCTCTTGCAAGACTAAACTCGTTTGAAACACTCAGTGTCTATCAAGCAGCATTAACACAAATGGCATCGAACAAGCATAACTGTAGTAATGTGTCGTGAATCTCAAATTCTTCACATTCAGTTTAGGATACAATCGATGCTAAAATTGCTTCGCAGACTACATACTGTCCTCCCAGTGCGGGGGCCAGCGCTATTTTAAGGCCTTTCGGATGAAGCTTCATCGCAAGAGGCACCGAGTCTCTGGGCGGCAGAGAGAGAGAAAAGAAAAATAAATGTAGTCCATTAAAATATTGCAAATTAAAGCATAATCGGCGAAATGCGCCGCTGATAGCAGCATTCGGTAACAATGTTAATGCACTCGAGCGGTGAATGTCTGTTTTCCCTTAAAAGGCAAGCGTTTGTATGATCAAACAATAAGTAAGATTAAGTTCCGTGACTCCAGCCTGTCGATAAAGGAGACAGGTATGGGTTACGTAGGAAAAGGCAGGTTAGAGTGATCCGATGCAGCCTACGGCAGTCTTTCTGTCCACGGGCATTCGAGAAAGGTGTCACTACACACAGAGAACTGGGAGGGGAAAAAATACTGACGCTTTCCATGTGAAAAACAATCATATGATTTTGAAAAACATTTACTACAAGTTGCACAGTGAACCAGTGGAGCCTCTGTTATGAGTTTAAACTTTTTGTTGTCGTTATGCATAACAAGGCAACATCACCACTGACAAAACTGACATATTACTGCTGAGCTGCCATCGACACAGTCCCACAGTCCGTCTAATCCAGGTTAGCATTGTTGATAATTGTAGGATCGTTCTTCAGTGAGCTAACGCTTTGCTTACTCAGGACTGGTGTTTCGGCAAGGATGGGATGGCAATATTAATAAACCGTTTTACTTGATTGTTTGAGTGTAAAGAACTTCGACTGGCCCTAAAAATGACATTTAAAAAATAAAAAAGAAGCAAAATGTTATAGGCCAATAAATACGCAATAGTCAGCTAGTGGTATTCACTGAGAAAAACGGTTACATACAACATGAAATTTTTTTAAAAATCAGTTACAATATGCAGTCCAACTATGAAATCCTTCAAATGATGTGGTCGTAGAATAACATAGAACGTTACTGCCATATAATTTCACCAAGACCATTTTCAAATAAAAAAAAGATTCAATCTTTGCCACAGGATATATTCTCTCTAATAAATTGCAACGATCTGTTAATTAAAAAAAAAAAAACCGAAGAGATGATTGAGACTCCCCCTTAGAGTCGCGAGAGAGGGAAAGGCCATCCAACTCACATGCTTTCAGAACACAAGAATCAGTTCAGGACTTCACCGAATTTCTATGGACTGACTTGCAGTCTACTCCAGGCTTCTGAGCCGTTTCCAACCTCATTTCCTTTTCACTCTTTCACACGGCTGGTATGTGATCAGGGTTTTAAGGCAGAATTTGTTACCTTTTGCCCCAATTGTCTACTGTATGAGAACTGAATACAATACATATGAATAAAATATAAATATGAGTTATCAGACCCACTACAGTAAGGACAAAATGTTGAAATATTGCATGCAAGCCCACAGTCATACACAAACATACACAGGAACACAAATGGGAGTATATCAACCTGTAAAGGTGAGCAGCTGGTCAGCAGCTTTCATGTTGGGTGGCTACAGCTGCTGAACTCCTGCCACTGGGATGTGGGGTGGTTACCGTGGGGAGAGCTGGAGGGTAGGGGGGTGTATTAGAGTGAGCGGTGCTGCAGCCTGTCCAGTGGTTAGAGTTGAGGAAGGAGGGGCACACCTGGCTGACGCGCCAGCCTAAACGTCAAAGGTTAAAAGGTCACTCATACTGTCCCAGTGAAGTTGTAATGGTTACTCCTCGGAGTTTCTTCCATCTGCAGCCTGGGTTTGCGTTCGCTCTCCTCGCCCTCCACAGTGCCCACGTCCTGGCACAGCGGGGGACGCTCTTTGAAGAAGTCAGAGACGTATCGCACCTGTGGACAATTCAGAACATCTCGTTGGACGTGTATGTGTTGGAACTCTTGGGTCAAGAAACCAATGCCTTATAGAACGCACCAAATGTTTCAAATATGTCAAGGGGTGTTTATTCACAGAACTGAGTATATCTGACCAGCTGGTCAATGTGAGAATGAAAAACACTTACATTAAGGATGGCAATTAGCGCCCCCTGGAGGAGACCCACCACAACATCACTCCAGTGGTGTTTGTAGTCAGACACACGTGTGTAGCCCACATAAACTGCAAATGCAACCAAGAAGAACTGAATTGTGGGACGGAGGAGGCGTGCCCACTTGAATGCCATGCGCGCCTGCACATATAACTAAAAAAAGAAATGAGAGAGAGAGAGAGATATCTGAGATTAAGTAACACAGATCATTTCCTAACCTTTATAAATCTTCCCAAGACTCAGCATAGTTGTGTCAGCAGTGAAACAAAGGCCTAGTGATCAGGCTAAAGGTCTCAAATGATTTTCTCCATTTTCTCCCAGTCCCAAAAGATTTTCTCCAAGAAATCAATCAAACCTCAACAGATGCTGTACCAAAGCAGAGCTCCAGGGGATCAAAAACCCTTCTCTGACCAAGTCAATGGGGGAAAAAAATCCTTTCACGTCAAACTGAACAAAGTTCAAACTGAAATCCAACCCCAAACTTCCTGCATTCTTGAATTTCTTCATTAAAGTAAACAATAAACCCTACTGGTTTGCATAGGTGTGTGTAACACTGCTATGTTACAGCTGTTAGCATGTCTGGGCATGACTAAGGGACTTAACAAACAGCAAGTATGACTTCTGAGCCAAAAGCATTATCTAGACACGTCAGCGTTCAGGGGCTGGGCATAGTTCCTGCTCCATTCTGTCAGGTCAGACGACACCATAGAGGGTCGTTGGCATCACGTCAAACTAGAGCTCCTGGAAACCTGTTTGCACAAGCGGTCAATCTTGTCCTCCAAGTCCGGTGGCAACTTACCGCCAAAAAGAGCATGCAGTACATCCCAAAGGACGAGTGGCCTGAGTAGAAAGACAGCCTGAAGCAAAAGCACAGGAGAGAGAAAGTGTAAACAGAACTGTGTTTTCTCCAGCCTTTAAACTTAAAAAATAAAATAATGACATTGCAAAATTGGTTTATGGCTAAAGGCCACATTAAGCCATCAGGGTATGTCGGACCACAGATTTACAAAACAAAAGAATTTCGCTATTTATGGGAATCACTTGGTTTTATTGCGTAGATGTCAGGCCATATATATTGGTGACTACAGCACGAGCACAAATGTACAACCTGCTAGAAAGGTCCTATTTAAAAGGGTGCTGATGATGTACGCCTGTTATAAAAAAAGGTTTCTATAGGTTTTGGAGCGCAAACAATGAAACCCCTTGGAAAAAGGTCAAATCCTACGACCACATAAGCGAAAAGAAACAGGAAGTGAGAACCACGGCTGACGCCAAAAAGAAACAAACACAGGAAGCTAGGTTAGCAGCAGTGTGAGCTTTGGCCCTGACCTTCCTGTCTCCTTTACGGTACCTGGATTCAGTGACGTTGCGAGGTTGTCCTGTGCAGTTGATGTGCAGCATGTAGCCTTTGCACACAGTCGGGGCACACACCGCCATGAAGTTGGGACGCGGGCGTCCGATCGTGAACTTCGCCATGTCCGTCAGAGACTGGCTCACGCAGCCACCGAACAGAAACGTTCCAACCACTTTGTAGAGGGCGGCGGCATAGTGGTTAAATCCAGAGTTCGAGTAGAGACGCTTAGTGTAGACCAGGTATGCTTCTCCTGAAGTGATCTGTACGAGGAGGACAAAAGACTGACTTAAAACACATCCGATCCGGTTCTGCCTCAGCCAGACCAGGTTTTGGTTCTGTTCCATCCCCCCCTCATATATCATCAGAACCATGTAGATTAATCAAGATAGGTGGAGATCCTAATTGCTGGCTTAGAAGTGTTGGAAGCAGGATAAGACTAAATATATGGACTAGCTATTTTGGACTGAAAACCTCAGGTTTAAAGGTTTAATTCTTTTCCCAAAAGGACTAATTTGACGACCAAATAAACAAGACTAGAAGGGGCCAAGGTCTCATTTGCATCATCTTGTCTCGCTCAGATTAGCATTACAGAATGTTAGCATTATAGAACGTTAGCATTACAGAACGTTAGCATTTTGGGGTGTAGCACGAAGCTTTATTCATTCAGGAACGACTGCATTTTTGAGTGAAGTTTTTGTTGTCAGTTAAATCCTTTCACACATGCTGCAATAGCAGTAAAACATACATTCACTTGCAAGTAAAATAACCTGAACCTCTCATGGACACTTATCAAACTGCGTTTCAGTGAATTACCTAAAATACTTCTGTGTAGAAATAACTGGGCTTTGACTACAAGTATTTTTGACTGTGTATTTTTTATTTATTTTTTTTTTGCTGACACCAAGTGGATTGTGCAGGGCAGAGGATTGGTGGAGGCTTACGATGACGATGGAACAGGAGATGGTAACTGCAGCCATCATGCCATGAGAGATGGTGTCAGACTTGTATGGATACCGGATGCTCTCGTCAGCACAATAGATGCCACGCTGGTATGGCTGGAACATAAATGTCAAGATGGCGCAGGGCATCGCGGCTGGAAGACACACACACACACACACACACACACACACACACACACACACACACACGGATATACTTAGAAACATATACAAGAGATCGATGCTGCATTATCTTACCACGTTATACTATATTTCCTGTACTCAACAGTACGGCATTTTCAGGTTCCACCTTAAGCCGTCAAATTCCTGACACCAGCATTGTTCCTAAGTTCTGTTACCCCAGCTACCCCGCGCAGAACTCCCCTCAAAGATGCACAACATACAGTACAGCGCAGAATTGGACAAATTGGACATTTAGCATCAACACTTAAGGATAAAGCATGAAGTGTATAGATCTCACACAAAAGACAAAGATTACCAGGCCGTGACCCCTGGCAATAAAAAAAAAAAAATACACCAGATATACGCTTCAGTAGGCAGATGGTCTCTGCTGCGGACCCCCTGGGTGCAGATAAAAGTACTGAGGAAGCCTTATCTGCAGCTTGTGCAGGCAGTCACAGCATCCAGTGTCTGGGAACCAGGAACCGTGCTAGCAGGCCTGGGGGTTTGCGGCTGTAGGACGTATGGTTATCTGCAGGGGCCTCCCCATTCACCGACAAAAGCAATCAGCGTCACGGGGGCAGAGAGGAAGAGAAAACGTGCCTCCCGGTGTCAGACGGTCTCGCTGCCTGGGGCAAATCTCTTCCCACAGAAGACAAAACATCCCATGCACAAGATGCTGCCCTGCTTGGCTACTGCTTGGCAAATACGAGATGGGCGAGAAGCAACGGTACCTTCGGTTCATCCATCTGTACTATGTTCCTCCCAAGCCTTGCATATGCGCCTGAGCTCATGAGCCTGGAAGTGAATCACTGTTTACTTGCGCTGATCTGCAAACACAGCAATGCTCTGCAGAACCAGATGGTTCTGACTGCAGATGGTACTGACTGCTGGACCCATGTTGGTACAGGCAGGGCAGATTCAGATACCAAGTTCCGAAATCAAGGCATACAAATGAGGTCATGGCAATCTACCGCCCTGCTGAATTCAGTTCCAGCCATAAACCAACACACCTTCAGGTAATCAAATCCTTCAGTAGCGTCTTAATATTAGAGCCAGATGTGCTAAATTAGGGTTAGAGCTAAATTGAAGCGTTTAACATCTCCAGGACCAGACTGGGTACCCCTGGCCTAAATAACACTCACTAGTGCACACTATACACTATACCTGAGAGAGTGAATAAGTATTAATCCAGACTTAGTGTACAACTGTGTGTCCAAGTCTTTTAAAACCTTAGGAAAGCCTATTGTGTAGGGAAGCCTTATGCAAAAGCAGTGGAATGAAACACTCATCATCCACTGTGAATTGCCTTTCTCTCCCTTCAGGAAGAGTGAAGTTGGGACACAGGATAACAGAATTTGCTTCATGTACCCAAACACAAAGCCTTGTTGGCCAACAGGAAAGTCTTCGATTGTTCCTGTTAAAGTTGTGCGTGTGTGTGTGTGTACACACTGGACTTGGCATGATTGCCCTTCACCATCTGGACAGTGTCTTCTTCTTCCAAACAAATCACACACACATTGGCTGACCAGTGTTTAGAACATGTGGTAGGACACTGAAGCAGTGCTGTGATAATCAGTTATGTGTAAATTAAAGTTCCTTCAGAGGATGTGTTAAGCCAGCAGAGAGACCCAGGGTTGGTTTCACATGAGGGGAGAGAAGCAGGGTAAACCTGACTGCTCTCCAGAGGCCCTAACAGCAGCCTTGGCATGCAGGCATTTGGCTATAAACCTGTCTCTCTAATTCATGCCTAAAACAATGATTAAGCTTTGGTAGTCTTTTTGTGAACTTGTTAAACTCTAGCAAGATTGTTGGGGAGGAGAAGGGGGGGGGTGACTCATTCAGCCTTCAGGTGAAATCCGCTTCATGAGCAGCTATTTTGGGGTCCTTACAACCACACTTATAGAACAATGGGGAGTCTGAATTTGCTGTTACTGTAGTGATTTTATGTCTTGTTGAAATGTTTTTGAACACAGAATTCTCACGATACTTCAGCAGGATGGGGTGATCACACACACATTTCAGAGATCAGTGAAATTTTACTGGAAAAAATTACTTTGGCCAACACAGTTCTTCCTCCCTCTCTCTCACCGTCTGTCTCTCTTCTCCGTCATAAATGGAAGTTGCATTTCTGGGTCATCATGAAACAGTGTGGAGTTAGTGTGAGGCCAGTGCTCCTAGACGCGTTTGTGAGACGTGGGATGTGAAACCCACAGACCAGCAGTACAATCGCATGCATCATCATTCAGGAACTGAACACTCCTTACAAATCAAACATGCAAAATGGCCCATTCAGCACAGGTCTCTGCCCCTTTAATTGTGCTGCTGGTCCAATGGAAGCGATTTCCAGTGCGAGTTCCAGTGAGAGGGATGTGACCAGGACGGCAGATGAAAAAGAGGAGCCTCAGGGGAGGACACATCCACAGGGGAGGACACATCCACAGGGGAGGACACATCCACAGGGGAGGACACATCCACAGGGGAGGACACATCCCTGTGCTGCTTGAACGTGGAGATGAAAAGACAAAGAAAGTGACTGAGGGTGGGGGAGAGTTCACACCACTCCAGATGCAGCTTTACTTCCAGCATTCCTTAGTTCAGTGACCAGTGTTACACAGACATCTGGGTCAAAGCTGAACACCAGAAAGGACACCATGTCCTCATGAATAAGGGCTGGTGCCCAAGATCGGGGTAATCAAAGTCTATGAGACAAATCTTAAGAAAAACATCCCTCTAAATAAACAACCATAGGTCTTGGTATGAATACATCTTTTTCTAGGAAATGAGTCAAACAGAATACTTCTGGACTACGGCAGCTTTGAAATGCAGCTTTATATCTGGAATTCATCTCTGCATATGCAATTTGGACACTTAAAAAAAAGGTTTAATTCAATGACAAAATACAGATGTTTTGGATCATTCTATAGATCATAGTAGGCATATAAAACTGGACTTATGACATGCGCGTTCTGATATCCCTGTTTACCATGGAAACCACCAAACCCCATGAAGTACATATTTGTTTCTTCTTTTCGAGCTCAGCAGACTCCAACATCCCCTAACAGGAAGTCAGACGTCTGAAGAGGTGCACCTGGGTCGAAGCCTGGTTGGATTCAGCTCGTCCGAATCCAAATACCTGAGGTCATGCACGAACGCCACAGAACCTTCATTGTGTCATCGGGAAACACACGTCTGTGTGGCAGAGGAGAGTTTGAGTCCAAGGTGCCCCGGCATTACGTCCACTTCACAGCCACTGGCAGAGAGGAACTCTAAAGATGTCTGGACAAGTCATTGCTGTTCCGATTCCCAACTACCCCAACGTTGCTTCAAACATACATGTCAGCACTGAGCAATGCTGTTTCCCCCATTTCTAAAATGATCTTTGTCCTCTCTAAAATGTTTTGCTCAAAAGCAAAGGGTGGGCAAGCCAAATTTTCTTTTCTGAATTTCTCCAAGGCCCCGAAGTGTAGAAGCCAAACTATAATAACAGCAAACAGATTTTCACATGACTTCTAGCTGAAAAGGCAGCACGTAACGGAAATGACTGCGTCTTCAACGTGCTTCGTCATTATTCTTGTGGTGCCTGTCTTTCACTGAACTTATCAGCAGGACATCCCACAGGAAATCATCAAGATGAGAAATGGCACGCGGAATTTCTGTTGGAAGCCCTCCATCAAAACGGATCCATATTCGCCAAACAAAAGAATGTGGCACGATATTTGGACTGAAGGTCATGAATCAGTGAGGTTTCAGTGGAGTGGGCTGTTTCTCTAAAAGGAGTCTGGCTCATCCAAATCAAGTACAAACAGTTCAGAATACTCCACGCCAATCAGACAGACAATGAATGCATTGTTTCCGCACCATTCATTGTCGAAGAATATACAGCCTATTACAGATAGATTAAGCACACAAGAATTTAAATCAGAAATGATGCGCTGATGTGTTTTTGTGCTTCACAAACATACCACTCACTCTAATCAGACTATGAACCCCCTTTGTACTCACATGTATTGAAATGCGATGAAATATGAAATGAATAGATGTTATTTAAACATGTATTTTATATATGTATCTTTCCTCACTAGCTCTTGTACAAGTCTGCCCATCCGCATGGTTTGCTCTAGGACAGCTAATCGAGAATCGTGGCCATCGGGGCATGTTGTTCAGCTTCAAACATCGTAATACTTTCCATCAACTCTTGGTCAGTAACACCGAGCATATTCTGAGTGTGAGAACGCCAAGCTCAGAGAAGCACATTCTCTCCAGCAGAAAACGCAGAACTAGGCCTGGTCTCAGGGATATACCCACCTTACACTGCTGTTTTAGATAATCATACATGTGGTAGTTAATAGTAGTCATGAGTATCTCACGTGAGTATGCTAGTGCACACACCCACACACAGGTGCTGAGCACAGTGTGAAGTGAGAGTGAGCTCTGCTAACAGCCTCTTTGTGTCCATGTCAGCAGAGATTCAAGATGACGGAATAAGAAGATTCATTGTCTCCTGGATCCTTATGCAACCTCATCTGGCTACTAAGTTTCAAGCAGGATGACTCTGGGAAAATAAAGAGGCAAGAATTCACAATTGGACACAGTTTGCGTTCCCTGTGCCCTCTGACCCATACAGTCTTTCCCATGCCCCAAAAAGGAGAAGTGTGGACTTATTCCTGACGCTCGTCTTTCCGAAACCCTGACGGTGCCAAAATATACACTAAATCACAATCATATCAGGGCAAAACAGCAGTAAGTAAGTGTTCTCTGATGACACACTGCTGAAGGATCAAACCCCACAAGACAAACCACGGGTTTCCTTCAACCCAAAGTGTTAAAGAACACCACTCTGACAATTTCTTTAAAAGCTTTATTTATTCAATATTGATTAGCTTCTTTAAAATCAATGTTTAATATTGATTCTGAGTGAAGATTTACTCAGAGTTCAGCTAACGGGGCCTGCTCAGACTGCACCAGAGCAGGGCAGTTGTTAAGGGCATTTTAAAAGATTTCCAACTTAAAATAGTGATGAAATGGTAAATGGACTGATCCGAACCCTCCTACGTTTTTCACAGAACTCACAAAGCATAGCTGCATCTGTCAAGCCACCTTTCCCAGGCCTTTTTAGAGACAGGGTGGAATAAACCTTACGGTCCATTTCAATCTTGCATCACCATGTATGCTGGCAAAGGTATTCAGATATCAGCCCTAGATAGGAAGGAAGGAAAGAGAAAAGAGAAATACAGGAAGGAAGATAAATACCCCTGTGACAGAGCAAAATGTCCAGTCCAATCAAGTCCACAAAATCCAAACTTTTTTCAGAAGGTTTATATAAAACAGTTTAAATACACCACAGGGACTCTGCGAATCATTTTCATAACAAATAAAGACTGGCATGTGAGAAGCAGATCTTTCCTGGGAGTTGGAATCTGTGTAATTTATCACACAGGAATGTGAAGCCCCAAACTCCTGTACCGTGGTCCGTGTGGAGACCAGGAGAGAGAGGGGGTCGGTGTGAAAAGAGACGGTGGGAACGAACCAAACATCGGACGAGCCGTGGGAAGCGGCGCGGACTGCCGGACATGGGGGATTAGTGGCTGGGGTCACAGCATCCGTCAGTGCTTGTAAACGATGATTTGCACAGGTTGTCAGATGTGTTGATACTGAAGTAATGATTAACGGTGGACTGTTTTTGTGCATTTTCACAACGCTCTTTCAGAGCCAAGCAAACCACTACCGCGACCTTCTGTAACAAAGGGCTGCACAGGTCATGTGATCATTCATCTATTATTATTATTTCCCATAATGCCCCTTGCCCATGAGGTCCTCCTTTGTGAGCATGGGCGTGCTTGTATGCTTATGTACAAAGGCTGAATCTGACTAGTAGTGCATCTTTTGAAGCCAAAAGTGAATTACCCCAGTCAAAAGGCAATAAACCCCCCCTGGCAGCTATAGAAATTTGTTTTGTATAATACCATGAGGTTCGGATGGCACTTTCTGTAGGCGGGTTTAACAGGTGTGTAAGAGAGGTGTTGAAACTCTGCAGATGGGCAGATTCTTACAGAGCTGTGCTGGGTACATCTTTTATCAGTTCTTTTAAAAGTTAAATGTGAGTAAAGACAGAAGACAATCATGGATGCTGATTCCATGAAGGAGGATAAACCCATTAAAAAAAAGCTGTTAAAGTCAGAGTCAAATGTATTTCTATAACAAAGCTGCTTAACAAATGTGTGGATGCTGATCCCCACTGAGCAAACTGGGAGGTGACAGGAGACAGAAAGGAAGTACTGCCTGCTGGATTAAAGAAGAAACCCTTTACAAAAAACCCTGTGTAGGTGCTAACTGTACAAACACCTTCTGGCTATTCAGACAGGTTACCTCCCTATTAAACTGAGGTGGATGGACCGAGTATACATTAATATGAATATTGGTAATATTCACCCACGGAGAGACTGGGGAACACAGAAAGACAGTTTGTGGAGGCACAATCCAGATGAAGGACGTGCAAGGGGAAGTGAAGAGACGAATGTGGAAAAGACAGACAGGCCGTCTCGTCGATCGCACTCCTGCTGTCTGATTACGGGCTTCGGTCAAACTCTTCCTAAAAGTACCGCGACACTGAGGCGTCTGTAAAGACGCAACCTTTGCGGTCGAACACACAAGCTTTGCCTTTTTAAAAGCCGTGTGAAAAGTTCAGCCTCTCAACCATCGGGCCTTAAGTGACCTGGCTCACGTGGGAGGAGCCCAGAGCCCTGGGGCATTATGGGAACGCGGAACACTGGAAAAGACGAGGGTCACACGGCGCTCGCAGGTTCGCGGACCTGCCGACGTGCGCGACCATGATCCTTTATGAACTTGGGGGCCAAGAACGGAACAGCCCCGTCCGATACCGAGAGTCCAGAGTCGCGCCACAACTGACTTTTGGACAAAGGCCTGTTTTAATTTCTACCCCGAGGCTACGAAAGGCTTCTAGTACAAGGAAAAGCACAAGGAAAGAGGCCCTGAGGGCCCCTGAGACACAGGGCCTCAAGACACCTCGGCTTGGATCCAGAGGCATCGGATCCTTGGGCTACAAAATCACCACGAACTGAAAAATGCTGCTTTTATAACCATGTTAAAGATCAGCTGGTAGCGTATTAAAATTTGTTTACTAGTTGTGCACAACGTGGTCATCGATAGTGTCAGTAGAGATTAAATTAGCAGTCCAACAGTTCAGTCAGAACACAATTACAACTGCCATTAGACAGGAATTTTAATCAGATGTGTAGAAATGCCCTGCAGGCGCTTCTGTTTTAGTGATCTGACTGTTAGGCATTACTCCTGCTGGGCCTCTCAGACTTGTTTAAAAAACAAAAAACAAACAAACAAAAACACAACTCGTGATCTCATAATGCATCTATTATTGCCTTCGACATCAGCTCTACCATGTTTTATTGTTTAAAGCACTTTTGCACTGTTATGTTCACTTCACCCTCCTGCTTTTCACCTTTTTTTTAATATTATTTAATCATATCATCATCATCATCATCATCATCAGTTACTACTGCAACTACTAACTACTAATAGGCTGGTTATCACTATGAAATTTAAAATGACAGTCAGTCCTGGCTCTCCTCTGTGTGTGAAACTTCTGGGGGGGGAAAGGTTACTGGTCTGGGACTGTATGGCGAATGCAGAGGAACGCAACAGCTGTGCAGGGAGAAAGTGACACTGCGTTTTCCCTCCATCGACCGTGGCTTCGCAAGCAACGCTGAAGAGGAAGGTGCGTATCCACAGGCCGCCCCGTTCGGTGTGGAGAAAGTGATGCTGTCAGATAAGAGGATGAGTTAGTGGTAGGAACACAACCAGGCCATGGGGTGCGAGATGTATTTCAGTGTCAGACAGGATGTGGCAAGCAGAAGTGCATAAATTTGCTGCTCCTTTGACATAAGCTTACGCATATCTGACCAGAGGGAGGGAGGATCAAAAGGGAAAGAAAATCTTTGCATCTTAGTACAAGTAGTACTGATGAAATGATTTTGAACAATTTTCAGCCAAGTTGAGGCCCAACCAGCTAAATGTGTGTGTGTGTGTGTCCTTACTGAACAAACTGTGAAATCTGACACACATATTCCAAATAGAGCCTGGTGCTTCTCTTTTCTCATCTTGCTCTCGGTCCAGTTTTACTGTGTGCTCTTAATAAGTGCATCTGCCTCCTGCGTTCACACACTCACTCTTCTCCATCCATTAATCCATGCACCCATTTCCATCCGTCTTATCTTTCATCCCTCAATTCCCACCACATCCGACTCCACCCCGATACCCATTTACCAGCACGTCTCTCCGCACATCCTGTGCATTACGTCCTGATCTACACCTTTAAGTGATCACCTTTCACGCTTCCCTCCCACCCCTGCTGGTCATGCATTCTAACCATGCACACAGGTGTGGAGAGAGCTGATTGGATGATCCCACCGCGGCCCAGGGTGCCAGGTCTGATGGAACGGTGTGCTTCAACCCTCCGTGGGATGATTCGCTACTCACACATCTCTCTCGCTCTCACACGAGGTTAAACAACACAGCACACAGAGGTGGACTATCAGTCCAAAATCTGCTTGATATGGCAAGAGTATTACAGTATAAACTCACTGCAAGACACACACACACGCACTGAAATGACAAGCATACAACACATACACCTGGCACACAAGTAACATACATTTATTGCTATGGATGCACATCAGAACACAAACACACTGCACCCAATGCAACACACCCACACACCCACACACACACGGAAAGGAATCAACTCCTAATTTGTTTATGGTGTAAATGGTCCTCGTCCTTCTGGCACATGAAGCAGCGTGACGAGAGCCGAGATGAGGAGGAATGAAGAGAGGAAGGGCCGTGCTAAATGGAAGCGTAGCTTTAAAGGATGTGAGGAGGAAACAACGCCATTGTAAATTAGGCAGAACTTCACAAGGCTTTGGGCGCCAGGGGTGTGGAGGGATGCGGGGGGGGGGCACTCAGTTCCCTCGCACATTTTTAGATGCAACACCTCCACCAAGCTCACAAACCCACCAGGAACTGCGAAAAGGCCCTCGAAGTACATAATTCATTTTAAATGCATTCACATAATGGAATTAGATTCACATTTGTCCCCCTTTGTTAATACAAATCAAAAGGGATGGCATCTCTGCATGGATGTGTGTGTACAGACCAGATACACACCATCATGGACGTGTGTGTACAGATCAGATACACACCATCATGGACGTGGGTGCACAGACCAGATACACACCATCATGTCAAATCCACATTTGTCTTTGTTTCTTATAATTTAATTCTGAGTGCTGTTATCAGTGGCCTTAAAATACAAAAAGAAAGGCCTCAAAATAGCATCAGGGACCGTTCTCTCCACCCGTTCACTCCACCCGTTCACTCCACCCGTTCACTCCACCCGTTCTCTCCACCCGTTCACTCCACCCGTTCACTCCAAACATCCACCCACTAAAACACTTTAGTTAACTGCTTCTCTTCTACATGTATTCTATGCCGAATCTGAATTAACTCAAAAGATGCAGCACTTCAAAGCACAGTCACAGTCATGTACCCACATGTAATATTAAGCCACAATCATTTACCCACAGATAGTAGACAACCACACATCCTTCAAAAAAAAACCATCCTGACCTCCTGCCTTTCCCAACTACAGAATCACATGAGAGTGCGTGGGTGTGTCTTCGCACTACTGGTATCGTGCTTTTGGTCTGTACCTCACAAACAGGCTGAGCACACACCTGTCTATGCCTGGGTGGACAGGTAAACAGGGGTTTCCTTAAGATCTTGGCACCAAACACAAGAAAAAAAACACTGCAAGCCCGGGATGTCCGTTGAAGGCAGGAAGAACAAATTCTCAAACTACTGCATCTCCTCTATCTACAGCAAGTCTTAACAAGTCATGCAGATTCATTCACATTATAACACACACACACACACACACACAAACATACATTATAGAACACACATAAACATACATTCACATTATAACACGCACACAAACACATTATAACACGCACACAAACACATTCACATCATAACACACACAAACACACATTCACTCTCATCTCACATTCACACACTTTCACACACATGCACACAAATGCACATGCAAACTCTCACACTCACGGATAGAAACTCACCCCCCACCCACCCACAGGTGCAGGGCAGCTTAGGTACATGCAAGACCAGCATCAATTTTAAAATCTGCTCTGCTGAATGAGGCCCAGGTGTACATCTGTGCCTGTTCTGACCTGTGATCTCTGCCCTTGCTGAACCTTCATACAGCCTGTACTCTCTAGACGCACAGTAAGTCCTGCATTGGTCAGACTCCTTAATCCCAGAGTCTGTAAACACTTGGCACCATGACCAACACATTTCAGGTGGTTTCTAACAGCAGAGTCATGCGCAAGTCTTTGGTCCCCATTCACCAGCTCACTGCCCTAAATGGGTAATCATTAATAAACGGTAAACCGTCGAAACGTGACTTTGTGAAATGCATGCACGTTTCTAAAAAGTCTGACTAAAAAGTAAGGTACATTTCAGAGTTTAGAAATACTTCTCTAATGGACTGGTTCAGGTGATGCATCGGGAATTCAGATTACGCTTCAGTGCAGGTAAAAAAGTATTAGTTTGCGAAACGTTGATCTACTACGGCATACGGACAAGCAAGACACTTAGGTATAGCTTAGCTGACTAATGCGAAAATTGGTTCCAGACTCAAGACATGCTACAACATCACACAAAGACTGATTATTTCCATGACATTCTTGGTAGTTTTCAATTTGTTTACAAACAGTGAACGCACCACAGGTGAACGCCAAAGCCAAATCGGAGAGGTCTACGGTTGATAGTACCGAGGCATGTATAAGCCGCCAGCAGTGGATGCGTTTACGTCCTGACGGGCTGTTTTGACAGAAAACACTATAAAAAACACGAACTGGGAGAGATGGCCTGACGATATTAATCTCGCTACGACTTTTAACTCTGTAACACCTCTAAAACCGCTGACACGGTCGGCCATATTGACATGGCATTATCGACTTACCGACAAACACGCATACAACGTCAACGAGGATAAAAATCTTTTTCTTCTTTAACTCCATCATTTTCGACCACCTCTTCTTGGTGCGTGTTGGAAGCTGCAGAAAAACTAAGTCCCACGTTGGCTATAACTCTTGCGAAGAGTAACTCGATCTGCGAGTTCTTCCGGATCCTCTCCGCTCTTCCACCTGTGGAATACGGCTTGCAGACTACTTGAGGTATGCTGAAGGGAACATAAAACGTATTCACTTAACCAAGAACAAAATTTATATTTATATATCACCCAAGCACACAGATCAGCTTTAGTTCTAAGTGAGACGGTACATTGCGCGCTGTGAACATTCGCTCTCAGGTAGGGAACTGAGCCGTAATATTCCCACGCGGAAAAAAAACAACACGGGAGGGGGGGGGGGAAATCTCAAGGAAACACTCCCCACACCGCGATCGCGAAGTTACCTCTGCCGTGTTCAGCAATCTATACTTGGGTGTACTCTCTGGGACTGACGTCAGGATTTCACTCTCACCGCCTCGCGCCCGTATTCACACGCGCGCTCCCCTGAAAGTACTTAGTGTTGGCCAACACTTGAGAAGTGAACTGATCATCGGTGACGCTCAAATAAGGAAAGGAAAACGATACAACTGATCACAGGAAACTACTTCTAAAGGGAAAACATGTTAAAACAAGAATAGATTGTGAATCTTGACGGAAAGAGTAGCAGCGCTCTATGGGCTGTAGACTACGAGGTGACGAGAAAGAAGCATTTAGTTTAGGGGGTGTCTCACACCAACTGGCTCTCGCTAATATTTGCTCAAGAAATGCGGAATTGGAGATGGCAACGATTAAATGACAGTACACTGGCGTAACAGTAGGACGAAGGTATGTCTGATAAAGGTGATGCGCGCTATTATCTTTAACCCACAGCCACTGTTGTTGTTACAGTGCTGGCGCTGAGCCTATCTGAGCGAGGTGTCCGCAGATCACCGCTGTGGAAGCGGACGGGTGTGTGACTCTGGTTCGACCCATCTGTTTAAACAAAGGAGAACTTTGTCAGGAATTTCGCAGGAAAGATGTTCCAGTGGTAGTGAACCTTGGCCCAGCGCCACGATATTCCCACAAAAGCAGGACTATGCGTTCCTCTCCGCATCTGCTCCGTTTTCCATTCCAATTTCTCGTGCGCCTTCGTCAGTCGTCATGCTGGTACATAAACCTGCCTCTTAGCTCGCGCAGTTCCTTTAGGGTATTGTTTTGAGAAACAACAACTGCCTCTGGGTTTTCTAATGAAATATAATTTGATTATTTTGTATATATGATTTCATTCCCCCGGTATTTTAAGTACATATAAATTAGTAATAAATATTTACCAAAATTCAAAATACAGTGACCTATATCTTAAATGCTGTTTAGCACGTTTGACGTTCAAATCCACCCACTAAATAAAAGGGGCACACACCTCACATCCCAAAACATCCTCACGTAACGGCAGCTTCAGGTTTAACGATCGTCAACGTGCACGCCACCCTAAGAGATACCTAACACAGTATAGTCACTCTCACATTCTTTGCAACTATGCAACACAAGAAAACGAGTTCTAGAGTTTTATTTATCCCTCTCAGAGGCAGCAACGCACTGACTCTCGTTTCTTCCTTTTTCTAAAACGCTGATTTATGTGGCCCAAATCACACGTCCAACCCTACACCTGCTGTCTTCCGATGACTTTTTTTTTGTCTTTACCGAAACAAGGTGGCACGTTACGGTCCGTTTTTAGTCGTTTGGCCACCCGTCCATGTCAAGTCTGTGACCTTCAGTCAGTGCTGCAACCAGTACTGAGCTGCTGTAAGGATAACCACAAAGAGTCCACTTCAAATTCTGTACTTAAAGGTGAAGAATGCCAACTTGTTGATAGGATTTGTTTGTATGAAAATTAGTAGTTTTCTGCTTCCATTGCAAAATTAACACAAGTCACAGAAATCAGTACATATATAGTATATAAATGAATGTGAGAGCTGGATACTGTTTTTAACCAAGAACTACAATCAGTTGAGTGTTTTCTCTCCATTTTGAAAACTAACATAAGCTAGAGAAGACTCTAGAGAAGACTCTAGAGAAGACTCTAGAGAAGATGCAGGAACTAGTAGATAACCAGTAGATATGCATTCAGCAACAGGATTTCGGTGGTGACAAAAGGTTACTTTTGTGGATAAGATTAGTGAAATCTTTGGCCTCCTTTCTAAAATCTGACTGCAACTCAGGAACTGGAAGATAGCAAGTATGCACTATATTTGGGTAGCAACTGGACTCTGACCTTGACATGAAGGTTTTTTTTTAAAGCGAGTTACTCGACTCCACTTTGTCTGCTCTGGCACTCAGCAGCTTTGAGGGCTCTGACCACATAACCTTAATTTTGCCATAAGTTTCATTTACCAGCAAATGAATCCAACACATCCATTCAAAGAGAGCAGTCAGGGATTGGTGAACAACCAGAAGGTGCATGAGGGGTCTACGGGGTCTTTTGCCATGATGTTACCCCCAGTGGGGGTAGGTCAGTGATTAGATCTTCTCTGGGTTCTTCAGAATTCAATTCATCAAGTGTTTGTTCAGTCTCTCGCCTGGCCTGGGGACGATCAAGAGGTACGGAGCGGTCAGTGAAAGGTCATTGTCTGGCCATTCTCTTCATGAGGAAATTCACAATGGTACATCATTCATTCCAAGCAGATGAACTCAAAGACAGCAAGGGTCAGCATGGAGTCTGAGCCTAACTCTAGCTGCTACCTTATGCTGTAGGGTACACTCAGAAAAAAAACGCGATCCTTGTTTCACTGTATCTGATTGATCACTTGGCATGTTCAATTGGACTCACTGATCTCAGGTCAGGTTATGGATGTTTATCCCATGGAACTGTACCGCTGTTCATGCTTATCCTGTCTGTGTGCAGCGCTTCCTCTGGACAGTCCTTGATGCGATTATTGCAAAACCTGCACACACGTTGCATCACAAAATTCTCCAGTGTTGTTCGCAAGTGTCTTTTCAAAAGGAATGTAGGGGTGACATTTTGCCATTTACAGCTGCATATTTCAGAAAAACAATTATTTGCTTACTAGATTTGCATCTACATTTTCCCCTGCTAGGTTTTATTCTGTAACATTTGTAGCAAAGTGGAGCAGACCAGTTTAATGGCATTAACCTGTAAAACATTTATAGTCTATGTTCATGCGCTTCTGTTATAGGTTGTTTTTTTTTTGGTGAAGGGTGTCTCTGTTCTAACTTGCCAATGGACATTTCAACATTGGATGAATGCGCTGTAGCAGAAGAGGTCTAGGAACCATATGAGTCTGAACATCCAAGCCGAACCAGTGTGACCATGTTGGCTAAGCAGGGGTGTGCCACAAGCCTGCTGCGTTTTCAGAGTGAAAGAGACACATGCGGAGTTGTGGTGACCTTCAGGAGCCTCTGGGCCAGGTGGACAGGACCCTAATCAAGACTGCAGGATCCTCCTCCACTGCAGGTGGAGCGCACTATTAGAGAACCACAGAAAACACTCTTAGTCTCCTAGTTCACTCTGTGTCCAAGTAAGTCAAAGTCAGATTTTTTATATTGTGCTTTTTACAAAAAATGTTGTCACAAAGCAGCTTTAGAAACGCATGGGTCCAAATCCCTAATGATCAAGCCAGAGGCGACAGCGGCAAGGAAAAACTCTCTAGAGGGGATTAGGAAGAAACCTTGGGAGGACCAAGACTCAGAAGGGAACCCATCCTCCATTGGGCGTCCCAGCTAGTAGCAGACCATATTTAAAGAACAATATCTAAACTGAGCAGTCCCTCCAAAGTGGATGTTGGGCTTCGGGTAGATGGGGGCATCAGCAAGTCCCCTGGCAGCACAGGCGTCCCCAGGCAAATCAGACCGTTTTCTAGGTTTTTGTTTTGCATCATGGTAACAGCTTTTCCACAGGCCACGGCGCATTCACAGGCAAACCGGAGAAGTTACTAGGCTGGTCTGACCTCCAAGTGATGCAGATGTAGCTCGACAAAGTACATGGCAAAAACATTAGAGCTTACTCTGAGTGTCGCAGAGTAATACTCAAAAACGTGTCACGGAGCTCTATGTCAAAGCATCATAGAGTATCATGTTAAAGTATTATAAAGTATTATGAAGTATTATAAAGTATACTGTCAAAGTGCCACAGAGATCACGCTTGTTGAGGTAGAGAATACACTTAAAACAGTGTAGCATAAATTAGAGACATACAAAAAGTGGATCCTGTCTGGAACTGTACAATCACCGTAACAGTTTCTCTTTCATAACATTTAAGGCAAATAACAAAGTTCAAATAACAAAGTGATTTCAGAACCGGTGAAAACAGGGTGGAGTGCGAGCAGGAAAAAAAAGGCCTCCTAACCCCTTCACCTCATTTAACCTCTTTTTTTCTGCAGATTCCTGCAAGTTTTCTGCAGTTAGGCTGAATCCTCTCTTATGCTCATAGTGAAGAAAAGCTATGACAACAGACACAGGAAGTTTGTAATTAATGGGAATTTACATTCTAAACATATTCAAAGAGCTTTATTGTTAACTCACTTAGGTTATATTAAGCTTGCTAAAACTGTTGATCTGTCTTTCACTCTGTCTTAGTGGGATTACTAAAATTAACACACCTCCTTTGTTGTACACCAGTATAACTACAACTGGTATGTAATCATGCCATTGCTGTGTCCACACACACACACACACACAGCATGCACACACACGCCATAGTCAAAACCACCAGCACGTTTATAAATGTAGTGTGAAGTAGTGATCAGCAGTTAACACTGAGTTTTTCAAACCTTTCACCTCCAGTTATCCGTGGGCCTTTCACACAGCATATTCCATGGCTGACCAATCAGCAAAAACTGCTCAATATAGCCCCCTAGTGTTTGAGATATGGAACATCACATATGTGATGTATGTCAGGTAGTATAGTTATATAAAATTTATAAAAAACAAAGTTAAACAATTTGAAATGAAAAATAAAATGTTTGAGTAGTACAGCATAAAATGACTGGCCAATCAGTGAGCTTTTGATAGAAGATGATGTAGATGTAATATCTATTTGGATCTGATAAAATAATGCCTTGACAAAAAATAAGTGAGAAAAAGATGATCAAAACAGTGGGAAACACAAGCCAGTACTGAATCCTATAAAAAGCTGTTACACAGGCTGAGCTAAAAGGAAAATACTCAATACACCAACAAAAGGCTCATTCAAAACGGAGCTTTCCTAGGATGTTAATCTCTATCCATGTCTGAACAGATGTCATGTATGTTCTGTGACTGTGGGGGTGCAGATATTGTCAGTTTCATCCTTTTAGACTGGAAAGGAGATCAGATTAATGGTGATGCATTTGAAGAGGAGAATTTAGAAGGTGTATTCTTGGGACAGTCGGACCCTTGGGACAGTTTTTATGTTAAATGGGTCAAAAACCTGATCGGTAATGACCTGATCGGTAATGACTGGCTCGTCCAACAGAGGTTCTGTTGATTTTACTGCAGCTTATAATCATTTCTAACTACAGTAAGGCAGATTTGAAAAGAGAGGTGCTGTGATAGTGACGTAATTCTATCACAGGTGTTGATTTCCTTTGTGCTTTCCTTGGTGTTTTAGCACCTCAGTTACACCTGTTGGCTAAAGTTATTAAAACGAAGTTATTAAATCCCTTTGTATGTCTCCTTCTAAAAATGAACTAATCTGAATTCTACTTCTTTTACTACGATTATAACTCATTTGCTCAAATTAAAATTAAACCTCAAACATGTGAATTAAACCAGAATTTAGTGGGAGCAGTTTAATTAACCACAGAGCGCTCTTAGATTTCATTTTGTCGTTGGTTATATATAAAACCTTTGGATTAATCCATGTAGCTTCTCCAAAGGAACATCCCATTTAGTCACATTATCCGTAGAGCTTTCAGCTTCGGACCAACAGATGGCGCTGAAAGACAGAGAAATGAATAACTCGATGCGAAATAATGGAAGGTGCCGAGTTTTGTGAGTGGTTCTGTTTGCATTAAGCGCCAGAAACCATATCGTAATCATCATTTTAATATTACCTCAAAAGCGGGACGTCATATTCTCTAACCTCATGCTCTGATTGCCTCTCTAAAATTCGCTCATCACGGATTTCATTAGAAACATCTTGTAGGTGCGCAGTTAGAGACTATAACCCGCTTATTCCTATGTTTCAGCTGGTCAAACATACAGAGCAGGGAGAACCCAGAAAGCAACTCTGGTGGGCCTGATGTCAGTACAGCACCTACAATCCAGTCCTTGTCACTGCTGGTTCACTGTTTTGGTCAGCGGCGATTCCACGATCAGAAACTGACCAATGACGGCAACAGACGGGTTACAGTCGGTGCATCTGTAAAAAAAACAAAAACAGATTGAGTATTTCCTTTCAAATGTTTCACAGCAGCCGGGGCTACAAACACTCACGGTTTGTGTTTTCAAATACCACAAATATGTGCGCCATTCGTTTTAGGTGAGCCTCCAAAAGCTCGCGGAGGGATGCTCGTGCGTTGTGTACACGACTACCTCCTACCAGACTGCTAAAAGTCACGTGAGAGGCCTGTTCATTCAAATCAAAGAGCGTGTTTTGTTTTTGCTTTGTTAAGAATAGAGTGCACGGGTTGCATTTGGAGACGTTTCATAAAGTCTGTAAGTGAAAATCACTGCCAACGTTTAACACTGGCACTGTAGTTCTGCCGAATGTACAGATGAAACACTAAGACACCTCATAAGGTGCGAGATATCCTTTCCTATACAGTTGATCTGAGTTTATAGTTAATATTAGGTAATAAATAAACTAAGTAATAAATTAATACTGCGATCTCCTGTTCTACAGGTTTAATGTGAGCTTTGAGAAGGTAAGACTTAAACCTACAGTAGCTTTCTAAAACGAATCCGTCTGGACATACAATCAGACCTTTGGTATTAAAATATGATGTTGGGGGAAGACCTGCGACTCGGTCTCCAGCTTCGTGTGTATATGCTAGCGGAGATGTTGGGCACCGTCCAGTAGCTGATGTCGGGGTGGGCGGAGACAGAAACGGGACAGGACTGATGGAGAAAGGCCAGATGACAACGGTCAGGTCAAAGTCACTCCAGCATAATGTTGCATAGCGCAAAATCACACCATTGCCGTCAGGCCAATGGAGAGGCCAAGAAAGTGAGAAACCAAAGACATCCAGATCAGTGATGAGTAAATCATCACGTGATGAGTCAAAGCCAGGTGGGTACCTGTGCTCCGTATGTGCTACAGTATGGGGGCCACTAACAAGATTAATAAAAATGCAAAGGACACTTAAAGACTTTTAATTTTTAAACAGATCTTTCTGTCTGAATTGTAATCCTCTAGAAACATCTACTAACAGACAGATAGTTTGTATGATTTGTGAGACATTAACAATATTAGGGGGAAAACATTCTAGTTAATTAAACTTTTAATAACAAGTATGATACTATTTAATGTATAAATTAACAAATCAGTAATGTTTCGAAACTATCAATAACTCCTACATCTCATACAATTTTATATGATATTTCATTGTTTTTACAATTTTAATACATTTTCGGGTTCTTTTATAATTTTCACTTATATGGGTTACTGGGTGTAAAAATAACAACTGAATAAATATAAGTTAATGTTTTCATTTACATTAAACAAAAGACTTTAGCCAGATACAGATGATCTCTTCACTGTTATCAGTCTAACAGACATGAGTCAGAGTGTAAACAGGTGGCTTTTATGGAATGATTTATTGTTACCAGTTTAAGATAAATCTGCATGAACACATTTATATGAGTAGAGAAAGATGAGATAACACATGTATGGTGTGCTCCATGGCTCCGATTCAGACTAAAAACAAAAACAAACCATCCAAACAAAACATCCCACCCCAGTTCCCAGCTTCCTCTGCTCTGACAGACTTGAGTTTTCATTTCTGTTTCTGAACCGAAGTTACCATTTAGAGGGTGGGTGGCATGAAGGTGGATGTCATGTGAGCATGTTGCGTTTCCCAGAGTTAGAAGCATGCCTTATTTCCTCCTGCACCTGCGTGCTGGGGGAAGGGAGAGCTCTTGTAACCTTGCGGACGCGGTAGCGGCGCGGGCCGCCACGCTCACTCGGTAGGGGTCGAAGGTCTCGTCCGAGGCCGTGCGGGGCGTGGGCGTGGCCAGCTCGTGCAGCCTCTGATTGGCCACAGCCTGCAGGGCGGACTTCGACACGGGCCAGGCCACGGGCCGATCTGGACGATACCGATCCTGCTTGGGGGCTGAGGACAGGATGGAGAGATGGAGAGAGTGAGAGAGAAAAAAAAGATTGAGAGAAATACACACATTGAGGGAGGCAGGGTTAAGTACTTTCTTATTTCAATTCTATAAATAAAAATACAGATATATGCCTGTTGGTCTGTATGCTGACTAAGGCTGGGCAATGCTACACGACTTTTAAAGTCTTGTTTGATGTAACGCAGCACTGTGCACACCGATTCCTCAGCGCAGAACACGCCGGTGAGGTTTTTTTTTTTTCCCCTCTCCTCAGGTGTGTTGTGATGACATGCCTTTATAATCTCGTGAGAGCAATGAGGTATTGAGGTATGCAATTATAAGATCATGAGAGATGACATATATTGTTAATCTCGTCAGAGCAATGACATATGCTGTTATAATCTCACAGGCATGAAGACATGCTGTTATAATGTAATATAAACAGAGCAAAGATGATGTTATAGACACTCACAACTGGGTTTAAACTCCCATTTAAACTAAAAAGATTAAAATACATGTAACATAATAATATGGAGCATTTGTGGGAACTTAAACAGTAAAAAAACACGATAATTAACTCCTGAAGAGTTTAATTATAGTCAACCTTAATCAAGAATTAATGAAAAGAAAAAAAAAATCAGGACAGTTTAATCAAACTCAAGTGAACACTGGTGAATTTACCCACACTCCTGAGCTATTTCCTTATGCCTTACATAGCCTAGTGATCCTGCACTGGACGTCAATGACGGGAATTAACGTAAAGGTGAAGACACCGTCTTACCAGCCAGGAGAACCGTGCGATAGGATGGTCGGGTTTTTTGAGGCGCAACCAGCGAGATGTCTGAGCTGCTGGATGAGTGAGTCAACATCCTTCCTGTTTTTTTGGGGCAAGCCAACTGACGGATCCGTGGGGTCACCCTAGCGGTTCTTACAGCCATGCTTATCTGGGAAGAGAGGGAGGTTATAACAATGCAAGTAATAACAGGCTGGTTAATAGTACTTAGGATAACAGCTATGGTATTACTCACTGTGGACGGCAGAGGGCGATCAGGCTGCCAGCCTGCTGCAGGCAGGCGGGGTAGAGCGAGCTTGGACACTCTGTCAGAGGGACAAGCCTTTAGGGCTGCCACACTCACCTTCCACTCAGGTAAACGGCTAAATGGAGAAATCACTGCTATATTAGACACTATAGTCCAATAAACTGAAGGTACTCTGGTGAATTAAAGGATACAGAGCAATATGGTGCAGATATAGTGGTGCATTACACGCCATAGTGCAATATAGCACAGATACACTTGTGTATTAAACATCATAGTACAATAAAGGGCAGATACACTGGTTTACATGTGTACACTACATAGTGTCCTATTTTTAAGGTACCAGGAATGGATTTTGATACAATGGCCACTTTACGCCTCATTTTTGCACCATATGTCAAATAGGAAAACGTTTGTTTTATTTCTGGACTTTAAAACAGTACAGATCTGGGAATGATGTACTATTTCCACCCAGTTTAATACATTTAAATGAAAAATGTAAAGATCTTCAGTAACAGTCTGATTATTGTTTATGTAATACATGCTCATCCTTTCAAGATCTTCAAGAATCCATTAATGGACAAATTAAAGAACTATGGAGTAGGAGCTTTTATGGTGTACATTAATGAAACACTGGACTATTCCTCAGGAAAGGAAATTTTACAGTATACTGCATCCTACGAATATCAAATATCATGCACTATAAGACAGTCACCTGTTGTCTTCAAAGTAAGGGCATTTTTTACTCTCCGACAGTTGGGACAAGCGTGGAGTTAGGTCTGCAGAGAGAGAGACCGACAACTAGCACGTAAAATCCTCCTTGAGCATTATTTACATACCTCATTATGTTTCATAGTCAAGATCCAGATACCATATGAAGCTGAATATTGGACATGTTGTTACTGAGAATTCTTCAGTAAATGTATTATCAGTTATCAGCCTTATGTTAAGCTTTACTAAAGCTGGGAAACCAACACATAAAGCTCAATAATATTAAAAAAGGTTTCAGTTGTTTTTCCACATGATGACTAACAATATTTAGAATAAACATATGAATTGCATAGTTTCAGGTTAGTGAAGGGAGACATTCACAACATTCAGAGCATTTCAGCTTAGTGAGTGAGAAAAAGGTGTTCATTTTTGGTCACCAAATGCAGTTGTGGAGCTGTTCGATTTTGCAGGAACCTTATCCAACCAATATACAGAACGTCTGTAAACACAGAAGATCACATGTTACTCAAACCAGGAGGAACAGCACAGCAAGTCAAAACAACAAGTTTGATTTGTTGTTTTGTGAGTTGTGGTGAAAGTTTTAGTGGAATACAGATACCTTTTTATTCACAAAAGATCAGAGATTCACAGAAACTTTCCAACGCCCAAGATGAAACAAAATCACCTTTTCACTACTATAATTTACTACTTGAAGATATACTCTGGAATTCGGTGGCATTTAAAATAGCCATAAGAATGTGACAGATGCTGGAGGTGCTGGAGTGGAAGGTGGGGCACTAGTGTTGGAAACTCCTTACAGCAGGGGCAAGGGGAGGTTCGCATGGTCTCCTCCATTTAATCTGGTTTTGTATGTGAAAGAAGCCCACCTGTCAGGAAATTTGAGCAGGCTGCGTTTAGGCAGGGCGAGTCGGTCAATCCGTGTTGCCATGGAAGCCCGCAGGACTATTGAAGTGTAAATGATTATCAGTACTTCTCAGGGACAAACACACTGCATCAAGACGGTTTATAACTGATGAACTGACTGAACAACAAACAAATAGCCTGAAAGACATTTCATGCATTACTCAAACAATCACAGAGACCCACACCCCTCTTCTAAAATTATCGTTCTAAAATAATTGCACTCTTTGCAGGATTTATGTTCGACAATTTCATGTGTGTCATTAAGGAATACCAGCTTCCTGTCCAAGTATAGTATCTAATAAGTACAGCATCTTCTCTAAGTATGGTATCTAAGCACTTTTTTAAGTGGCGTATAGATACCTGGGTTCAAGGTGGAGGGATATACTGTAAAGCGTACAAATTTACTGCTAATAAAAGCAGTTTACAGTAGGCCAACATTAACTACTTTTGTGACATAAGAATTGCATGTCAATAGGTTGTAACCCGAAGTAACAGGTTACGTAATTTAGGAAAAGGGTAAAGTTCTACTACAGAAATCTTCCTTTCTACTCTGTTCAATCTTTAGGTAAAAAAGCCTATCTTTATCTTACTGACCTCTTGTTGTTGTGTCGTGCCAAACACTCTCGGATGTTACTATAGGAACAGGTGACATAAGGAATTAAGGGTTCCATTTCAAGTTAACTGAGATTATAATTTGTTTGAACAAAAGACATAACATTAGTGCTGATATAGCGTGTAGAAGCACTAGGACTTCTAACTACACATATATAAGCCTACTTTGCATTGTAAGCCTACTTTGTTCTATTAACCGGCAATACCTTTAACAATTGTTATCCGTTTGATAACAATTGTTAACAATTATCAAAGTTTAACAATTGTTAAACTTTGCACAATAAATACGTGTATAGTTACACAAATAGGAGAGGAAAGAAGCTATTTATGTTGCTGGAGCCTGTCTTCGGAGAGCGAGAAACGATGGATCAGCATATTGTCTCTTCAAACTGTTACCTTCACGGAATCACACGCCACCAAAGCGGCTCTTTAATTAACCACAATACATTGAAACATAAATGTACATGATACAAAGTAGCGATCCTGATGTAACAGATACAAAGTAGCAAACCAGCGTACAGGAAAATGTTTGTGTTGCCTGGCAACAGTCCGTTACGAGTCCACTTGCGGAACAGTTTGTGTTGCCTGAGCCAAAATAAATAATTAAATAAACAACCAGTCACAATCTGTTGTCGTATTACGGTTAATTCATAAACTGGGTTTATAGATCTGTTGTATAAAATTTATATCTAACTCAAATTTTCTGCGATTATACTGAATGCACGGCGGTGAGGCACTGTAGGCACGAGGACGCTGGGGCTGAGAGGAATTCAGCACAATATCACTCCCTCTCGTACGATATTGTTTAAATGCCATTATTAATGGTTATTGGGCTATAAAACGTCGTAATTGCCGAATAAGCTGTTTTATGTAGTGTCTCGATGTGAATAAGGTTATACTTAGCGCGCTTTGAAAGTTTGGCAACATTTTGGTTGTCGAGGGCATTGGCATCGTCTTATACTTTCATCTTAACTTTTAAATTCATCGTAACTATGTAAGCCAAACCCCAAGCATGAAACTAGTCCAATATGCTGAAGGCGGCAAACTGGTCAGACCGTTTCCTACCTTACAGGGCCGCAACGCTCTCTGGGCGCACAGACCTGCAACACCTGGTTACAACGCTAGATGGGACACGTGATTTAGCCGTGTCTAAGGATAGCACCTGCCAAAAATCAGACACGAGGGGAGCTCAGCGAGCGGTGAGTCGAAGACGCGAGGGCGTTGGTTATATCTGAGATTTGAGCGAAACATAACCGCATTAGCAACTACGCGCAATGAGTTATTCCTTTCACAGAAACCCCTCGGGTGTGTCTGGTAGGCTATAAACGCAGAAATATCCAGATTAGTCCCTTAGTGTCACTGAAAAAACCCCCAAACACAGCTGCTTAATTAAATACTACATGGTTAATCCGAGTTGAAAACTAAGAGTAATCGTTGAGTTTTGTATTCATTTTCTAGGCTGTATTCTCTGATAAATTAATACAGGAAAGTGTTCCGTGTGTTGGCAATAGTCCTACGGCTTCCACTCTAGGTAGACGAAACCCCCTTTATAACGACGGCTATATATACGTTTCAAAATGCTTTAAATTTCGCTGTCGGTCAAAATTCTGAACTCCAATAGTACCAAACACTTAGATAATTGTTGGGATGGAGCATAATTTCATATACCAACAGAAATATATTGGTTTACTTCCGGTGGAAAGTTCAAATACAATTATAATTTCTCTTACAAGTCCAGACACTTCATATGTTCCTGTCTGGTTAACGTCGTTCTGTGTATTTTGAAGAAAAGGAGTTTAGGTAAGGATGGGCCCATGAACACAGTTATTTTAATACTGAACTTTGATTATACTGTAGGAGTGGTGTCATGTACTTTTGTCAAGAACAGACTTGTGCTCTCCAGCCTCAAGCAAGTCAAACACCAAGTTTCATATTTCAGACTTTCAGTTCTTTATATTAACGCCAAGCGTATGAACATGACTGATTTTCACCTAGAAATACTGCATATATTAAGACAGTTTCCCTTATTCTCTGTAGGACTCTACCTGTAGGACTCAAATGGATGAAAAGATTGATGGTGGTAGTGGGTGTGCTGTTGGAATTCTACTGTTGCCATGGCACCCACAGCCCCTCCCACAGTTATTTTGGACTTTCCTCTGACCCGTCACTGATGGAACTTTCCTGCTCTTTCTGCTTCAGTGGCCTCTCCATCTCACACCTGGTCTCGGGAGGCAAGCTGGCAAAACTCACACCCACACGAGTGTGTATTTACTCCCACACTTCTGCCCCCTTGATGCACAAACTGCCTCGCGGAACAGACGCGAGCCTCTGCGATGTCTGGATTAGGCGCCGTTTCGTCTGAGCCTGGATGCAAAGGCATTCTTGCAAGATCTTGCAATCCAGATCATGAAAACTAGGACACGTTCAGTACTGTATAACACCAGGATGCAAACGCTTTAGCAGTTTATTTGGACAGACCAATGCAGCTAGTTGGAAAACACATTAATTAGGTTGGAACCACACAGCACTGCAAATGTGGTGTGTGTACAGTGTACAGCTTGCAGATAGCATGAAAATAAATAACACAACCAACAAGTTTCTGCCTTTACACATCAGGACAAACTACAAAAACCAAGAACACAGAACAAGTTTGTCTTTAATCTAATAATGGTTTCAGACACTCCATAGCGGCTTCCTTGCTGCAGAAATAATACAGTATGAAAGCCAGTGTCATGTTCCTGCAAAAGAGAGGTTAATACTCTGTCTTTCACACACACACACACACACACACACTCCCGTTAGCCCCACGTACAAACATCGTGGCACATATAGAGCAAGCCCCATGTGGGAGCCATGACCTATTTTTCTGCCAGTATTGTGTGAAGGTTTGAAAGAACCATCTTCGATTTTACTTTACACTGAGATCCAGAGCATGAGAGAGAGAGAGAGAGACTGCAAATGCAGTGAGAGAACAGAGCAAGACCTGGTTTTGCCCTGCTTTTCATGCTTCACTTCCCTAGAGCTCAAAACGTTCTTTCTAAGCCCCGTCACATTCAGTCGGTGTGTGTAGAACAAAAGAATACGATATGAATTTGAACACGATTCAGGTTTTGCTTTTAAAACAGCATACTTTATTCAAAAGAACCAAGGAGTTTTAAAACTTTACAGAACGTCAGTAAAACTGGTTATAATCAGTCAGCATAACCGAAAGACAACTACAGCGTAGCTCTCCAACATTACACTCTGCAGCAGAGTAGAACCGGCACTGCTGCTCCTGTGCGTCAGGATGGATTTTCTGTGCCAGTGAATGAAACACTGGACCAGGTCACCAGAGGTGTTGCGCTGCCTTACACCCATCAGCCAACACAGAGGCATCCTAAAACCCTTTACAGTTGGCCAGAGCCTCAATCGTGCGGATAGTGACCTGGTCTGCAGGATAAACAATAACGAAGCAGATGTTCTCTTCACTGCTTTACTCTCACTGCACCAAACTTTACTTTCACCTAAGAGTTTCATCTAATGGAGAAGTCGGTTACGAAGGGTGTGAATAATTCCTGTAGTGATTCTTGTGATAATGCCATATCTGTATATTTATTAGAAAATGTGTATTGCCTCTATTTACAAAAAAACAAACAAGACAACTATTGCAAATTGAAACGCTACAATCACAACAGAGAAGGTGTTAACATGTGCTCAAGAGCTCAGTAGTTTGACAAAGAACTGCGAGTTTGCCATTATTTCGTTTTTTGTTTTTTTTTAGCTGCGAGAGTTGATTGGTTGTTGGTGATGTGCCATTTGAAAGCAGACAGGAGTCTAGAAGAGAGACGAGAGGATGGTAATGGAGAGGAGAGAGCCAGCAAGACGGGTAGCTCCACTCTGGAGGTGCGGGAGTGCCCCTTCCCGCTGGTGCCTCCTTCGCCTGGTTGGGCTCAGCTGGCACAGCCCCACAGGGCCCGACTCTCCGCGTGCCCAAACACCCGTCACCACACTTCTGCTGGGCAACCAGGACTTATTAAAATGGCATTCAGATTTTACTGGGCAGCTACATTTAGCCATATTTGTCCTTCATGGCAATAATACGTTTGCCCTTTAAAATTCCAGATACGTCTCATCCATTTTGGCAGGTGCTCTTTAACTACAGAACAGACATCAAGGTTACAGGTTAAAGTTAGAAGATCTGCAGGTAAGATGGGACTTGCAGGCCACAGCTGCGTTCAAAGCGAGTCCAGTGCCGTCGCTGGTGGAGGTGAAGGGAAAGGACTTGGGTGGCGACAGCATCGGGCAAGTTGTGTAGTATGAAAGATACCGTAAGAATGTGGGTGGGTGTGTGTTGGCTTTCAAATCTACAGTGCCGACCACAGCCAAAGTCGCTCACATCAGCTTGAGGTTCAACGGCACTTTAAACTGCTATAACAACATAAATAGTCATCATTTCAAATCCACACACACACACACACACACACACACAAAAAACACAAAGCCCTGAGTGTGTGTGTGTGGGGGGGGTGTTCTCAGAGTGTCTGCACCACCACAGGGAAGAGCAGGGAGAGGTGCTCCGCCCCACGGATGGGCAGCTTGTGGGTGGTGTAATAGTGGATGGCCGCTGGGATGGTGTCAAAGGGAGGGCTGTTCTCGCCCAGCACGTACTTCCCCAGACTGGTCAGGCAGAACTTCATGTGCATGAAACCGTGGCAGCTTCTGCAGACACACAGGACAGGAAATCAGTGACCAATACAACGTGCTCTGGTTAGGTTTGGTTAAAAACAAACAAACAAGGTAAGTGAGGGATGCAGAGACAGACTGATGAAGAGGATGCGAGAGCTTCCATGTGTCTTTGCATCATGTAAAACAATTTGTATGGAATTTGCCTGCAGTTCTGAGCAGTCAGTTCTGATGAATAGAAGAAGAAACCAAGTGAAAGGATGTGGTTTCTGCTGAGGAGCCGGTGCAGGGGGCACCTGAACACAGGAGGGGGACGGTGAACAGCAGGAATACCCAACAGTGTTCCTGAACACGGCTGTGGAGCTCCACATGCACACGAGCAGATGTGCAAGGATTAAGAGTGCAGTCAACAGGGAAGGAAGAGGGGGAAGGAGACATCGAGGGGGGAGGGGGGCAATCGAGTGAGGGAGCTCTGAGGTACCAAGAGGAAACTGGATGAAAAGGGGCTTCTGCACTGAGGATTTCACAAGATCGTGGATTAGCATGAAAATAAATAATAACACAACCAACAAAACCACGGCTATGGATACTGCCGACATGAACCCGGTTTGCTTCAGAGTGTGTGTAAACGGCTGGTGCATTCTGCTTGGGATCGGGAACATCAAGGAGCGATGTACAGAGGTGCCACGTCAAAGCTGAGAGGAGGATTAGGACGCGTTTGAGGTGGGAAGGACGGTACATCCTTCACGTGGTTTAAATCGGTAGATTTTATTGTGAAGCACCCTGGCCAACACCTGTCCTATAAATAAAGATGACCTGAACACAGCTCGTGTAATGAATGAATTTAACCTTGATGACCTTTAGGACAGGAAAAAAACCCAGCCACGAAGCAAGCTGAGTGCAAGTGGATCAGAGAGAGAGAGAGAGAGAGAGAGAGAGAAAATGAGTGAGTGTGTGTGTGTGTGTGTAGGGTATTACATGACCCTTGAGATTATAAGGGAGAACACTGCAGCATTTGCTAATACTCTGAATACAAGTTCAGTGCCCAGAAGACTATATTAGGAGGTGAGGGAGTCTGGTAATGTTCCTGTAACCTTGATGGAGTGAGAAAGTTAATGCACTATATAATAGAGAGGGAGTGTAGCAGAGTTGCAGCTGCAGGTGTGAAGGACAGTGTTGTACCTGAGGGAGAGAGAGTAGTCGTTTCTGCTGGTCTGACTGTTTCTGACCAGGTAACTACACTCTTTACACAGTGTCAGCAGCGTCTCAGCTTCAGAACGTGTTAATGCACCATGGTACCACCTGTCTCACACACACACACAAACAAAATTCAGTCACGGTTTCATCATGAAGGCACAGAGGTGGATAGGATGTGAGAGATGCGTACACTTGCTGTTCGAGGGGTTGGGCAGGGTCTACTCTCTCCCCCAGGACGGTGTGGGCCTCGCCCTGCCTGTGCAGGCTGGTGGTCTTGCTGGATGAAGGGCTGGTCCTCAAAGCACCGCCTCTCCGCTGGTGCTCCACGTGGGGCAGAGTGGAGCGATCAAGATCGGCACCATCAAACTGGACTAAACACAAGGAATGCGCCATCCACATTTAACCAGGTCCAAAAGAGCAGAACCTTCCGGAACCGCAACAGAAAAATCCACTAATCATGAAAAACCATTAACGTGTGAGAGAGTGAAACCCTCATCATGAAGACGAGCCCCTATTCCACCCCAGAGAGAAACAAACACTGAATCCACACTTCACTGCACTCCACAACAGCTGCAGTCGAGAGTAGTGTGGCTTGTAAACTGCGCTCGTTTTTGATTGGCTGATTGCATCTCTCTCGCATCACTGGTCCCGTTCTTCGTTGGCCCGATTCAATCTCGGGGGCAGACGGTGGGGAGGGGTTCCACCCAGACAAACAGGTCATCAGCCAAAGTCCTTTCTGTTTCTTTTCATACACTTCCTGGAAGCCCCCCCCCCCCCCCCCTCTGTCTGGGGTCGTTTACTTTTGTGCTGTTCCCTCACCCTCCCTTGCTATTTGGACACGTCTAATCTCCCCGTCATTCAAAGAGAAGAGCAATGTTCAGTCTCCCACTGCTACTGGACAAGTTCATATTCATAAATATCCTTTTCTCCAGTGAAATGTTTTTCTATTGATACATTTCCAAGGGATTTTTGGTTGTAGCTCGTACACCACCCCAACCCAACACCCTACTGCTCCATCTCTCTTTTTGGTTGTAGCTCGTACACCACCCCAACCCAACACCCTACTGCTCCATCTCTCTTTTTGGTTGTAGCTCGTACACCACCCCAACCCAACACCCTACTGCTCCATCTCTCTAGTTCGGCCAGACACCAGGTCACAAGCTCAGTACAGTAACAAAAGACCTGACTGCTCCAAAATAACAAACACACACCGGTCAGCAGATATCACCACCAACCACAGCAACCAGGACTCCATCAGAAACTAGTAACATAACTCTTGCCCCTGGCATGGCTGTGGGGCTCTGGTTGGGTGGGGGTGAACTTCCGCACAGCTCACCGGCAAAGGCTCTCGAGATATTCTCCTTCTTCCACTCCCAGGGCTGGTCGTACTCCTCAGGGGGCCTCTCGTCGTCCTGGGGCAGCCGGCTCTCCCGCTCGTCGTTGGTAGGGTTGACCCAGTGGCGCCCCCTGTTCTCGTAGGGGCTGTCATACAGCTGGAGGCTGCCCCGAAGCCCAGGGCGGGTCTGCTCCAAGCTGTGCTGCAGCTCTGCAGGGTTACAAAAACAACCCCTTATGCCTAGTAACAGTACTAGAAAACTTTGGGTGCTTCCTAAGGTCAGACAAACACTGTTCATACAAAACTACCCCAAGCTGCAGAGAAAGGAATTTCTTCTCAGCATCAGACTTTGGAAAACAAAACGAAAAGGGAGGGCAAGCAGGAACAGTTACAACAAAACTGGGGAGAGAACGCAACTTTGGGGTCCCCCTGAATCTTAGCTGCATTTACAGTGTTCAGTAGTGAACGCGACAGAGCAGGACTCTGATAAACGCTGTCTGATAAATCTCAACACATGGTCCCGCTGCCGACTTCCAGAGCTCTTGTAGCTGTTTTTTGGAAGTCTT
>JAOXYF010000004.1:1812545-1841588 GCA_028565775.1 Sternarchorhynchus goeldii
AAACAACTTTACGCTAATGCTGGCAAATAGCTCTTGATATTCAATTATAAGGTATGTTATGTCCAGGTTCACCCACTCACTGAAACCCCAGCAGGTGGTCTTGGAGCTCAACCCTGCTTTAAATGAACACTGTTCCCGGTAATGCACGTCTGAGCACCATTAGCAGAGGCACTCGTACATCTTCCTGTTGTGTACGGGTGTGCAATGGTGTGCTGGAGCTGGGAGTGTGCCTCACCCGTAATCACTCTCTGGGCTTCGAAGGGCTCCATGTAACCGCTGCAGTTCTCTACGGAGCCGCGCTCCCAGCCGAGACGGGAACGTGGGTCAGGCCGGGCATCAAACGGGTCGGAGTAGTCCGCGTCGCCCACTGCCGGGGCAGACGGAACCAACTGGGGTGGAGGAGGAGGGAGAGAAGGGGAGGGGGAGGGAGAGAGAGAGACTAAGCATTGTCTGAGGACAAAAGACTGAGGGTGAGAAGATGGAGTTTGGTAAAGGGAGGCTAAACACAGCCTCAGGGTGATGGTACAATACAAAAAGGTATAAAAAAAACATGAGAATGAAGAGATGGAGAGGGACAGAGAAAGCAAGCGAGAGAGATGTCCTACCAACCCTCAGAGCTTATCGCTAGTTTACACACACCCCACAGAAATACAAAACCTCACCACGTAACACTGCATGAGAGACATTTTGTAATGCCTGTGTCAAGCAGAGCACACCGATAATGGAAAGAAAATGGGAGATTTTCTGAAGGAGATGCAGGTGAGGAGGAGGAAGAAGAGCAAGACGGCGTTGCCATGCCGTGGCACGTGCCAGACGAAGGTCCCGGCGGCCTCACCCGCGTCCCGCGCGCGGGAACGGAGACACACAGACGTCTAGACTTCGAGCGGGATAAGGAGCCGGGTTGAAGCTACCTTTCAAGGCTCAGTTAGCCCTGCCTGAGCTCTGCTCACGTTCCAAAGTCGCCTCTCCTCTGGCGGCCTTAACCGCACCGCCACGCCCGACAGCCAATCACAGAGAAACGGCATGGAGGTGCGTGTTCGAACAAGGCGCGGAGGAGACCGTGAGGGAAATCAGCCGTCATATATTCACCCACAGGCAGGATTGCGGTTGTTCTGCTTTTCAAAAGTACTCATTGCTTTGAGTTTTTTTTCTCTCCCTCTCTTTTTTTTTGGCTCAAGCACTTTGATGAGGCTGTTAAGACTGAAGGTTAACAGGTAAACAAGGTTAAATGATGATGCGCTGAGCTTCAGAGCAGCACTCTATAAAATAAAGTCTAAGCGTGAGAGAAAATGTGTGTTTGAAAACACCGCAGGCTTTAGTTTTACATTCACCTCACAGACTAATGTACAATAATCTCCCCGTCTCTTGGTTTTAATACTGCATTACCTTCAAAAGGGTAATTACTAAGTAACATACCACAACTGCCACTGTGCCAAGTTCACAAAATAGCTTGTGTGTGTGTGTGTGTGTGTGTGTGTGTGCATGAACAACAGTGACAGAGGAACAAAGCAAACATGCCTGGACTCTTTACATGGTAATACTTTCGATCAAATCCAATTCAAATCAAACTGTGTGAAATAAAAATGACAGAGTTTGAATTTGCAACCCCAAACCAAAATACAGTTCCTACTCTGATCCAAAAGAGTCCTTAAATCCTAAAATGCGGGTTTGTGCGGACCACAGAGCGAGCCTAGTGCTCACCACAAACAAAATCTCAGGGCGACAGAATCTCTTTCGCCTCCACCCTTTTAGCCAAACTTGCTCTGCACTGCCAGCTAAACTCAGACACACTGACAGCCTACTCTGAGCGATCTGAAAAAGTAGCTGTGGTCTCGTCAGGGACACTCGAAGAGGACGACACGTCTCACGGCCCGGACTTTGGCATGTACGCCGTCAAATTCTGAATGGATGTGCGTCTCTGTGCTGTGGAGACTGGCCAAACACTTCAATCCAGAAATCCCCATTCACAGTAGTGATGGGCACACGGCCCAGGAGGGATAAAAAAAGAATCTCAACAAGCAGCAGTTTGCACTCTTACAGCCCTGGGACGACATGTAATATGAACTCAACTGCACTGACTGACAAGTGTATATATTTAAAAACACATAAGTAGGGTCATTTAGCCTTGACAGGCCTTTTATTAAGCACCTTTAACTGGAATTAATTACCTTCACAATAATGCAGTTTATAAAGTGTAGTATAAACTATATTAAGCTGAGGTACTTCATGTAGTGTGGGATTAATTAAATTAGCATTAAGGGAACTCGTTTTTTTCCTGACTGCTAGTTGATAGACTGGAAACGGTGTGGAAACCGTAGGGGGAAAAAAAGTGCAATCAGGACTCACAGGGGCACGCGGTTCCTCGTAGGACACGATGCTCAGGGGGTTCTTGCAGCGAACAAATTCCTGAGATTCCACTTTTATCAGCCGGTGTTTGGGAGACACGATCTTGACCTCCATGCCGTTTGGCAGAACTTTTCCGAAAGCTGGAAATGGGTTGGCGGTCCCCGAGCCGTTCTGCGCCCGGTTCTCCGAGGTCTCGTACGGGTCCTCAAAGTCCAGTTCTTTCTGAGCGCGATAGGCCCGGAGGATCTCGCTCTCGGTATAGTCGGGCTTAGGAGGCTGTGGAGGTGCTTTTCTGCTTCCAAAATTGAGATAATCTTTCAACCACTTTGCCATGGGTCTGTGCAAAACAAACATGCATAACATCAAGATCAACTGAAGACTGAAGGGTTAGAAAAAAATCGTCTTCGCAATCAGAAAGAGGTTCGTCAACATTCGCGTGACATTTACACGGATCATCGCAGCAGGCTAAATTAAAGTTGTACGTGGATTACTAGTAATTGCACAATTTCTGCTAAACTTGGTTAAAAAAAACCCCAAATCATTCACTATTCTTTAGGACAGGATACCTTTGTCTGTAGTGGTCTTATCGATACCTTAGAGTACCTCACTCCTCCTTTCGCCTGGAGTTGTCTAAACAGAGCGAGGAAGAAAAATGAAGTTTAGTTAGCAGAAACACTGCATTGGTTTGTGCAACCAGCTAACCCTCCAGGACAACGCCTCCAGAGCACGACCAGCCCAACCTCTTAGCTACAGTATTTCATTTTGTAGATGTTTAACGTGCAGGGTGTGGATGATTTGGTGAAATACTTGCTTCCTCAACTTAGCGTTCGAGATTTTCCACCGCCAGGTATCGAAGGTTAATCAGAAAACATGTGCTTGCACTTATGATCTACCTCTCAGAAAGTTTCATAGTGCCAGTTTAACGCTGCTAACCAGCTAACGTAGGCTAGACAGACCGCTTAAATATTTATCCGTCACATTTCGCTTAACAAGCCAAACCAAGCCTTTCCTCAAATATTTCAACAATTTACAGACCCGTTATGAAGATTTAAAAGCAAACTGCACTTTCCCCCCCAATTTCGCTAATGTTAACTATATAGCTATAGTTAGCAAGCGTTTTGGGTCATTTCTGTTGACCATGCTAGCTAGCAACAAGCTAACCATGGCGTCCTATTCGAAGTAATTCAAATCGGGAAAAGGAGGAAAATGCAGATTATATTGAAATGAGCAAATACCTCTTAATTGCAATTAACGATTTACGTTACAGCTTGCATTTTTGCACATTCAAGCCAGCTATTTAACATCCATCCGACCAGCTCACTACATTCAGCTTTTGTGACAAACCCCATAGACGTTCACTTCGATACATTAAAGAAATAATAATACAAAAAAAAAACCAAATCGCGTTCACTTGCTTACTTAAAAACGGACCGAAAATTCACTCTCTACCCACCATCCAACGACTTACCATGGCAACGCTTAAAAAAATGTTAAAAAAAAAAAAACAAAACAAAAAAAACCCCACTACCAAACCAACTCTCGTGCCTATATCCCCGGTGTACCGCGTGCGTTTGGCTGCGTCTTCCAAACGAGTAACGTTATGGCAGACAGCTGGTTGAAACAAGCGGCGCTTACTTGAGGGAACGAGCTTAATCTTCGGCGAGTTTTAATCTTCTTTGTCCTGCACTGTAATGCATTTCCATTGAACACGTCGCCGCATTATTTTTGCATTCGCAATATGATGACCACGACTGTCATGTTTCCCTTTGGTCATTGTTTCAGATGAACGTGAGCCACGCACAAGGAAACAGCTGAGACCTAGTGTCAATACTCCTTATCCCGAGAAACCCTAGACTATAAATTACACATTTCGCCTAACGAGCGGGATTTTAAAGGTTCGTCGAGTGTAGGTCCAGGACAAGGTTTCGTTTCTAACCAATCAGCCTCGAACCTCAAGCAACTATTGTTAAATACGCTGTTGTCTCTTACGCTTCGCAACAGTTCACACCTCCCACTGTGCAGATAAGATCCATTTAATCATTGTGGTTTGGACTTACGCACCATAATGAAATTAGTATCCCAATGTAGTTGAGAAACAACAGTTAAAAAAAAAAAATTCATACACCACAAATAAGACGCAGAATATTTGTATGCGAGTTCTAAGTTACACAAAAATAAGTTTGCTAATATTTAATCTTTAGGACATGGTGATTTAGGAAACTGCCGATAGTTATATCTGAATGTGGAAAAACTGAAAGAGGGAGATACAGTCAGTTTAGAGGCGGCCTTTTAAATATGATTCTTATACATTTGTACATTTATACTATTCAAAACCTGCACTTCTGAGGAAACAATCAATAACGGGCCAAAAGCTTGAAATTATTCATTTAACCAGAATATATTCATAAATGGTGGCGTATTCAGTAAAAGTGCCCATTTACAAAAAGGTTTCCTTGTTTTTCATCTTGTAACCGTCCTTTTTGCGTGTGGCATGTTCTTTTGCACGCTTAGTCGCTGTTGCTGTCGTCGCTGTCCGAGTACGCCCCCAACAGGCCGAGAGAGGAACTGCTTTGGGCAGACGGGTTGTTGCTGGTTGTAGCTGTCGCGCGTGCATGTGCAGGTTCAGGAACAGCTGAATCATAACGATATAGGGAGAAGAGGAGGGGAAAAAAACGAATTAATATATATGTTCATATATACATTTATTTCAAATATCAGCGTTTTTAGATTGTGGAACCATTTGGATTATTTCATGCCACTTCCAGTGCCATAGTTCATAGGTCAAAGGTCCCACCTGTAGCAGTGTGGGTTACAGCTGAAAGCTGCGATGTTGAGGCTGGGGGTTTTCTCCTCACCACCAGTGACCCCAGTGCCCCTCTGCCTCCCAGTGCACCAACACTCCTCTCCCAGCTCTCCATTTTCTGCCGCTTCACACCAGCTGATGATTGGCCCTATGGGGACAGAGAACCAAGGGATAGAGAGCAGTGAAACATCGATTTTTTCCCTCAACTTTATGCAAATAAGAAGTGAGGTTTGCTGGATGGCAGCCAATCAGCACTGCTTGGAGTATTTCATCTCGTCACGTCAAGTTACAAGCTCAAAGCAGTGTTGTGACAAGATGAAAGACGGACGCACATTGCTGTGTCAGGTTTCCTTGTCCCTTGACACAACTGTGCAGGAATACAGATGTGTATTTTTTTTTTTTAAGTCTGAAATAGCTGATGCACCTTGACCAATAAAAATGCTCGTGCATTTAGTGACACACCTCCAAAGCAGCCTGCAAAAGAGTTTCACCTCGCTACAATGTGAATGTACCGTAACGCAGTTCAACGTATCTTAGCCTGTGTAGAATCAGCACTGAAAAGTTAGTGCAACATCGTACGACATGTTGAAAAGGTTAGAGTATGACTGTGGCATCACTGACAGCAAGTGTGAGAGTCTGGCCACAGTCTCCATACCTTCGTGTCTGGGCCGCTGTCTGTCGTCAGGATGTCTGTAGGTCTCTCAGCGGCGTGCTTGTTCTGCTGCTCTCTCCCGTTCTTTTGGTCCTGATCGGAGTCGGAGTCAGAGTCAGAGTCCCTGAGCCTCTTCACCAAAACCCTCTCTAGCATCTCTCTACAGACGCACAGAACAGACATGCATGAACAGATGCAACAACTTGGACTGTCTGGGTTGGAAGCCACTGTTACAAAACACAATACTAATATTTAGAAACATTTCATTCTACTCGTGACTCACTTGGTCTCCCTCTCATCCTCCTCCTGCTCCTTCTCCCTCTGTCTCTTCTCCAGGTCCTTGTACTGCTCCAGCATGGCCTCGAAGTCCACCTGTGCCTGACGTTGGTTCAGCTCCTTCAGCTCCTGCAGGTTCTCCAGAACTTCCATCTCCAACTTCGAGTCCCGCGTGCGGTTCTCCAGAACCTGGTTGGGTGGACAGAAGAACGACACATTGTTTAAATAACTGAACCTAGGACTGTAAACTCGTGTGACCTTGTGAAAGGATCTAGGTGTTTAGTGGAAGCATGTCATTTACTTTCACAGTAAACTAGATTATTCATTAATATGATTCATTATGACATGCTCCCTTTCTGCGATTGTGATTTGCTTAATGCTTATGTGGTGTAGAAAGACAGTGTACATGTTGCTTGGCATATTCAGCTTTACCTTCATTGGGTTATTTAGCTCTTCCTCCTCTCGTTCCCTCTGAATTTTCTTCTCCTCTTCCTCAATCAGCTTCTCAGCCTGAAAGTTTCGCGTTGCCCCATGTTCCATAGCGTAGTCCGTGTTCTCTGGGTCTGTCTATTCAAGAACGTAAACAAACAAACATATACATACGATCGTAAACACTACAGAATCTCTAAGAAATGTTGTTCACTAGGTTTCACAAAATCTCAAATGTTCGCAAAGAACTACAGACATTTGCTTGGTATTTACAACAGTACCATCCTGATACCTGTGCTTTCCTAAGGAAAGGTAACAATTCACTGGGCATAACAGGCAAGAGGCCCCTTCACTTACCTTAAAAGTGATCTCTGCCAGACACCTGGTGCATTTAATATAGAAGCGAAAGATAGGAAGACCCATGTACTGCTCGTTCTGCACAGTTTCTTTCCGTGCGTTGAACTTCTTCCCTTTGTAAATGTACTCTCCACATGTTTTACACCTGAAACAAACGTCTTATTTAGGACCACGAGGCATTTGTACATACAATCCCTCCCCCCCACACACACCTCCCCCCAAAACATTAAATGATTCATGATTTGTAGTACAATGTTATCCAATAAAGATGCTGCTTCTCCAATGTCACTTGCCTCATGTTGAACGGAGCCATCAATCTAACCACATACTGACGGTCTTTGGGCAGTTTGAGTTTAGGGATTTTGGATGGGTCGAAATCTGGGGGATAGTATTTCTACAATAACAGAAGAAAAACATTTCGTTAGCATTAAATGCTAGACTTAGAAAACTTAATTCAACACAACATGTCACAGAGTACTGACACACATCTATCTGCACACATTACTGAGCTAGCTAGCTACGTTACACAGTATAGACAATAAGTAAGCCCTTTTAAACTTTTCAAAAACTAACATCTGATCACAGACCTAAAAAAAACGTTAGCTAACTAGCTAGCTACACAGCTATCTTAGCTATCCTACACGTCCCCACTGGCTTGCAAGCTAAGCTAGTTAGCAAATGTAAAAACATTTGCTAAAAACATCAACTTTAGGTTTCTCAGTTGTTAGTGTCATCAGAAAATGAGTATATATATCAATCCACTTACATTCAAAACTTTTCTTTCCGACATGACTAGCGCTGTTCAATAAGAAACAGATCGTAATGACAAACCACAAGGGTCGAGAATAAATCTGCCTCCGTATCAGTCTTACTCGATTCGAGACGTTATTTACCGCTACTGCCATCTATTGTTCGGGAGGAAAACAACAATGCCGGCGCTTGCAGGCTTTGCTAGAGAGAGAAGAGGGCGCAATCGGACCACGTCTGAATGTTGACATTCTTTGCCGATGTTGCACGGTGTTTTTTTTTTTTGCGTGATGTACAAATACTTTAGATATATAATATCTAATTATTATACATAGATTTCTAGATTTTGCTCTCTAGATTTCAATCTAGAAGAATCACTTTTAAACATAGCGTTTATTATTATAATGTGTATTATTACTTATAATTTACGCCTCTGTATTTTTGTATGGATATTGCTCATATCATAAAAGTAAAATAAAAAGTAAAATATTTGGCCAAAATAAGAAGAACGAAAAAAGGAAACAAATGGCGATTAAAAAAAGTGCTGAGTAAAACCTATGTGCAGTAAAATAATGCAGTTCTTTCACTCGCAACACTCAAGTGTTCCCAGTCACCTAATCAGCAATTACAAAGAAGTATGTGAAAACACACTACTTGTACGTTACTGTTTGAACATAATCACCCACATTGATAGGACTGCGAGCAAATAATTGTACATGGTGTGCAATACTCGAGGTTTTCACTACCCGCACTTTAAGGACAAGCTCAGGTTTGAGCGCGTTTTCCTCCCACTCTGCTGTTCCGTGAGCGCCTATTTTCTGAGTTGCGCGCACAGCGACCGCAGGATGTTTTGTGCGCTTCGCGGCAGACGAAATACATTAACGTCAAATAACGTACTGGATAAAAAAACAGACAGATCGACGCTGGTTTTACTGATGTCATTAATAAGTGTTACGGTATGTACAGATAGAATAACGGTACCACTGTTCAAAACTCTGAATAACTAGAGAAAACGTCTATTTGGATGCATTAACTGTAGACAAATGCATCTGGAAGCCTCTTGGGTGAATTAGAATACTGTGCGGCAAACCATTTAAGCTTTCAAAAGTCGTCATGGCTTTTATGGATTTATTTTGGCTTCTGGAGTTCCAACAACATTCTGCAAAGTGAAGACAACGGAAACTAAACTAAACTGTGTACGTCATGCTGTGATTATCCGAGTTTACACGTGAGTAAGACCATCTTTATGGCGGATTTTCGGAAACAGATCAAATATAGCCTTACACAAAGTTAAACAAAGCAGTAGATATTCTCATTCCTGTAAGTTGTCTCAAGCTTTCCACAACTTAAAAAAACATTGGCTACTTGTGAATTAAAGTGTCTATAATGTTCCCAAACTAGGACGTTTTACATTCCAGTGGAATTTCAACAAAATTTATAAATACTACATGCCAGCAAATGTGCTTGGCACTGGTTAAAAAAAGGCAAGAATAGAAACTGACTAGCAAAATGAATCAACAGAATAAATGAACAGTATAAGGAGAATGAACTTTCATGGACCCCAGCCATCACTGAAGCCCTGGTAGGCTTCTGATAGTCTCCCCCATCCTCACCCTGCATCCTCACACTGCATCCTCACACTGTATCCTCACACTGTATCCTTACACTGTGTCCTCAAAATGCCTCTCAAATAATCTCACTTTAACATATCTGGGAAACTAGAGCTTGCCTGTGTTATGAACTGGTTCACTCCTCCATGAACTATGGTTCACTTCCATGACTGTACCATAGCTAACATGCTAACAGTGCCATACAATATTAGAACTGTCATACAACTAAAATGTTGCAGCTTCAAATGTAGATGAAGGAATGAATGAATAAGAACTTCAAACAAGAAACTCTTAATTCCAAATTACAAAACCAGGCTGTATGTGTATTTACTACAGGGTGGTTTATCAAAAAGCTTAGAGACAGCTTCCATTTAAAGCTCATGGGATACAAACCTGCAAATTCATATTTGATAAAAGCAAAGCCAATAAATTAATTGATTTAAAGCTATCTGACGTAAAGCCCCACGTTCTACTGAGTTTAATGAAGTGTTCTATACTTTGAATCTTATTTATTATTGCTCAAACCGATGTGCATAATGGAGAAAGAAAGACTCCATCATTACAGGAACAGCGGTGAAACACTGCAGCGTCTGTAGCATAAGGAGATTGGTAACTGGAGTTGAAGGAAGAAAGCAAATCCTCTGAATTCCCTGAGATGGGCCTGTAAACCTTTAACAGCCAGACTACACACCGCTAATCCTGAGCTCATTTGCTCCATCTCTCGTGAAACTGAAAGAATTTCATTTAAGTTTTTTTTGTGGTTTTGAGCTTTGCATAGAAAAAAACAGGCAAAACCATCAATAGTAAAATACAGAGTCCTCTTCTCCTTTGGCTCATGTGGAAGAGCAGGCCAAGCAAGGCTTTATCAACATTACATCAACATGACAGGGTTTTATCAACATGGATTTGATTACAGGTAGTACCCACACTGAAAAACGACAAAATATATAGAAGTCACTCCGGATAAAACCATCTGTGAAACTCTGCGAAGGCGGAAGAGTCCGTTTGCTGCTCAAACACCTCTAAAGAGGAAATACCTAAACGTTGAAAGTGTTGATTTTGATTACAGTAGGCGTTCGTTCGTTTGCGTGGCTAGTAGTGACTGAGAGAAAGGGGTGATACGTGTGTATGTGTGTGTGGTAGAGAGTGAACGTATGTGGGCATGAGGTAAAATGATTAACAGAAGTGAATTTGAATTTGAGAGAGGGGGAAGGCCGTTTCTGGTGAGCAGAGAGCCTTATTGCTGGATGCACAAACACACGTTACATTTTCTTTCGATTCCTACCCACACTGCTGAGCTAGAACGTGAACATGGGTTAACAAAGAACTCAGGAAAGTGACACTTGAAAGTGACTAAACCGGAGGGCTTGATTTATGGGGGAAAAATTGGTCAGGGTAGAGCTGATCATGTGTCTTATGTGCCTGAGTGTTGCACAGCGTATCTGAGTATTACACTACCATGTATTCTTTCATTTTCCATACGTGTTTAAATGTCTCAGCTGATTACTCATTGGCTGCACCTCAGCCACATGTGTGTGTGCCTTCTGAGGGATCAGAAATTTAAATCCCCGTTAAAGTGTGAATACAGTCAAGAAGCCATAAATGAAGGATGTCAGGGATACGCGAAACAAGGCTGTACAGTTATTTATTTATTATTTGGTGAACAGTATTACTTAAGAATAAGTTTCACATCTTCACCGAAAGAGGACTGAGTGCATTTCAACTTGCATGTAAAGGTATTTTAAAAATCTATAATGAATGATTTCAGAATGAATTTGATAGTTCACACTGAATAGCAGGAGAAAGCATGTGATGACTGTAGAACTATAGCGAGGATGCTTTGTTTGATTTTTTTCAGTCAGTTCTTCTGTTCAGCCTTTTGCGCAAAGTAAACAAAAAGTAAAATGCAGTCTGTTAATGAAAAATAAAAACCAAATGGTCAAATTGGAACATGCTCAAATTTAATAAGGAATAAGGTACGTCTCACTGGGATATCAAACTATTCCTTTTTTGTAAGACTAAAATAAAAAAAGTGTACTAGATCTGACAAGAGAAATAACCCCAATATTTTATAGTTGGAGTACAAATCAAAACAATGATTCTTAGATGTGTTAATCAACCATCGTTAAAAAGACCTATTTCATGCCAAATGGAGAGTATTACAGCTCCCATTAACTGAAAGCATACACTCTGTAAACTGAGCTTTCTAAACTGAAATGTATACAGATAAAAAATTTAAATTTCACAGATGGATGGATGAACAGGTGGTTAGATGGATGGAGGTACCTGGGACCACTGAGCCCGCAAAAAAGACCAATTATTTATTTAAAAAACAAACACTTTCTGTGCAGATGAGCTGGGACAAATGTGAGATTTTGTAGCCTGCGTGTTTTAAAAATGTCTGAATGCTGTGACTCAGAGAAGGCTGGTGTTTCTGAAACCCTTAACTAGGGCTCTCAGCTGGTCCCTTTAGCAGGATAACGGTGAGTGGGAGCAGCCTCAAGGTGAAGGCTTCAGAACATGTCAGTGTGGAAATGGACTAGAACTTTTTCCTCTGTGCCACAAACAGCCAGAGAATAAGTACCAACCCAGCTTGTGATTTCAAGAGCTTTGAGCTTTGAGAAGGGGGTGTTTCATCACTATGTACCAAGGCACCGTAACTGGTATCTTTCTCTCTCTCCCTCTCTCTCTCTTTCTTTTTCTCTCTTTCTCTCTCTCCACTTATAATATATAAGACCAAGCTGGGTTGAGTGGCTGCTGGTATTCATGCTGTACTGCGCTGCCCAGGAAACCAATCATGTTCACTTGTCAGCGAACCATTTAAAGGAATAGGGTATAATTTAAGTTTGGAAGTATCATGTGGGATACTGAGGAATGTAATGGGCAGTGTTGTCACTCCTAAATAAATATATTGAAAAAATTAATTCAAGTTGAAACATAGATATTAGTTAAGCTTTTTCTATTTTTTTTTGCTTTTATAGTTTCCACTAGGTTGGAACTCTTTGATTTTGTTACTTTTAACACATGATTTAGTGAGTCACTCTTTTTTTTCCCCAGCGGTGGTGATGTTGCTCATAGTCATATTTGATCTCTTCTAGTCAACAGTCCACCTGATCTTCATCTGTTCATTCTTGGTGCAGCAGATTATGATTGTTGTGCTCTGCCACTTGATCCTGAGTTTAATGCCACCGACAGCATAATCGTCCAGAATCCATCTTACAGACAGCATCATGGACATAGCTCCTCCCTCCCTGTTAGTGGGAGTGCTGCTAACCAATCACAGGTGTCGGTGGGTCCTAGAGAATCAGGAAGTTGGCCTCTCCAAGAATGTAAGGCTACACCATGTCACTGTGTGAGTGGCAGCTCATGCATTATATCACGTGGTGGTTAGTTTCACGTGAGGGAGCACACGTGGTGGTTAGCTTCACATGAGGGGGCAGACGTGGTGGTTAGCTTCACGTGAGCGGGCACACGTGGTGGTTAGCTTCACGTGAGCGGGCACACGTGGTGGTTAGCTTCATGTGAGGGGCTACACATGGTGGTTAGCTTCATGTGACAGAGAGAGCACATCTTGGTCTTACCTGTAAAAAAGAAAATCACATACTCTTACACATAGTAATGCAAGCTACGAGTCATCTCCCAGGAAAAAGGAACCAAAAAAAGGAGAACTCTCAGTCTCAGTTTTCAGGACATCAGCTGACAGTTAGGACCGCATGCTGAATATAAATAACAATAACATTTACATTTGTGAAATTTAGCAGACACTCTTATCCAGAACGACTTACAAAAGTGCTTTGTCATCTTCTCGCAGAATATATTCTAGCCAGTACAGTAGGTTAGAGTCCATATGAACCATCAAACCGGATACAGTCTGCATGGATAGTTTCCACATTTTATATTATATATAAAGCTTTATATATTATAGGTTCATGCTACTAAAAATGTGGGAACAAGAATATACACATAGACCAAACTGTAAGGGTTTAAGTGGATCTAAGAGGCTAAGTAAAAAGGCCTGAGATGCTGTCTAACACTGCAACAAGCTCTGTTAGAGGTGTCTGTGCGTCCCTACAAATAACTGGTGGTCACATATCATATATCATATTCACTGTAACCTGAAGAAGGCCAACACATGAACTATGCCGCTCCAGACTGATGGAGGAGAGTTTGAGCCTCGTGGCTCCACACACAGTGAGTTAGGAAACCAAAGCATAGACTGTTGATTTAAATATCCAGGAATGTGGATTGGTGTATGTCTGTACTCTAAAGTACAATTGAGTTTATACTTGAAAGAAAGGCCCTCAATGCACAAATAGTTATCACCACAGACCTGTTTTAAAATTAGATATATTTTAAATGAATAAAGTGGATCCAGTCTATTGATACATCGTGGTGTGACTGCACACGATCAAAGGAAAAACTCACAATACAGCAGATAAGAGACCCTGTTTTCTGCAGGACAGTCTCACCTAGCCTACTAAAAAAAAACCCAATTACATAAACAGATTAAACAATATAATAACAAAACAACTAAATGCCAGTGAAACAAAAGCACAATCCCACACGGCCCATAAAGCACATCAGCACTGCCACACAGTGCTTTTACAGAGCAGAGGATGGAACTATATAGATGATTCCACAACACATGACAGGAAAACAGGCAGCAGAATCAACCAGGCCTGCTCTTACAAGGGACGTTTAAACGGACATGGTGTGGTAGTCGACTGCTCGACACGATGCTGTCGGTTAGATGCACCCAGGATGCGTGGTGCTCAGGTTAATCGTGGTGCTCCAGACAGCAGCCCTGCAACCACACCCGTAAGGCGAAGGGTCTCGCCTACCCTGTAACTCCACCTTTGCCGCACCACCTCCTACCCAGCCCATTCTCACGACGACATACGATATAAAATATCAGGAAGCAAAGCTGCCACATTCAGAAGTTAGTCCTCAGTATATTTTTAATTACAGACATTTACATAGTCTGATGATTATAGTTCTTGGTGTATTTGAGATGGTTGATACAAGCTCTTATGATATCGATAATGATCAGCGCTTTAAGTGCTGTTAGATCAGCTCCATTCAACCTACTAAGTACAGACTCCTTACAGAACAAAAGCTTTCCTGGTGAGCAACATAAACATTTTTTTATTAGGTTTTAATCTCCAACATAACTGAATATATCTTGTGAAATAACTGGTTATGTCTTGTGTCTTGTGATTTGTATTCAGATCCGAATTAATCGTCAAGGATTTCATCGTGCTGATTTTCTTGTTAAACAGCGTGACCAATCATGCACTGCTTACACAGTGATTGCTAGTGAACTCGCACTGTAAAAAAGTGACAATGATTTTTAATCCACGATTTCTGCAGAATCTTGTGCAACCGTGGTGCTCCCCAGTTCACAGGTCTCAACACAGCCTGCCTGAGTTTGGTTTCTCTCAGGCAAAGCCTTTGGGTGTGATTTTTCTTTCTCTCTTTCTCTTTCTGGACTTCTCTTAGCTGTGGCTAAATTCAACAGCGTGATCAGGATGAAAAGATGGCAACCACACTGCTTACAGAGGGTCCGGATGGTTTACAGCTCTTCACTCGTGAGTCCCTGGCAGCCATTGAGCGTCGGATTGCAGAGGAGCGGGACAGCGAGGCGGCAGATGTCCCGTGGGAGGCCGAGCCGCCCCGGCCCCGGGCAGACCTGCAGGCCGGCAGGACCCTCCCGCGTATCTACGGCGACATCCCTGCTGGGCTGGTCGGGGTTCCACTGGAGGACATCGACCCATTTTACTACAACAATCAAAAGGTGGACTGGGATTGGTCTGATCTCGTGAATATTCATCAGTGGGCCAATCAGAAATGAGTACTCAACTTGACATTCATTCATTATGCTCATTAACAGTGCTGGGATTGAATGAAGGTCTGTAGATTTGCAGTCAGGTCTAAAACGTGTATGAAATCACATTTTAAAAGGCTTCATTTTGGACAGGGAGCCTTTGAGGTACAAGTTTGCATTTCCCAGCATCCAGACAGATGAAGCAGATACAGACACAGAGAGTCCAAAATAGGAAATGATCAAACAGGTCCAGCACCTTCTGCCTAAATGCCATTGGTCACAGAGTTTGTGTTGTTGTTTACCGCTAGAATGTGACTGTTTGTCTCTGTTTATTCTTGGCAGACATTTATTGTGCTGAACAGGAGGAAAGCCATCTTCCGCTTCAGTGCTGCTTCAGCCCTCTATGTGTTCAACCCCTTTCACCTCATCAGAAGAGCCGCCATACGGATTCTAGTCCACTCATATCCTTTCGACTGCTATGTAAACCACCTCTGTGTCTGTGGGTTTTAGTGGAGCCAACCAGAATCAGTTAAGTCCCAGTGTTTTCTTAACACGGGGAAGTTATTACAGTTATATTTTGAACGAGAACACACACCCGAATGAAACGGCTCGACTCAGCTGTCTCAGAAAGAAGCAGAGGTGGGCTAGTCTGTGACGCATCAGTAAATGTGGCTCACTGCTAACCAGCATGGCACTCTGTCAGACAGTGAGAAACAAACGCCTCTTTAAGACCAGTCTACTAGTCTGGCAAAGACCAGTCTAAACACACTGACCTCTGAGGCACATGGCATTTGTAAACCAACTGTGGCCCACACCACTCTACTAATGCCACTGTGCTTTAGTCCTGTTACATTACAAAACCTCCACATCTGCTGAAATGAAATAAGGGGGAAGAGATTTGGTGTCACATGACAGCTGCGTATCGGACCTTCAGTCGGAGCGGACCGGAGTTGGGTCGCAGCTCACCACTGGCCCTGTCCACCTAAAGCACCAAATGCGGGCCTGATGCCCAGACAGATGGCATCCCTCACTAACGCGCCACGCCGCCCGCAGCTGAAGGAGTTTCACGGACATGTAGCTTTACATAAATCTGTATCTACCACCACATCTATAAGCTTTTTTGGTTGTAAAATAATGTAAGAGAATCAGCTTATAGAAAAACAGCTGATGTAAAATTACCTTTCATTTTGCTACAGTCCTACAGAGGACATTGAATTATGGTCAAAAATATCAAATTACTGCTATTTCTCATTATTCAGGTGATCTCAATTTTGGCAAAAAATATGCTTTCATTCTAGGTAACTCCAAGTTAAAAATAACTCCAAAACAACACAGCGAAGCTGGAAATGTTTTCTTGAACACTTTCATCTCTATATATTAGTCACTAGGCTTTGATTTTTGCAAAAACATGTTTAGGATGAGAGACCGTTGGAACAGCTGGGCTAAATGGAACAGAGCTGTTATCTCACAGTAACTGCTGTTGGCCGAGAAATCCCTCTTGAGTCCTGCTCAGGAATTCATATCTGTTTGAATTGGCAGTAATAATATCGATATATTATCACCACGTGACACCACCTAAATACCCCCCCACCCACCCCACCCCCAAAACCAAAGCATTGACTACAATTACATCACTACCTGCTGTTGTTGTGATGTCAGCATGACTTAGCATTATAGCATCTGAAAGGATAATGAATTAAAAGGCCGCAAGTCTTACGACTTATAAATCATCATTTGTTGTGTGAGTTTCCTTAAGTCTGTGCTACATTGTTTAGCTTGTTCATAATGTGCACCATTTTGACTAACTGCTTCTTCATGGCAATGACAGAGCCTGCTCAGTGGACCAAGTACCTGGAGTGAGTACTCTTCCTGCTTTTGTTTACTCATACCTGTTCTGTAACAGAAATTTGGAGACTCCTATTACATTGTCATTAAACGCCTGTTTATGTGCTTTTGAAAATGTTTAAAGGTAATTAATAAATTTGTAAGGAAAACAGTTATTGGGTATGTCTTTTCCAAACATTACCTCAGAGATTTAAAAAAATGCCACTGATAGGGTTAGGGCTACTAATTAAAATAAGCAATCTAGATCAATCATGACAAGGTTTCCTGTACAATCTAGATAAATTTGGACAAGGTTTCCTGTACAATCTAGATAAATCTGGACAAGGTTTCCTGTACAATCTAGATCAATCTGGACAAGGTTTCCTATACAGTTACAAGACAAATAATGCAACCAGAAACCGTGAACAGACACATTGTAGTGTATAATCTGATGAAACTGTCCTGTGATTTGTAAAAGTGAGCTCCCGTCGTCATGGTGCCTGCTAGGATGTTCCTGTGTGATCTTTAGTAATGGTCTGGGTAAGAGAACAGAATTACACTGTCACCGCATGGTTCCCCACACTGGAATGCTCTCTCCAATGACACTTCTGCATAGTCACATCTCCTGACAAAGGCTTATAGTCACATATATAAAATAGACATTACATCCACATTTATGGCACTGTAAAGAAGTTTAATGAGTTAAACCTGTATTCTGCATTTCCAAAGTGTCGGATAACTGAACTTGTCCTCATGCTCATAGGAATGAGAATCTGATTAGCTTCAGGCTACATCGTGCATACTGGGATAACTGGGAGATTAACTCGTCAGGCTACATCGTGCATACTGGGATAACTGGGAGATTAACTCACTTGCCCTGATGTCTGCTTGCACTCCTGGATGTAATATTTGACTTCTAACTGAAACATGTATTCACCTTCACTGAATATATGCATGAAGATGACCTGGAAGAGAATGTGACTGGGCATGTGGCATGCTGATTGGCTAACGTCCAACACCCATTCTCCCGCCTTTCATATTCCAAGTGGCCAATTACAGAGCAGTGTTTTCCGCATGCTTAACAAAGTTTCATTTTCATAACAACAATAATTAAAAAAACACACTCGGAACAGTTACCTGGATGAAAAATACTGTCCACTTAAAGGTGTTTACCCTGAGTGATCTTAAAATATTGCATTTCAGTTTGGTGTATAACCTTCAGTTATTCCTTTTCCATGTCGTACAGTTATAAAGTTCTGCTTTAGATGTTACTTTTTGCTGTGTGTTGTGTGCTTTGTGCTTTTGTTCAGATACACGTTCACTGCTGTTTATACATTTGAGTCACTCATTAAGATCTTGGCCAGAGGATTCTGTGTTGGGCCCTTCACTTTTCTCAGAGATCCATGGAACTGGCTGGACTTCACTGTCATTGTTATGGCGTAAGTCTGCATTTCCTACTGCATGGGACTTGCTAACACTTCTAGATGTCGTATGTCTGTGCATCACTGGATATCATATTCAAAATGGCTTCCACTTCAGCGAGATACATTTGTTATTGTGTCTTACTGGAAGACAGCGACAGCCGTGGATTTTACTGTGGATTTTTACACCGATAAAACTCCACAGTCACTAGCTACATACCAACTTGCCTTCTGAACAGCTTCTGAAAAGATAGGGATAATACTGTGTGATGTCATTCCATGAGAGTTGTATGAATCATTTCTCTGGTTCTGAAAAAGTGACCTGCTCACAATGGTAGTGACTGGGTGCGAGAGTCTGCTTTTTAAAATGCTGCTGCCTCATCTCTGGATAAAAAAGGCCCTTAAAGGGGTAAAAAAAAAAAAAGAGACTGAGATGAAAGTGTTGGTTAGCTAAGATGGGGATAACAGAACAAGAGGAATAACAACAGCAGGAGACGGTGGAGTGAGAGAGAGTGTGTTTTTACGTGATTGAGAGACAGAGAGTGTTACAGGCAGATTAAATGTGCGAGAATGACAACAGGCAAGTAAAAGGAAAAGAAAAGGTCTGAAAAGGAGAGAGTGATTGAGGAAGAGGGAGAGAGTGATTGAGGAAGAGGGAGAGAGTGATTGAGGAAGAGGGAGAGAGTGACAGAGGTGTACAGGCATCCAGGATGATATTTGTCCAGTGACCCGCATATTCAGCACTAAAGCTTAGCCAATTAAAGACATGTGGATTAGCTGTCAGAAAAACCAGAGACAAAGTGCGATGGTAAATGTATTCACATAAATTGCTCTGAGTCACTTCAGACACTATGCTGGTACACCCTCTCGACACTGCCATTTCATTCGGTTGTTGTTCTTCCTAGTATGCTCTTATGTTCTTCTGAAAGGGGCAGCCTGTTCTGAAGTGTTTGCCACATTTGGCCCTTGTAGATATGTGACAGAGTTTGTGGACCTTGGCAATGTCTCAGCATTACGTACCTTCAGAGTCCTACGGGCCCTGAAAACCATATCTGTCATCCCAGGTAAGAACAAGGCGCAAAGCACAAACTTTTAAGGTCTCGCTAGCCGCTCTCATCCACAGGTGACAGATCCACAACTTCTCCATTTCTTTATAGTTTCTACTCAGTTTTGTGCGTCATGCAGGGTTGAAGACCATCGTGGGAGCTCTGATCCAGTCGGTGAAGAAGCTGGCGGATGTGATGATCCTCACTGTGTTCTGCCTCAGCGTTTTCGCCTTGATCGGGCTTCAGCTCTTCATGGGAACCCTGCGGCAGAAATGTGTCCGCAGCTCCACCCACTGTGTAAACTCCACCTACCCAGGAAACGGGAGCTTCATGTGTAACAACAGGACCTGGCACTCCATGAAGGACTTTGTTACCAGTGAAGGTATGTGAGCAAACAACTTCTATAGGCACCTACAGCTCTTTTTTGAAACCATGTCTCAGAGCATGATGGTGATATTTTGATAGTTGTGTTACTTTTTCTTCTCATGGCACTAAGCAGCACTTTCTCATTTCTCCTTAGAGAACTTCTACATAATTGGAGGTGCTAAGGATGCCTTGATATGTGGATATAGCAGTGACTCTGGGTACGTAAGGCCTCCTGCTGTTTAAAACTGCCAACTATTTGTGTTTGGATTCAGGTTTCATGAATTAATTCCTGCCTATTGTTCCAAAACAAAGAAGATCAAAGAAGGTCAAAAATGGAACATCACAGATCACATTAAGAGTGTGTGGATTAACTTTACTGCACAAAAGGGACACGACTTTGTAAAAATGGAGGTATTAGAAGATGAAGCCTTCTAGCACAAAGCCGATTTGCTACATCACCCAGCTGGGAACCACGACAGCAACCCTCCAGTCACTAGTGGCTGTTTATCATTACTTTACCTAACTGCTAACTTTCAGGGATATTTTCTCAGACCCAGAACAAACCAAACCAACCAACCAAATGGTGATTCATCACTGACACTGCAGTTTATGTCAAAGCTAGGTTTAATCCATGGTAATAACCCTTCAGATAACTGATTTATTCTGAGAGGCTAAGCATTTTAGATTTAATTCCATATTTCATAGGATTTGAGTCCACTGAGACTCTAGTTCCAGTGAGAACCCAGTTCCAGTGATAGTGCAATTCCAGTGAGAGTCCAGTTCCAGTGAAACTCCAGTTCCATATCTCCTTTCAAAGCACCCAACCATACCTGCAGTGCCAATTATATAATCCCACAAATCCAAGTGGCTTTGAAACAAGCGTCATAGACAATGTTTCTGTTGCCAGGGGAAGCTCAAGGGGTTTTTTTTTTTATCTAAATACCCATCTGCTTTCACGTTAAATCCTCAGCTGTTTGGGGTCAGTTAGAATATTGAATATTACCAATCCAAGCGATGTTTGAAAAACCTTTGCAAACAGATGTAGGAATGATGTTGAGGAACAGGATGTTGTGAATTTAAACATGAATCAATGTTAAACAAATTGGGATTTCAATACCATGTGTATTGTAGATGAAAAACCTAAGGCAACTTTCTAGACTGGAGTAAGTATTTTTTTTTTAAAGATGTATTCTTTTGCTCTGTTCCCCCTAACCCTAGCTATAAGATGTTTGTTTTTTGTATTAAATACTGACAATCATGTGTACACTCAGTAATAAAGTACACAGTACTGAGTAATAAAGTACACAGTAGTTAATTCCTTTACACTCCTGTTCTGGGGGAAAATTCCTCTGTTCCCCATAATCACACTCACTATGATTACTATATACAGTGTTTAATATATAGCATCTTTCCAGTTTAGAATAACTTAGCATTGAACAAATTTGAAGTATGAACACTGACACATGGCTATCTGCTCTCATAAGACATTATTTTAAAATCAACAAGACTTCAAGTCGAAAGTGGGCAATTACAACACATCAAATCACTCAGTGCAATCACAGAGTTTAAATGATTGCAGGAAGGACTTTGACAGAGCAGTCTCTCACACACCCACACAGATATACACAGTGCTGAACCCAAGAGACACTCTTACCACAATCTCCAGGGGCAACTGCTTCTGTTACTATAGAGACCCTGAGTACCTCTGTCCTCATAGCAACCCTGTTCACATCAGACCAGAGCTAATGCATGGAGGGTTAGACCTGCCCTTTTCTCCTACACACTCTCTTTCTCCTTCACCTCTTCCCTGCTGTTTCTTTTGCTTGCATGTTATTGTCACCACTTCTCTGCACCCTGGACCTCACCACACTGTGCAGTACATTTCTAACTGGCATCTGTGAAAAACAGTGCTTTATAAAACAATGCTCACCTATATTTCTGTGCATTTTGTATATTTTGGCCAGAATGTGACAAATCATGACAGGGCTGCTTTGCTAGATTTGTACAGAAACTCTCTGTCCCCCTATTTTTCTCTCTCTCTCTCTCTCTCTCTCGCTCTCTCTCTCTCTCGCTCTCTCTCTCTCCCTTTCCCTTTATGATGACAAACCATGACAGACTTCTACATTAAATGCTTTTCCTTCATGTGTGTCTCTCTTGTACCCCCCCCCCCCACAACTTTTTTTTCCCACCATACGTCTCTCTGTCTCTCTCTCTCTCTGTCCTGGTCTCTCTCCCTCCGTTTCCCTTTATGTCTCTCTATTCCTCTTTACAAATCCACTGTATCCCAGTGAGAGATCTACAGATGTCCTAATAGTTGGGTAGTGTTCTCCTCAGCTATTGATAGTTCCGTTCCTAAGTGATCCTCTCATACTGACACAGATCTGTCCTCCACCCTGCCAAACCTAATGCCACCATGATAACAAAGAGATGGGGTTAGACTGAGCTCAGTGTGTTGGGGTTTTTTTTTTTTCTCAATACACATCAGTCTCAACATAATCCTCTGTGTGCATACAATTGTGGGGTCAAGTGTGAAGGTTTCCATAGTAAATTAAAACCCAGTGTTTTATGTTATGCTGGAGAAAATGTCACAGTCTGACCGGCACCCACCTTTGAGACACGCCCACTGCTGCATACCTCACACCACACCCACCCTCCACCCAATCACCTTGTTATTAAAGGCTCTCCAGTGTTTCCTATAAAAAAAAAACCCACAGGTGTCCTTCTCCAGTGCTGCGCACTGAGGAACTGTTATCTGCACTGAAGCTGCTGAACCACATTCTGTTACCTCCTGTTTACATTCTGTTACCTCTTGTTTACATTCTGTTACCACCTGTTTACATTCTGTTACCTCTTGTTTACATTCTGTTACCTCTTGTTTACATTGCTCTTTTTTGTTAATGGTTTTACAACCGGAAAATTGATTTGTCTCTTGCTTTCATGGACGATAACAATACTCCACTGCATTACTCATGTCTCCCTCCCTCTTGCCGTCACAAAAACTAAATTATTATAATTTTGTTTTTACGCACTGAGGCCACCTTATAACATAAAGCTATTCTTTCTTTAATGATCTGTTCTCTCGTACAGAAAGTAGAATTTTTATTTTATTTCTAAGCATTAAGCCCTCATTGCTGTGCAAATGTATTGCCTCATGCAGAAAGTGTCCAGATGGGTTTGACTGTTTGAAGACGGGCAAGAACCCGAACTACGGCTACACAAGCTTTGACACGTTCGGCTGGGCCTTCCTGGCTCTCTTCAGACTCATGACCCAAGACTACTGGGAGAACCTCTACCACCAGGTACCCTGTCTCAGGACCCAAACCTCTACCACCAGATACCCTGTCTCAGGACCCAAACCTCTACCACCAGATACCCTGTCTCAGGACCCAAAACTCTACCACCAGATACCCTGTTGCAGGTCCCAAACTACCATGCTATATAAATAAATTTCAGTATCTGCAAGCCCTCAACAACAGAAGCCCTGAATTATCTCCAGAATGTGAAAAAAATGTGTAAAATTAGGATTTTTTTAAATTTCCTGCTATTGCATGAAATTATGAGATCTAGAAATCTAGAAAAGAGCTCTGACAGTTTCACAGTTGGTAAACATATTTGTTAGGCAAAATTCTCCCTGCTGGCAGATACTGCGCTCAGCTGGTAAGACCTACATGATCTTCTTCGTGCTGGTGATCTTCCTGGGCTCCTTCTACCTGGTGAACCTGATCCTGGCTGTAGTTGCCATGGCGTATGAAGAGCAGAACCAGGCCACCATCGCTGAGGCCTTTCTGAAAGAGAAGGAATTCCAGCTGGCGATGGAACAGCTGCGCAAGGAACAGAGGGTACTACACACAACGGGGGTCGATTGCATTATTCAATTATTAAGAGGAAAAAAATAAATATTTGTACTGATAGATTGGCCTTGGACGCGCGAGTGCCTTTAGTCTCTCCGTGTGATTAATAATTAAGCTGTCTGATTACAGACTGAAAACAAGTAATCAAGATAATGTTATTTAAAGAACATCCCAACTGAAATAACATTGTGAACCTCTATCACTAGGCGTTGGTGAAGCGAAACAGGGAGGTAGAGCTGACACAACCTCAGAAAATGTCTAGTCGTAAAGATTCCAGAGAGTGCAGACCCAGGTCCAGGTCCTACAGAACCATGTTAGAAGAGACAGAAGACGACATGGAGCTCAGATCACCAAAGTTTGACCCCTTTGATGAGAAGGTACAATTTCTGAAAAGTATTCTCTTTTTAGAGAAGTAGATTGCTGACACAATTTAATCTTCTGATTCCCACCAGCTCCAACTACAGTAGTTATTTTGTCAATAAAATACACAAAATTCACACTCCCACATACCTTATCTTCTTTTGCATCCTTCCTTCTTGTCTCCATGTCTCCCTCCTCTCGCTGTTCTTCTCCTTCATCAACTGTGGCTCTCCTGTTTTTCTCCTTCATCAACTGTGGCTCTCCTGTTCTTCTCCTTCATCAACTGTGGCTGTCCTGTTCTTCTCTCCATGCTCTCTCATACCATCCAGCCAGCACACCCTCTCCTGGCCACGCTGTCCTCCCACCCCCTGAGCACCCGGCGGGGCAGCAGCATCAGCACCTTCGCTTTCCACCAGCACGACGGTCCCGAGGCTGACCTAGCCGACGATGAGGCTGGCGCCCACGGCAACGGGAGGAGCCAGGCGGGTTCCGCGGTGACAGCGTGGCGGAAGCACCGTGCCGACAGCATCCGCAGCCACTGCTCCCAGTTCACCGCCAGCACCCACTTAGACTCCTCGATGGACCGGAAAGGCGTGGGCAGCTCAGGTGGTTGTACGGCAGCGTCACTCGTCACCAGCATGGAGAAGGACAAAGACACAGTTACTGTGGTAATCAGAAACAGAAGGTCCTTGATGAGTGTCTTTGGTAGCTTTATGGTGGAAGTTCTCAACTTTATTGTAGGTATTCCTAACTTTTAATGGTACTTTTCAGGAATCTTGGAGCATAGTAATATAGTTGAAGCACATATGTAACCTATATTCTGGCTGCAATACTAATAATACAGGCTGCTGAAAACCACAAACTCAGAAATAACTGATCACTAATTGCACTAGTACATAAAGTGCCATGAAAGTAAATGTCTTCACGTATGTTTTCTGCTGTTTACTGAATTGTGTGCAGTGGCTAACAAGCTGGTGTGTTCAGGTATGTGCTGCTGAAGCCCCGAGACAGGACATGCAGGTCGAAGCCCTGCCCCCCTGTAGGAAGAGAGGGCTCAGCTCCATCACCTTCATCGGCGATGCAATGGATGGTGAGCAGTGATGCCAGATTCCACACTCAGTGTCATACAGTTCAGTCATCTCTGACTGCAGGCAGCACCGTGGTACAGTGTTATGGAGTTGCACCAGCCCTGTGGCTCTGGGAAGGAACGAGAACCTATTGTTGGAGATGTCTGATATAAGCTGAAGGGTTTTTCAATTTCTGCAGAATTCCTGTTTTTTTTCAGAAATTCTGCAGAAACATCTCTTATGCTCTAACCAGCTTTGTCAAAAGAGTCGGTTCTCACAGGGATAAACATACTATCACATCTTGATCTAATTCGTATGGAGAACTCCCATCCAGGGTCAACAAAATCATTCATTCATTCACACCTGTTGTTCATGTCTTCATCACAGAGCTGGAAGAAGCACATCAGAAGTGTCCTCCATGCTGGTATGGTTTTGCTAAGAAGTCCCTTATCTGGACGTGCTCTCCCTCCTGGATGAGGTTGAAGGTGGGCGTGAAGTTCATTGTGATGGACCCATTCCTGGACCTCGCCATCACCACCTGCATCGTGCTCAACACGATCTTCATGGCCCTGGAGCACTACCCCATGACGGATGACTTCAACACAATGCTGAGCATAGGGAACCTGGTGAGAACGTGGCCACCGGTCTGAACGTGAAGAGGCATCTCAGTGCCACTTAGGAGGTGTTGTGTAGTTGTGTCTAACCACAAATATCTTAAGCCACCATTGTTATGCCACCATTTCCATAAAGAAATCATGGAAATCATGGAATTTACACCAGAAGTTCTGCTACTGGGTGGAAGAACGTTATTCCCAAAACGTTCTTGGTGGGATTTCAGGTGATTTGCGTTATGGAACGGTATTGAGTCAAGAGTGTAAGTGTTAATTATGTGTGTAGAGCTTATAAGAGCTTATTATAGGTTATAATACCTATAATAACTCTAAAGGGCAAATGAGGACTTCCAGTCAAACATCATTTATATTAAATGAGTTTCATTATCTGTCAAACAATAAGCTGTTTAACTACATTCTATATAAAAATCTGCATATATATACATCCATTTCCACTTCCATCTTAAGCACTTTACTAAGAATCCACACAATTAAGAATCCAACTTATGCCAGTATTTGTTGGAAAGTAGGACCTCACAATATATGTTCCTCATTAATGTTTACGTAAAATTCTTCATTAAAGAAACAGGGGGCTCTGCTGTGACTCCTTGTGTCTCAGTGTGGCCACTGTCCACGCTCTTATTGTTCCTCCTTAAGGTGTTCACAGGCATCTTCACAGCTGAGATGGTGCTGAAGCTCATCGCCCTGGACCCGTACTACTACTTCCAGCAGGGCTGGAACATCTTCGATGGCATTATCGTTTGCTTAAGTCTGATGGAGCTTGGCCTGTCTAGTGTGGAAGGGTTATCTGTGCTCCGCTCATTCAGACTGGTGAGGTCACATGACAGCTCTGGGAATACTACTTCAAGTTTCAAGTTTGATTTGTCACATACATAGTCATACACAGTACAACCTGCAGTGAAATGCAATTTGACTGTTGTCCACAGAATATAAACTAGGTAGAAATTAAAAAATTAAATACAATTAAATAATATATAATATATATTATTATATATAATATATATAATGTATTATATATATATATATAGACACAAAGTTAAGTCAAGAAATATGTACTAATGTGCGTTTCAAGGAGAAGGTACTTCAACAAAAAACATTATGGGAAAATACCAAATTTGGAAGCTGTTAAAATTTCAGTTCAGTAATAACATTCGCCAGATCAGAAATCAGGTCAAAAAACTAAAGCTATGAGAATTGCATATCATAGGGACTTTGCAGTTTTGCTAAATACCACTAGGTTAAAGAGCCCAATGTTTTTAACATGGACACTGTGCTAAAAATACAGGAGAGAATAAGACAATTCATATGTGGTGTATGTGGAAGAACAGGTCAAATAAAGTCCTGCACGAGACGAATGATTTTTCACTTATATGCAATATTCCAAAACACAATACACAAGTCTTTTAAAAAATTAAGCCGTCAACATTTTACAGTATGTAAATATACTGTATATTAACAAAGAACAGGTAATAATAAATATAAATACAGTAACAGACAATAACAATAGATAATCTATAATAATAATAATAATAAGATATTAATAGATAATAGATCTGTTAACGATGTACCACAGTACACCAGCACACAGTTGTGACCTACTTCAGAATAAGGTGTTGTTTCCAGCTGCGAGTCTTCAAGCTGGCCAAGTCATGGCCCACGCTCAACACCCTGATCAAGATCATCGGAAACTCAGTGGGCGCCCTGGGCAACCTGACCCTGGTGCTGGCCATCATCGTCTTCATCTTCGCTGTGGTGGGCATGCAGCTGTTCGGGAAGAGCTACCAGGACAGCGTGTGTAAGATCAGTGCGGACTGCGAGCTGCCCCGCTGGCACATGAGCGACTTCTTCCACTCCTTCCTGATCGTGTTCCGCGTGCTGTGCGGCGAGTGGATCGAGACCATGTGGGACTGCATGGAGGTGGCCGGCCAGCCCCTCTGCATCCTGGTCTTCATGCTGGTCATGGTGATCGGTAACCTGGTGGTGAGTCGGCATGTCCTTAATATGTGCGGGCTGCCATGGTGATGTACAGTGGTTTGAATGTCGATTGTACTAGATTTGTTGTGACTGGGAGGACCTTTGAAAAGAACCAAACCAGTGAGTCAAGCCGTACTGATCTTGAATAAGAGCGACCCAAAATTCATCCCCTTGTTAGCAAAGGACTATTAAGAACATGGTAAATATAGTAGAAGTAAATATAAAAACATTTTGTATCATTTTATTGGTGTCTAAAAGATGATTGTTCAGTCTGCAATAATCTCAACTTGTGGAACTTGATTTGTCACAGATTTGCAAAAACATTCACGTCACTAAACACCGTCCACCGCTACGAAAAAAGATCAAATCCACCAGTAGTGTATGTTTTTCATAAAGGAACACAAGGCACGTTCATGTGGACAGAGCCCATTTCTCGGAGTGGCTGTCAGTGACTCGGACGTCACAGCAGTAAGAGGTCAAGAGCACTTAGCTCACATAGACTCTCAGTACCTACTCAGACACGTCAGCCTAAATGGCAACATGAATCAAACCGAATGGCTAAGTGGCAAGGTTTAGAAAAGAAAAACTACTGCTATGAATATTCACACCATTTTCACTGTTGTTTAAATACCATTAGATATATTCCTAAAAAGTTGTCGTCATGTTTCTGTCTTACAATTAAAGATTATTCATTTTAATTAAAAAAAAATATATTTTTTGTGCGTCTAAATAATTATTGGCACTTTGTTTAAAATAAGCAATAAAGGCTATAAAAATTTAATTGTTCATTATCTAGATAAAAAAAACTGTAAATCTCAGAGTAGTATAACCTTTCAGTGAGGTATTTGGACCATTTTCAAATTTTAACTTTCAGTTACATTCAGTTCAATGTAAATTTGTTCTCCGTCACAAGATATCAGCACTGTTCTGATGTTTGGACAATTTGATTACCTTCACATGTATGATGCGGAGAAGCATGACAGGAACTTGAATGAACGATGATGTGCAAACATTCCAATTTCCACAGAAGCCAACAGAACAGCTTTGATTCCTTGTGAAGAAACTCAGAATATATACATTTAAAATATCTGTCATTCCTTTTTGTATCTGATCTCCTCTCCTTCACCACCCCTATCTCTATTACCCTCCCAAAACTCACCAAGGAAGTTTAGGATTATGGTAGCCATGGTAGCCACATCAAAAGGCATACTTTGATAATCTGTCTGCCATGGCAACGCACAGATTGGTTTATGGGACACCAGATCAGAAATAATCTTCAATGAGTATCATTGGATGTATATATTGACTTAGATTGTACAAGCTGTTATAACGTTACAAATTAATTTACCATGTCTTAAAGGCAACAAATGCGTTTTGAAAATCTTAGATAGATAGATAGATAGATAGATAGATAGATAGATAGATAGATAGATAGATAGATAGATAGATAGATAGATA
>JAOXYF010000004.1:1843480-1859126 GCA_028565775.1 Sternarchorhynchus goeldii
TGATTGATTGATTGATTGATTGATTGATTGATTGATTGATTGATTGATTGATTGATTGATTGATTGATTGATTGATTGATTAGCGGCTTACACTCATCCATTAGCTTTTAATCACAGATTCACTGTAATCATTTACATTTCTATTATGTCTATTTTAAAAACTTCTTTAAAACTTTTCATTTTAAGTCATGTATAACCATTTCTCTCTTCAGGTACTGAACCTGTTCCTGGCTCTGTTGCTGAGCTCCTTCAGCTCTGAAAACCTGTCGGCTCCAGACGAAGATGGTGAGATGAACAACCTACAGATTGCAATTGCGCGTATCCATGCTGGCATCTCTTGGCTCCTAGTCACCATCAAGGACTTCTTCAGTGGCAACCTAGTCAAGAACTGGGACAAGGTCGAGGAGGCATCTGCAAAAGATCACGGCACCAACCATGCTGAATGGAAAGGAGCTGTCAGGGGAATCGGATGCTACGGAGAGACCTATGTCATCTCTGAAGGGGAAAACAGCTACACGACCAACTCCAACCTCACCGTGTTCATTCCCATCGCACCTGGAGAGCCAGATATGGAGTTTCCTGAGGAAAAAGAGGAGAAGGAGATGTCAGAAGATGAAGAAAGCAAAATGGTGAGATACTGGACATAAAAAAGTCCATAAATTTGTTGTTGGATGTTCACTAGCGAACCACCATCTTAATGGTGGCTGGATTTGATTTATTGGTTTTGCTTCTGTCAGTGCCAGGAGCAAAAATCTAATGGAAACACATCAGTAACCTTTACCAATTAAATCATTATTACTTGTCATTATTTCTCTAATTCATGCTTTATACCTGTGTGCAGTTAATGTGTTTTTCTTGTTTTGACTGTGTGTGAGAGATGTCCAGCATATGAGGGGTAGGTCCATAGGTTAAAAAGACTGCAGACTGTATGTGTACATGCACACTTGCTTGTGTGTCTGTGTGTGTGTATGTATGTGTGTGTGTGTGTGTGTGTGTGTATTCATAAGCTGTTAAGCTGCTCCACAAGCTACCACAGTCTCCCTTATGTAAGAGGTGAGAGGAGAGAGCAAAGTGCATCCACTCGAGTTTGGTCATCTGCTCAAAGTCAAGAGTGAGAGAGATCTACTGCAATTTCAAATCACTTGAGTGTGCATGTCGGTGCTTTGCAGTAATCTTCAAACCAAAAACCACCGCACATCTTGCACCTCAAATAACCCACAAGATGTATGTTTTAGCGTTGCAGTAGTTTAGTGGTTTTGTAGCATGTCACAATGGAAAGGTCTGACGGGGTGAGGGTATTTCAGAAAGTAAGGAATGCTAACACATTGTGACAGAAAAATCCTAAAACATGTTGGGACATTATCATTTGACATTAAGCAGCTTTGGTTTTTAGTTTTGAAAACGATATAAAAATTCCTGATTTGAGGACAGGCAGTAGGTAGCTTGTGCACGGCTTTTAAGTTTGGCTTCATACAGGATTTTTAGAAATATGCTCTGGGACAGGACATATTGGACCATATTCATAAAACTTGTTCAGTGCAATACGGTACACAAAGTGGTATTTAATTCCTACTCTTAAAATCACTGTGAGGATAAGTAGTTCATGGGATCACCATGCCCATCTAGGGGAGAACATCAGGCGCTGGGCAGATACCAGGACAGGGTACCAGTCCTTCACTGAGCAAGCTGGGAACTGTGCTGAGCAAATTTATCTCTTACCTCTTAATCTTATAAACAGTGTATATCTGTTTATAGTTTATTCTTCTGTAACACCTGCATTTGCATTTTTGGGGCAAAAGTTCCTGCTATCCTGAAGCAAGTCACTTCACTCTTCATATCCTCCTCTCAGTGGACATTCTGGTTGCCAAGGCGCTTCACTTCAAACACTCCATTAACGGAACTTTTTTAAATCAATTTATCAATTAACTAAATTGATGCATGTGAGGATTTATTATTATTATTTTGTTGATATGCACGTGTAACCAAACATTGCTATAGAAAAGGTCATCTAATCGGCTTCTCACCTGCAAACACACAATCAAATGCCTATTGGTGGAGCTGCGTTCTATTATGAATATGCAAATAAGAACACGGCAGTAGATCGCATGATTGGTGAAATACGCCGACAAGTTATGAATGCACATTAGCATCATGGTGGAAGTGATATTGGCAAGCAGCAGTCAAAAAATGAGATGAAAAAATAATAATTGGAGTCTATGAATTATGGTTCAGAGGTTATGGGCCAAAACGTTTAATGCTTTGCTCTAGCGCCCTCTTCAGGTTGACGGGGCTCATCTCGCTTTCCTGAGTAGTGGAAGGAACTATTACCCACCAACTGAGCTTCATGTATTTCGCTCTCCAGGTTTGATCTGCACTATTCGGTTTAGCAAAGTAAAATAACCTTTACAAACCATCTGAGCAATTATGTTTCAGCAGTAAGTGTCTGAACACTAAATGTAAAACACCAGGTCTTGATGAGTTCGCTGCGTCCAGATGTTTTCTGTTCAGCTGGTGTAGAATTGCCTACATCAGCACGACTGACAAACACACTTTTCTTGCCTCCTTCAGGAAGTGGTTAGCCTATCAGAAGGAAGTACCATGGACCTGAGGAAGCCAGGAGAGGAAGATGAGCAGTGTGTCCTGGACGATGATGCACTGGAGCCTGAGGCGTGCCTTCCAGAGTGTGAGACAATGCCGGCGTTAAAATCGCCACCGAGTTGCTTCTAGACCAGTCACCCATGTGAACTGTCCTCTGTGCTGCAGAGCTCAGCTCCATTTAAGGTCACTTGATCCATATAATCAAGGCTTCCCAAAGACAGGGGCTTTATAATATCAGGTGCAGGAAGGGAACGGGCAGTCACTGACTCAAACCATGTTTGGCAAAATGGTCTTCCTTAATGTAAGTCTTTCTATCTCTACATGTCATTTCAAACAACTCAGCCCAAATTGAGTTGGTATTGTGGCATAACATGTACGTATGTGCCCCCCCCCCCCCCGATCTTCTTGTCCTGGTTGCGTTTTTCATCAGTTTTCTTACCCCTTTTGTTCAGTCATTGACTCTAGTAATGCTGGGTCTTGCGCAGTCTGCATGCGGCGCTGTGAGAACAGTGAAGTTGACACCACGCAGGGTCTGGGTCTGGCCTGGTGGAGACTGAGGAAGACCTGCTACCACATCGTAGAGCACAGCTGGTTCGAGACCTTCATCATCTTCATGATCCTGCTCAGCAGTGGAGCCCTGGTACGATGACAGCTCAACGCTCCAAAACCACACACCAAACAATAAAATAATAGACTTGTGTGAAAATAATCGCAAATGTTCTTTCTTTTATAAAAAAAATGTTTTGCCTTTAAATACTCACTTTTGGTTGCCAGCTATTAGAAGGTAGATGAATGTGTTTGTACATGTAGCCTTTGCTCCCATAACACTCCAGATACAGGCACGTTAACCTTTCTCACACCATTAATGTTATTTACTTTGGGCGTGTGATATGTATGCTAATGATTACAATATGCATAAACCAATGACATCCGGCAAAAGCCATTTGAGTAATACAGAATAATACAGTTTACAGCCAGTTTCTTAATGCACTTTCTTTGTCGTTCCTCTTTGAGATGGGAATGGAATACTTGTCTTGTTTTCTGATTTAATATATGTTTGTTTATTTGTCTGTTTTTTCCCCCAGGCATTTGAGGACATTTATATCGAACAGCGGAAGGTCGTGAAAGTTGTGCTAGAATATGCTGACAAAGTGTTCAGCTACATATTTGTGCTGGAGATGTTTTTGAAATGGACTGCATATGGCTTTAAGAGGTACTTCACAAACTACTGGTGCTGGCTGGATTTCCTGATTGTGGATGTGAGTACAATTTCTTTGCCACTCTGAAGCAAAGCAGCCCTTGATTTCACAAAGGTGAAGTTGTCTTATAAGCCAACAATACATAATCTCATGTTCATATGGCAACAATGTATCTGCTTGAACTGAAAAGTCTTCCTATTAGGTTGCTCGTCATGAAGGGATTAATTATGCATTAATGCAGGTGGTGACAGTTGTAATGGGGGGGATCTTGTCACCCCAAGGTAACTTCAGTGTATTACATTAAACACTTGTAACGCCTACTTTGTTACATAATAATATTATTTTCCATATAGGATACTAGAATTTTTTTAAAGATCTGCTGACAAATTAATTTTAAAAAGTTAAAACATTTGAAAACATTCACTTTTGAAAAATATTTACTCTGTGTGAATTGCAAGTTTTTAAAAACATTTTGAATGGTATGTGCATAACAAATGTGATTCTCAGGCTGAGATTCTTTTTTGATTTTTTTTTCTACTCTTTATTCATGTATGATGGAGCATTAAACACATATACAGGGAATTCAGTCCTCAGTGGTAGGCACTCTTTTAAGAATGGAAAAGTTACCTAAAATTTTAATTCATAGAAAGTACTAATTTATTTATTGTTTATAATTTACTGGGAGCAGCTCACATATTCTGATTAAGATTGGAATGAATTGTATTTAGCATTTAGTTTGTAAAATTTGTACTGTCCAGCCTGACTTGATTGAAATTAGGTTGTGGTCAGAACCAAATTTTTTGTAGGCCTGGTAGGCTAAATAAAACAAGAAAAACTCTTTTTTGCATGAAACTAGAGATAATGAAACTAGAGGTAATGAAACTAGAGGTAATGAAACTAGAGGTAATGCTGTTTCACTCACAATCCATAAACGTTATCAGAACATAACTGTTCTAACAAGGAAGTTCAAAATCTTCTCTGCACAAGTGAATAAAAAAATATAATTACATCAATAACTACACCAACTACAATACATTTAGTTGAAGATATTTGAGAGTTTAGGACTGCCTAAGAATCACACCAGGAACTACTGTCTCAGATTAGCATGATAGAAAGCCTTCTACCAATGCTTACACCAAACAAAGGCTTAATAATATACAGATATGGATTATTAACCTTAATGGTCAAATCTTAAAGATCTTAGAAATGCCTCCTTCTCTGTGTTCATTCCGCAGGTGTCACTGATTAGCTTGGTAGCTAACTCTCTGGGCTACTCGGACTTTGGAGCTGTTAAATCTCTGAGGACGCTGAGGGCCCTCAGACCCTTGAGAGCCCTGTCCAGATTCGAAGGAATGCGGGTAAAGAACGTTTCCTCTTCTCGTTCTCCTTGCTGCGTGACTCACTTGCCCGAAAACAGTCCGCGTATGTCCACCAAGAGAGCAGTTAGTAACTATGGCTTTTCTTGATCACCAATATTCCATATGTTTGTGGTAGTTATTTTGCATTAGAACTTACATCGAACAAAGATACAGAAAGTCTGGGCTGTGGTGTGGGACATATTACATTTTTATTCTGAAATTATATTCACTTTTAGTAAACTATTTTATTGTAAGAAATAAATCAATTCCTCCTTGTATCTGATGGAGTGAGATGCCACATTAACTTCTGTGTTAATATCAGTCATTTCAGTTACACAATATCCTGCACTTTTTATGACATTCAACAGGTTATTATGAATTCTTTGATATATCCAGAAAAAGGCTGAATTACTTTTATGTGTGTGATAGTTTGGCAAAAATACTATAAATTATAAGGTTATGAATATTTGTTTCTTCTGCTTGGCACGAAGAACACCAGTGTTTCAACTGTTTTAAATATATTATATTATATATCCAGTATTGTGATGGTTGGGAGTATGAAACTCTGGCTGGTTGTGGCAGCATAAGGCCAAACATGTTTGTTTTGTGGTATGAAAATGTATAGTTAACTGTTGTACTGTGGGGGCTAACATGTTGGTAATGTATTAAAGTGTTGTGTTGTAGTATGGAATTGTATAGCATGGTTGTATTGTCTTAAATTGTTGGAATGTAGTTTTAAACAGCATAGATGGTTGTGGCACTGTGGGGTCTAACATGGTTGTATGTTGTTGGTGAGGTTGTGGTGAATGCGCTGATTGGAGCCATACCCTCCATCATGAACGTCCTGCTGGTCTGCCTGATCTTCTGGCTCATCTTCAGTATCATGGGTGTCAACCTGTTTGCCGGCAAGTTCGGGAAATGTGTCACCAGGACGGGTTACATCCACAATGCTTTGATCGTGAACAACAAGTCTGAATGCCAGGCCAAGAATGACACCCAGTTCTACTGGACCAAGGTGAAGGTCAACTTTGACAACGTGGGCTTGGGCTACCTCTCCCTTTTGCAAGTTGTAAGTTTGTGATTTTCTGTTTTTTTTTTACTTCATATCCACATTCATATTAATGTACTCTTCACCCTTTGAAAACTAGAGATTTACAACTTATTTGTTTTATAAGAAATCCTCTCACTGAAAGTAGGTTATTTGGTGAGGTAGACCAGCAACCATGCTCCTTGCTCTGCTGAGTCACTTCACCTCCTCCCTGGACCGAAACCTATCATTTACCTCTGGAAATAGTCTGCTCTCAGTCATTCACAAAAGCACGTAATTGCCTGTTACCAAGGCAATGGCTTCCCATGGTGACCGCATCCTAATGGTATTGCACAAACTTCACGGCTAAATCTTTGTCTTTGTAAAAGGTAGATGAATGTACGGTAAATCATCATCTCCTGAAATGAAATGTACATTTTACACAATGGTGACTTCTCAGAAAGATGTTCTTTCTGAGAGCCTGTAAAGTGTGATTACCACCCTGCTCTGAAATTAGGCCTGTTTAAATAAGAATGTGTCTTTGCTGCAAAGGCAACTTTCAAAGGCTGGATGGAAATCATGTATGCTGCTGTGGATTCCCGTGGGGTGAGCATAATTCATTCCAGGAAAAATCAAATACACCATTGGTAGAAAAGTCTGTGTTTTCAAGAGAAAAATCAATATTCAGCCATCTAAGTCGTGTGTTGCTCTCTGTATCACAGGTAGAAGAGCAGCCCATTAGGGAGATTAACCTCTACATGTATTTGTACTTTGTCATCTTCATCGTCTTTGGATCATTCTTCACCCTCAATCTATTCATCGGTGTCATTATTGACAACTTCAATCAGCAGAAGAGGAAGATAGGTGATGATATTCAACAGTTTTGGCCAAAGTAGACTGGCTGTATAAATTAATTAAATATCTTTAGTTTAAAATAATGATGATTTTTTTTTTTTGCAAGGTGGACAAGACATTTTTATGACTGAAGAGCAGAAAAAGTATTATAACGCAATGAAAAAGCTGGGATCAAAAAAGCCACAAAAACCCATACCAAGGCCAAAGGTAATAAAACTGCTCCCGATGACATCGTTACCTAATTATTAAGTTCATTTTTAAATTATTATTATTATTAACTTAAATTATTAGCTCATTAACCTGTAGCTAACACACTCCTTTGGTCTATCCAGAACATTCTGCAAGGCTTCTTTTTTGACTTGGTGTCCAAACAAGTCTTCGACATCTCAATCATGATGCTAATCATCTTGAACATGGTAACCATGATGCTGGAGACGGACGAGCAGTCCTCTCAAATGGAAGCCATCCTCAACAACATTAACCTGGTCTTTATCGTCATCTTCTCCACCGAATGCCTCATCAAGATCTTCGCCCTCCGCTACCACTTCTTCACCATCAGTTGGAACATCTTTGACTTTGTGGTGGTCATGCTTTCCATCGGTGGTTAGTACAGACGCAGTTCGGTTAAGCTATAATGGTGCTAATATTGAGGGATTACCAGACTGGGTTTTACAATTTTTTTAATGAACATAGTCTGCACAGTTTAGTGTTGTCCTTGTTCTGGTGCATGTAGATCGAGTCTTTAATTCTGATTGGTTAAATTAATAATCCACTAGGATGTGTATTGGCACAGGCTTCTAGGTATGGAGCTTTGGACCACCAGTTTTTGTTTTCCTCCTTCATACCAAAACACACGACATTATTATTAATATTTATGTTGTTAAAAAGAAATGTAATACCTGCCTTTTAACATGTAGTGAACTTGCTATACTATGAGATCAATCTTGGTTTTTAAAATGTTCTACATATTTTGATCCATATGTCTCCTCACAGGAATTGTCCTGGCTGATATTATCGAAAAATACTTTGTGAGCCCGACTTTGTTCCGCGTGATCCGACTGGCTAGAATAGGACGGGTCCTCAGGCTCATCCGCGCCGCCAAAGGAATAAGGACATTGCTGTTTGCCTTGATGATGTCCCTACCGGCTCTGTTCAACATCGGCCTCCTACTGTTTCTTGTCATGTTCATTTATGCCATCTTTGGCATGGCCAACTTCGCCTACGTGAAAAAGCAGGGAGGCATAGACGACATGTTCAACTTTGAAACTTTTGGGAACAGTATGATGTGCCTGTTCCAGATCACCACCTCTGCTGGATGGGACAACCTGCTGGATCCGATGCTGAACAATTCACCAGAGGAATGCAGTCCACATGTGGTCAACACAGGAACCAACACGAAGGGCAACTGTGGGAACCCCTCAGTGGGCATCACTTTTTTTGTTAGCTATATTATCATCTCATTCCTCATTGTTGTGAACATGTACATTGCTATCATTCTGGAGAATTTCAGTGTGGCCACAGAGGAGAGCACCGAACCTCTCAGTGAAGATGACTTTGAGATGTTCTACGAGGTGTGGGAGAAGTTCGACGTGGAGGCCACACACTTTATCGAGTTCTCCAAGCTGTCCAGCTTCGCAGATGCGTTGTCTGAGCCCTTGCGCATCGCAAAGCCCAACAAGATCAAACTGATCTCCATGGACCTGCCCATGGTAAGTGGAGACAAGATCCACTGCCTGGACATCCTGTTCGCCTTCACCAAACGAGTCTTGGGCGAGTCAGGTGAGATGGACACCCTCAAGCAGCAGATGGAGGAGAAGTTCATGATGGCCAACCCTTCTAAGATCTCCTACGAGCCCATAACCACCACGTTACGTCGCAAGCAAGAGGAGGTGTCGGCCATTGTGATCCAGCGTGCATACAGAAAGCACCTGATCAGGTGTCGAATGAAACAGGTCTCCTTCCAATACCGACAAATAAACCAGAATGCAGCTGGGGGTGTGGAGTACGTACCGGTGAAAGAAGGGCTTGTGGCAAATACGATTAAAGAGCACTATGGCACAGCAGAGGAACCAATCGAGGAACCTCTACAATTATCTCCTCCACCTTACAAGGCTCTCACCATGGCTCCTAGTGACATGTTCCAAATGCTGGTACCTGCCTCCACCATCAATGCATCCTGCATGTCTCACATCTCTATAGACAGGTACAACGAGACCTTCCTTTAGGAGCTACTTTTTGGATTTTGCAATACAAACACCTTTTGCTGTTCGAAAGCGCATAGGACAGAAGCAAATGGTATTTTTATTAAATTTGCTACACTGGAATATGCAAAGGTGCACAGAACGTAATTATTGGACTATTATGATGTTTTGGCCCTTGCTCATTCCAAACGGTGTTATTATGTCTCTTCTATTTACAACAAGCGACTTGTATTCACATGTAGGCAGGGTGGCCAACATAACATCAATGGACATCAGTGGATCAGTTAACAGGAAGTTAAAGCTCAAGCCAGACCATATCGACTGCAGACGCAATGACTTCTGGCTGGTTAGTTTTTACCTCACAAGACGGCATTTTTATCTGTTAATTGCTATATGACAACACTGATGGTCTACGGAAGGTCTGCGGTATGAATCCGTCATAGGAAGGTCTGCGGTATGAATCCGTCATAGGAAGGTCTGCGGTCTGGTCCCTGTGCTTCATGGTTCTGAACGCCTCCAACAGTGTAGGAGACCATAAGACACCATTGTAAGCAATACTATGAATTACAGTTAACATACTCTTACATTAACATTACAAACCTGTCGTATTTTATTCAGCAACCACTACTTAATTCATTAACAAATAATGTTTTATTTAGTGTGTCAAGTATGTTGTTAAATTGATACATAAAAAAATATTAAATTACTGCAAATATCTGTGTGTAGTAATTTCTCATCAAGGTTCTGCTGTGTGCAGAAAGGCCTCCTCCCCCGCCACCAACAACAACAACGTTTCTAAATTTATAAATTTGTATAAAATGGAGCAGCGATTCCAAACTTCTGAATGTACACGCATGTGAGATGAATGGCCTGAATGGTTCTTCATATAACTGTACAGTTCCTTTCATGTCTTTAGTACGTATAACTGTACAGTTCCTTTCATGTCTTTAGTCCGTATAACTGTACAGTTCCTTTCATGTCTTTAGTTGCCAATAACTGCATAAAATTATCCTGAAAGGAATACAATGCGCATTCAGTTAATACACTTCCAAATGTATTTACTTTCAACTATAAAATATATGTACAAGATAAATAAATTATATTATGAGGTATATACAATGTTTTTCCTACACAAGGTTTCCTATTATGTACTGTGTTTTATTCAATTAAAAATGTATGAAATATTACGTAAAACAACAATAAAATAAATTCATGGACATGAATTGCAAAATATTTTGTTCCTTGTAAGTGAGAAGCTTTGGTTACAATCAGATTACTAAACTACTACACAAATAAATTAACGAATTAGCCTTAAGCACCAAACCAAATGAAAAAAGGCTTATTGTTACAGAAATAATGTTATTTTGACTACCACAAAAAGTAAACATTATTTCTGAAAATTATAATTATCTTAATTTTTCTATAAATGCTGCTCACATGAGATGAAGAATCAAATCAAATGCTTTGTAGTTCTTAAACGAGCCTGTTTACATTCCATAGAGCAGATCACCCGCATGGAGGCAGCCATGTTTAGTACAGAATATCTGACACATATGGGCCACTAGGTGTGTATAATAGCTTTCATAACCTGAGGTATAACTACTGTAACTGATTGGTCATTCTGAGTCACACCTGACTCCTGGGTAAAGGTAAAGTGGGGCATATTTGCACCAGGGGAAAAATGTGTTGTAACAGCAGATGTGAAAGCACACGCATATAATAGACTCTCTCCTGCAGGAATGCTAGTTTATAGACTACTATTGTCTATTGCAAATCTCCTGCCATTATATTTTTTCCAGTTCATGTTTTCAGTGCACTAATTTCCTTTTTTTTTTTAAATATATTACTGTCTGACACAAGATAATCATCTGGCCTTGATTACCCCAGTATCTCTTTCCTTTAGAGATGTAAATGTCTCAGACCAAAAACACCCTCCTCTCTCCCCAATACAAAATTATAGCACCACTAGACACAGTCATATTCTTTTTAATGTTAGCCTTAAGATGAAATATTTAATCAACTAAAATTAATAATGTTCCTTGATAACTGATGTTTACGCATTTCAACTTTTGGCCACAAATAAGCTTTATCAGAGGGAGAATACGATTAATGATTAATAATGCTTTACTGCTAATGACATAAACGCACCTGAATATGGTACTGCCTTGTGGGGTGAAAGGTCATGGGAAAGAAGTTATTCAGCATTTAAAAAAGCTTTCATCGTAATCTAGACAGGCGGGAGTGTTGGTTTTGGAAAGTACCACTGTCTGAGGTTACAGATCTATTCCTTCAGGAGATTTTGGACCTACATTTGTGTTACAGCTGTACATGTACTACTGTCTGTCAACCAACAGCCAATAGGCACATTGGTTCTTTTGATTTTGTTATAGACAGAGGAGCTGTTTAACATGTGGTGGCAATGAACACAAGCAAGTGGAGGTCAAACATCGAGTTTAAATCACTGAATGCCAAAACGGTAATGAAATATCAGAAAATTATGCAGAGATATTTGCAAGAACCTGGGAGGCCTCTGGGTCAAGCTTTAATAAATGTGCAGGTGAGTCACTTAATGGTACCCAGCATGTCTGTCACCTTGACAACATGCTGAACCCGACGTTCTAACAAAGTGATGCTCCACGTCCACGTGTTGCTGTGTTCCTGTTTAAATCCAAAGTAGAATTGAGTGCCTTTATTTAGACAGGAAAAGAAGAACAACAAAGAGGAAGGGGTGAAGTAGAGAAATAGAGAAAGAGAGAAAGAGTCTTAGAGACGGAAAAGAAAAAAAGTGGACGGAGGTGAAGTGAGGAACAGAGAGAGAGAGAGAGAGAGAGAGAGAGGGAGAGAGAGAGGGAGAGGGAGGGAGAGAGAGAGAGGGAGAGGGAGAGTGAGAGAGAGGGAGAGAGAGGGAGAGAGAGAGAGAGAGAGAGGGAAAGAGAGGAGGGAGAGGGGGATGAAGAGAGAGGGAGTTAAGGAGAGAGAAGCTGTGGACACTGGAGAAAGACAGAGGTGATTGGCTGGTGAAAGCGCATGGTGAGAGCTCTCCTTCCCGTTGGGCAGTCATCTGCAGGATCACCAATTTGCGATATGATGGTGAATCTCAGGACTGGGGGCACAAGAAGAATCCATAGAACAGCAGGTGGTACAGGTGAACTGGTGATGGACCGGGAGAGGAGAGTGTGGGAGGTGAGCCTGCTTGTGGCCTGATCCCCAAAACCATTCAGCAGGGCCAGACTGAAGACAATACTGAATACTGAATACAGCTGATAGGCTGCCAGTTGTACTATGTAACAGAGAGAAAGAAAGAGAGATACATAATAGAGAGGAGCAGAAACCACACAATTTAAGGAAATAGAAGCCAAGAAGAACACACACACATACACACACCCCTGCACACACACACACCCCACACACACTTGGAATACAACACCGGTATCAAGATAATTATAAAATTTACAGAGTTTTAATGTGTCACAGGATGCTCTTCCAGCCCAGGTTCACACCAGCATACTGCAGTGGCAGCAGCAGTGATCTGGTTATCATGCTCAGTTATAATCTGCAGTGTGTGTGAGAAAGAGAAGGACTGTGTGTGTGTGTGTGTGTGTGTGTGTGTGTGTGTGTGTGTGTGTGTGTGTGTGTGTGTGTGTGTGTGTGTGTGTTTGGGGGGGGGTGTCACTGCCCTGTTCTACCACATTTGAGTCTTTCATTCTTGTTATTTCTCCAGTGTGAGGAAGGCGGGCACTAGCAGAGCTGTCACCACATGTACGTCACACTCCACTTAATATTCAACAGCAGGAGGTGTTCAGTCACATGAATATTCATCACAACTGCTCACCAGGGAACCAAAAGCCTCTGCTCCATATCACAACACACTAAACAACAACAGCAGAAAGAGAGAGAGAGGGAGAGAGAGAGAGAGAGAGAGAGGGAGAGAGAGAGGGAGAGAGAGAGGGACAGAGAGAGAGAGGGAGAGAGAGAGAGAGGGAGAGAGAGAGAGAGAGAGAGAGAGCTGCAGGAGGAGGAAGGCTGAGAAGAGATGAGAATTCAGGGAATATAGGAGAGGAAAGGGAAATTCAGTTTACAGAAAGTACAGTAGAGTGAAGAGTGAGTATTTCTTCTCTGTTAGCATTTGAGGTTAATGTTGCCAAACCAGGACTAATCTGCAGAATTAAATAAAGTTCAGGCCCTCGGTAAAGCTTTGAAAATCAGCAGGGCTGATCGTTCACTTTCTACTGACAGAGAGAGAGAGAGAGAGAGAGAGAGAGAGAGAGAGAGAGTGTTGAGAGGAATAGCGAGAGAAGAGAGGGATAAAGGGATGTGTGGAAGATGAAGAAAGGAAGAACTACAGTCATATATAACTACAGTCATATATAACTACAGTCATATATAACTACAGTCATATATAACTCATCCAGCATTTCAGCTCCTCAAGGAGAATTTCAGACGTATCAGAATAATAAGGTCACAAGATAAATCACCTGGTCTCTCTGTGTGTGTGTGGGTGTTTGTGTAAGAGAGTGTGGAAGAGTCTGCTTCTCTATGAGCATGCTAACATTTTACCCCAGGGCAGATCCTAGCTGGAGTCCTTTATCAATGTTGAATGCCTCTGTGCACGTGTGTGTATGTGCCTATGTGAGCATGTGTGTGTGTGTGTGTGTGTGTGTGTGAAGTAGTGCACACATATGCAAAGCTTCTTGCCAGAATCTAGGTTATGCTCCTTTTCGTTCCCTGCCCCCCACCCCCTCCAGTGTTTAATACATGAATAAAGCAGTTGCAGCAGTAGGGCAGTGCAGAGGGAATTCTGGTGGAATGATGTGCTGTGTTTCTCTCAGGCTCCATCTCAGCAGCGCTCTGGCCCCCAGCTCCACAACATGCACGACAGAAACTGCATGCTAAACACGCGTTTAGCGCGTGAAACACGTGCCCACAGCTGCTCAAGGCAGGAGTCACGGCAGGAGTCACAGAAGGAGTCACGGCAGGAGTCACAGCAGGAGGCACGGCTAACAGTGTGGCGAGTCTTCCTGTTCTCTGTGCCCTCTTTCTCATTCCCTTTGTCTGCTCTCTTGCTTGTCCTCTGCCCAACCAAACGCCCCCGGGTCAAAGAGAATTCAAACTGATACAGATGCCATGCCTGACTGTTTTGTCTGGGACAGTGTGTATGTGTGTGTGTGTGTGTGTGTGTGCGTGTGTCTGGAGTGTAGAGCTGCCCTGGGTAAACCCCTGAATGACACCACTTCACACTTCACACACTGCACACTTCAGCAAGCGACTCATTACAATGAAGCAACAGCCTTGAATCAAAAACAAACTCTCTCTTGCTTTTGCCTCTCTACAGCTCTTTCCTGTGTGTGAGATCGTGAGTGTGTGTGTGTGCGCGTGTGTGTGCGCTTCAGTGAGTGTGTGTGAGAGAGAGCTTCATTGAGTGTGTGTGTCTGTGTGAGAGCTTCAGTGAGTGTGTGTGTGTGTGTGTGTGTGTGTGTGTGTGTGCGTGTGATGTGTTTGACATCAGCTGCACTGGCACAATATATCCATCTGTAGTGTACACTGAGAAAAGCTGTGAGTGTGTGTGTGTGTGTGTGCCTGGGTATACAAACATATCACTTGGCTTCAGAAAACAAATCTGAGATTTTGCAGCCATCTTTCAAATTAGACAACAGCCCAACAAGAGTGGATCAGTGAGGGAGGAGTCCGGCTGGAGTGTGGGAGGAGTCTGGGAGGAGTCCGGGTGGAGTGTGGGAGGAGTGCTGTAAGAGTATGTGAGGAGTGTGGGAGGAGTCTGTGCTAGCCAGTCGTGTTGAGGATCAGCGTGTCCTGCATGCACAAACAGACCAGCCTGTGAGTGCAGAACTGTCCACAATTCAGGAAGGACCGTGCGCTCCTACACTCCTATGCTTCTGACGTGTTCTGACGTGGGCGCCAGACTCTCTCCACCCACTCCCCTCTCTCCACCTACTCCCCTCAGAACTCCCCTCTCTCCACCGACTTCCTCTTTGAACCACAGGGCCCATGGGCTGCATCTCCACACACTGCCTTCAGTTCTCGTTATTCACAGAACTGCTCTGCTCTCCACGGCCAGAGGAGTGGCTTCCCTGCACTGATGTAGGTCCAGTGCACCGGGTGTAAGGCACAACGTTAACCTCTATTAGAGAACATCAAAGGCAAGACTGCTTGCTGTTAAAGGACAACTTAAAGCCCCCCCCCCCCCCAACCTGAATTCACTCATTGACAGGCAATGCAATGCACGACTTCAAAAGATATCTGAGAAAGTCTTTATTAAGTCATGTATTCAGATCTAAACTACAGAAAAATCACAAGCTAGCAGAATGTCATATTTAGGTCTCTCTCTCTCTCTCTCTCTCTCTCTCACACACACACACACACACACACACACACACACACACACACACACAC
>JAOXYF010000004.1:1859226-1882426 GCA_028565775.1 Sternarchorhynchus goeldii
AGAGAGAGAGAGGGAGAGAGAGAGGGAGAGGGAGGGAGAGAGAGAGGGAGAGAGAGAGAGAGAGAGAGAGAGAGAGGGAGAGAGAGAGAGAGACAGAGAGAGAGAGGGAGAGAGGGAGGGAGAGAGAGAGAGGGAGCTGCTGCTGCATGTTCATTTAGGCCCAGACTACTGCCAAAGAGAAAAGCAGAGTTCAGCCCTCGGGTCATACCAGTGCCATTAGACTCATTTTAGAAACAAAGGGCAGTGGTGCAGGGAGAGAAGAATCACATCATCACTCTTACTGCTACGTAGGAGGTTCTAACTCACATCGTTTGAACAAAAGCCTGCAGGCAACCACAGGGCTGCGTTTCGTCCCACTACAGCTGACCTTTAGGAGTTAAAAAATCAAGTAACAGAAACTTTTACGTTCAAACTGTCCATCATCCCCCACCCCATTTCTCAGACCTTTTTTCATGGTCTTTTTATCACGCAATCTGACGCAAAAATTACCTTTTCATTATGAAATAATTACACCATCAAGGGGTGTATAAGCGATTCTAAAGAATAAAAGTGAATAGCTCAGAATAGCGTAGACATCCAAAAAGGTAAAAAAAAAAATGTACTCCATTATAAAAAATAAAAAAAATTAGAGCGATCATCTGTTGTGCAAAGCACTGCAGTCTCAGAAGGACCCTAGGGTTAGGGTTAGGGTTAGGGTTTGTGCTGGACGAGTGTCTTACCCCGACAGACTTACTTCATTTTTGTTTATTTCATTCTTATTATTATTAAGGAAGGAAGGAAGAAGCGTCTTCTGGTATAAACAAGATCCAGGTTCCTGCTATTGCTCTAACATAATCAGAGGTCATACTAAATACTTGTGAGTGTAGCCAGTAAAAGCTCAGTTTTTGTCCTTATTTTGTTCCGTTTTTAAGATTGCATACAAACAGAATGTGTTTTATAGTTGTACTGCAATAAATGGTAAACATACAGACAATTATATACAGTCATTTTACCATACTACTGCTAAAACAACAAATCTTATGGTGACTTATACAGTTTCATTTTAAAGTGCACCCCGGCATCGCTCAGAATAGTGGGTGTAATTACATGCTTTGTTTCCTTTTGGAGGTAAAAACATTTTATCTTCTTCAAATTCTTACAGATACATATTGGAATGGCTTTTTAAAACCCAACGTACAGCTAATTAACTTACTAATAAAATTCTAAATCGTGAATAGCAATTACATTAAATGTTGAGAACATGGTGTACACATTGTACTGAAAGGGCAAGCAAGGTTCTTCACTGGTCTTGATCATTCTAAACATGGAATATCCTCTTTTGAAAAGCCTTTACAAACAAGGACACGCAGCGTCACTGACGCGAAGCACCAAAACTATTTCAGTGCTAACAGCGCCCCCTTGAGTACACAAAAATGTACTCATCATACAACCAGCGATCTCATTGTCATGTTTACAGGGTTACAGTTTATAAACAATCGAAGACAACCAAATAAGTAAATATAAATAAGTAAATATAAACAATGATAAAAACTTGCTACGTTATATACTCATAAAAATATCCCCCTGGATAAGGGTAAAAATGTAATAACAGAGCACATACACATGTGTGTATTTTGTCATGTTATGTTAATTTTACATAACAGAAGGGAGACATGTTCAAAACACGATCGTTTATGCAAAGAAAAAAAAATCAAAGCTTTGGTATTAACAGCCATCTCAGAAAGATGTAGGGAAGACCTTCATATATACCGCTAAAGCGTACTGCCACCGAATGAACAAACAACTGCTTTGAACTGAAGTGCTTTTCTTGGAAGATGGTTGTTCAGTTTAATCGACAAAACCAAGAAGATTCTCTGCACTGAAAAAAAGAAAAGAAAAAAAGTCTGGAAAAATCTGTATGTTCTGCTCTCTAAACTTCTAACGCGGAAACCGTGGTGTGTGATGGACTGCAAAAAAACCCTATTTTGTAGAAGGGCTCCACACGGCAAACCACACATCACACTACTCAAATAAGTAAAAACAAACAAATCAATACTAAATCAAATCAACCACGCGTCAGGCATGCAGTAGGCCGGATCATTGCCTGTACTAGCAATTCTGTACAAAGATCCAGATGCGTTCAAAAGGCAAATACTTACGTTTGTAAATGCTTACTTTGGGGTTTTGCTAAGCTGTTCAATTTACAGCAGCATCGAGTTGCACTCAAAGTTGGTTTTAACAGCTCTCCTCTAACATTTAGAAAACATTAACGCTGTGCTGCCTCTCTGGTGGAAATGTGCAACTGCAAACGACATCAATCGTGCCTCACATCCGTTCCCACTCAGATTAACTCAGATTAACATAAATATACAGGGAAAACCGAACTAAGAGCTGGTAAATTTATAGCTTCCGAATATGTCATTAATATATTTTATCCTAACGTCGTCGCTATTAGGCGTTATGAAAATAATAACTTTGGTGTGCACATCTAACATCAGTGTGACTATCCCAGTTACCAAGTATGCAATAAAATTCAGGTTAGCGATGAGTGGCCATTCAGTGCTAGCTGGCTAGCAGGCTCACACCACTCTAGTTTCTACTTTATTTTCAGCATGCAACACAACATTTAACTCACCACGGGTTTGATAATTAGTTGGAACAATTAGCTCATAGGAGAATATACTCATTTACATAGCTCTGCCTATTCAGCCTACAGCCGTGTAACCCCGCCCACTTTCATTGCAGCTTTCAGGGGCGTTTCTAGCAGCACAGAAAGCCACATCCTGTGCAATAAAACCTTTTTTACAGGTTGACCACGCGCAACACAAGGACACCATTTTATAGAGTAATTTATCTTCACACAAGGCAATCTTCTCCTACATTAGGTGGGGAAAAATAAACAAACAAAATGTATCCTGGCTTCAAAACAAGACAAAACTAATCCAAGCAGTGAGGATTATCGACTATTAAGCAAATTCCATTAAGCACTTACATGTATTAAAAACCCAGATGGGAGCTGAAAGCTCACAGGATGTGAAAGAAAAGACACTTTAAGAAGCAAGTTGTACTGCAGATGTATTTAATTAAACGAAATATTCAAATGTGGCAAAAATCACATGAAACGACCCCAATACAAGTCAAGTGAATTATACAAGCAGCATTGAATAAACTGGAAAACAAACAAACAACAAAAATTTCCTTTCACTTCTGGTATCTTCCCTGCCTGGGAGGTGAAGAACCGCTGGAGATCTACTAGGGACAGCAGTGCACACACAGGGGATACGCACCTTGTTAGTGTAAGGCAGTATTAATCATTAATTTGTGACAAATGCTCAAGTTCATACCACCACTCCTTTTGTAGCTGTACTGAATCAATGGCTAAAAAAAAAGGTCAACACAGTCAGCCCATGTTATGGTCAGTAAATACTCTTAATATGGCACACATCAACCTGCATACAGCTGCGGTACTTCATAAACTCGGATCCCTGGTCTCAGTGTAAACTGACTGGAGCATTAACAAAGCTTACTGGCTCAGGTTGAGGTTAGGCAGGATGCTACTGTATACAGACTAAAATATCACAAATACAATCAAACAAACACGGCTGAAGAAAACGTTTGGAAAGGTTACCATTATTCCAGAGTGGTTAAAATGAGGTAGGTTACACCTTTTATATAATAAAAAAAAATTAACAATACTATGAGAAATCGACTGCTATTGCGTGTACTCACTGAGCATAACAACATGCACGTCTGGTCTTTACATTAGATACACCGTGAGCACGTAAAAAACCCAGCACAAAAACCACTTTCTTTAAAAAGAAAAATCTCAAATATATATAAAAAGTAGCTATACATTTAATAACATTTCTGACAAAATCAGTAAAATAAAATAAAATACAAAATAACTAACTCGAGGGATAAGGGAGTGGCATACTTTTTAAATAAAGCTGAGGTTTTTCTATTGTAATGAACTTGGTTCTTTATATCAATCCACTCTCGTATCAGAGGGACGCACTTATAGCACAGTTGCACTGGACAGCAACAGACAGAGTGCAGACTACAAATCAACACCAAAGACGTTCATCTTTGCTACTTGGCGAAATCTTTGCATACGACACAAGGTTGTGATCTGTGCGTCACTCTGCTGTCAGGACCCTCCCACTCCAGTCTACTGCTAAGAGCCATGACAGATTAAAAGACAAACATGCGAGACACTTGGGACGTCACCAACTGAGGATGCTCGCACGCATTTACCTGAGTACTGTAACAGATCACAAACACTCCCGCCTTTATCCTGAAGTTGCTATTGCTCATTATACAAGACGGCACGCGTCTGCAGAAGCACACACCTTCCCAACCTCCATTTTTCTGGAAAAACTGCCCTGCCAAGCTGAATTTGTGGGAGTACTGAATCAAGTACTGAATCCATTCCCACCTTTCAAGAAACAAAGAACTATTTTATTCTGGACCACAAATTTCCCCCTAAGCCTGCAGATGCTACAGTTTTTTTCCAGTTCACCAACAGCATTCCAGGAAATCCTATGTTGACATCCTGCATGAACAAAGTCTACATTCCAACACCTCTAAACATATGGAATAATCAGACAGATGAACAGAAGACCACAATCAGATAATCTGAGGCTCTGTGCATCCACACGGTTTGTGCATCAGCACTGAAGAAAACCTGCAGTCTTACGATTCCAGTGCTGTGCTGAATTCCAAACAAGCATTCGTCTTCATAACACAAAACGGACACGCACACAAAAGAAAACCATAAAAACTATAGTGAAAAAAAATTAAAAGTTAAATAATAAAAAAAAAAAGTTCTCTCTCTCAAATGGAAGCTTTTGTTTAACAGTTTCCCCCCTCAGCCTTTATTTTGCTGAGTCACTGACTAAATGCAACATGGCAGAACAAGTGAGGAATGTGGGTCTTTATAGGCAGAGTCACTTAGATGGAGGTATTTGTGGATTGAAAGCAGATAAAAATTAGAAAAAAAATTACGATATGTAAAAAGACAATCACATTTAAATTCTAAAATACAATCGAAACAGACGAGGTAACGTGCGTGAATGCTACAGCACTGAAGTGCTCACCTGAACGTCCTGTGAGGAGTTAGCGTTCCTGTTGTGAAAGTTGTGCTTTCCAAATGGAATAATACAGTAGATGTATAGTGTGTGAGGTTTGGTAAAACTGATCAAACCATGTAATAAACTCATTCAGCTCCCTCCCCCACAACCGAAACCCACACACATCAAAGCAGCAGCAGAGTTCACATTGTTGGAGAGCCTTGACGATGTCCGTTCCGTTGTTATGGATACGGAACCATGGTGCAATGGCCTCTAAATTCTAGTTCAAGTGCTGGACTCTTTGGGTGGTAGTTCTGAGTCGCTGTCTGAAGTAACCATGGAGACCAGGCATTCCGAGGTAGAACTGCTGTTGGTGCTGGTCGCCCGGGTGATGGTCGTGATGCGCTCCTGCACGCAGCCCGCGGACAAGCGGGCCTCAGCGTCGTGATCCCAGCACTCATCCACCGTCTCGCACATCTGTGCCAAACCCTGCCACATGCCCAGCACACACCCAGAGAGAAGGAGAGGACATGGTGCGCAAATCCACATTATGGTAAATGATCTTCAATGCACGAAAGATTACCGATGTGTAAAACTTTTCTTCACAAAAAGAAAAAAAAAACAATTACCGCATCACACCAGTATGTGAATAAAAACCAATCAATCCACAATGACGACTATAGATATGACCCACGACATGTCAAAAAAGGTCTACTCAGTCTGGTTCGGTTCTGACAGAGATCTGGGTCATGAGCTGGTTAACACAATCAGGGAAAAGAGCTTTTTGTCTTAAAATGTCAATACACCACTAGAAAAAGTCACTGATCACTCATGCTGATTTTTAAAACGTAAAAAAGAAACAATTTAACAAAAATCAATGAACAGCCTATAGATTAATGTATGAACTGTGTAAATAAGTTAATAATCTGAAGATTTGCTGACTATGAATCCATAAACCAAATGATGGGACTAAGAAAGTTCTCTCTTTAAAAAACTAAAGACTGCATTACAATTTAAATAATATAACTACAGCACGTAGTTACAGTAAACAGGAAGTCTTAAAACATGTCCCTACCACATGTTTGAACCAGCAGGGCTTAAGGATGGGCCTTAGCTTCTTATGGACCACCACATCCTGAAGGTCCTCCAGAGAGGGGTGCTGACCAACCTCCTCCTCGAAGGGGAGCAGGTACTCTTCCACGGGCCCTGAAGACAGAGCACACTAGGGTCACGTTAAAGAAAACACGCGCAACTCAATAGCATTTGCTCAGTGCCACACCACCATGACGACGAGAGAATGCATCACCCGTGGGTGACAAAATTCTAGAACATCCTACGTTCTAGAGACTCACCATCAGAAGCGGTACAGCGGGACAGCAGCTCCCACAGCACCAGACCGAGAGCATACATATCAATCCTCAGAAACGCATCCCTGTGGAAATTTATTGCACCTTCCAGCACCTCTGGTGCCATATAGCGCCTAGTGCCAACCTGCAGCAGAGCAGAGACACACCAGTGCATCAGGGCCCGTTTTATACAATGATGCGAGGTACACTGATCAACTCAACAGTGTGACCCTGGATTTAGCTCAAGAGTACCTTAAACTAAAGGATCTAAATACTATTAAACGAGCAAGACCACATGAGTAAAGTAAAAACCGGTTAAGGCCAATGAAATAAAGCAATTGGAGATCTGAAGGTTCCACATTCAGATTTTGGTAGAACATGATTCTACAGTGGCAATTGATTTCAAAATGTGGTGTTTAGGTGGCTGTTTTGGTTTACCTGGCCATGAGTGTCTCCTGGTGGCTTGCCTGGTTCAAAGCGAGCAGCCAAGCCAAAGTCCCCAATAACAGCTGCCAGATCATTCCTGAGCAGGACATTCTTACTCTTAAAGTCCCTGTGGAGAAGATAAGCGTTCAGCACACGCTCAGCACACACTGTCTGGCTGAGAAGTCTGCACCATCCATCTGGCTGTGTACCTGTGTGCAATGGCAGGCTTGGGCAGCTCCAGTCTTGAGGAGAGATCCTCGTGAAGGTAGGCCAAACCTCTGGCCATGCTCTCAGCAATGCGGCACAGCTCAGCCCAGCTTACCGTGTTTCCCTTTAGGTAATCTGTCAGAGAGCCCTGTGGCATGCACACGCACAAACACAGAATCACTTATGTCAAGAACGTCAAAGATATCCTTAGATATTACATTAGGTAGATGAAAAGATGTATGGAAATTCTGGATACAAAAAATTTCATATGCTCCAAGAGAAGACATTTAATTTACTGATGTGACCATTTCATTCATCAATTTGGCAAGAAGAAACTCCTGCTTCTTTTGGAGGAACCAAGTCAAGAGAAGAAAAACACTGAGACATTCACCAGCCAAACAAAGGCAGCATTCATCACAGACTTCTGCAAGAACATGGATAACTACACAACTGCAACAAATATTTGACTGACATTTAAAAGGTTGTAAGCTGAGTGGAACTTAAAAGAAATAATAAAAGATGCTATGAAAAAAGATCAGAGGAATGAAATAAGGAAGTCTGTGAGGATGACCTGCATTTCATCACCTTTTGGCAAGCACTGATCTTTAAAACATTTTCCCTTGAAGCAGGTTTGATAAAGAAATACTGCATTGGCCAGGCCAGACATCACCCGAGGGCTAGTGGTGGCCTTTAGGTACATTACAGGAAGACTAAAGGAATAATGGATGGATGGATGGATGGATGGATGGATGGATGATTTACCCGCTCATGAAACTCTGTGATGAGCCAGAGGTCCATCTGCAGGTTGGTTCCTCGTTTCTCAGCAGAGATGAAACGAAGCAGGTTCTCGTGTCTCAGTCCCTCGGTCAGGTAAATATCGCGCTCATTCTGCCACGACTGCTTGTCCTAGCATTGCGCACACATCACGCTCGTTGTCATGCAAACGGCTTGGAACACAAGCAGATGTTCGAGTACTCTTCACTGTGGAGAGGCTTTGAGGATAATCTCTGGGTAGGATAAATGCAACACATCCTAATCTGCTGTGTAGTCACAGTCCTAGTGACATTTTCCCCAAGAGTGGTGTTCATTGCTGTCCATCTTGGTAGGGTTAAGGGGTTAATGTCAGGTCCGAAAAAGACTGGAGACTGACCTGAATGGGGAATATCTTGACCGCCACATATTCACTTAGCAGCTGGGCCTTCCAAACGCAACCGAAGCGCCCCCTGGCTTTCAACTCCAGCAACTGCAGTGGCTTCAGACCCACCAGAGGAGATGGAGGAGCAGGGCCTACATCCTAACAGAGCAAGATATTGGTGAGGTTCCAAGAAACACTTCAGAAGACAACAAAGAAATTATTCATTTAAAGTAACTGAAAACTATGTTAGCGTGTAAATGTGTCCAAACGTTGCACGCGGGATGTTCAACTAAAGGCATTAATATTAAGAGTCACAGGGGGTGGTTATTAAAAGGAAATGTCAATAGCAAAAGCAAGGTCAATGGTGTTAGCGTATAAGATTAGTCACTTCCAGCATGTTGGTAACCAGAGCGAGTATGGGAGCGAGATCGAGCTGCTCAGACAGCACCATCAGACCTGACTGACGTCCACGTGCCCGTAGGGTGGCTTGCGCTGGTGGTAGGTCCAGCAAGCGAGCACCAGAGCCAGGGAAAGAGCGACCAGCGGGAGGAGAGAGTAAACCAGCACTCCCAGCATAGAGGAACCTGTGGATGGAGGCTGGATCTTCACTGCAGCAGACACACACACACACACACACACACACACAGGATATAAGTCACCAAATTAAATCACTCATATTCAGCATTACAAAAAGGGGAAATATGATTCCCATTCAAAGCCAAAGCATCTAATGTATACCGAGCCAAGATATGCAAGCAGAAAATTATGCAAACAACTAGACATTCTGTCTGGTTTTCCTGTGTTCACAACTTCATTAAGGACAAGCAAATGCAAATGAAAAGTGTGAAACCTCCTTCTGCTGGTTCATTTCCACCTACACCCACTCTCACCTGCAGGAGCAATGGCCTCGGGCAGGTGTGTGAATCTCTCGTTGCAGTAATTTCCCTCACAGCAGCAGAAAAAGACCTGAGGGTTTTCCTCAGTGGCTACACATTCCTGTCTGTTCACACACAGGCAGTTAGAAGGTGGGGTGGGGTGGGGTAGAGGAGGGGTGGGGAGGAGGGGAGGGGGGAAAGAGATGAACCGAGGAAATAAGTGAGCACATTAATTGGACATGGCAGACAGATGTTCAATAATGAGGACTCCCTGAGAGACTGTACTGTGTGCAAAAATGCAACACCCATCCCAGCCTTCTAATTACCAGCTACCACTAATCAAGAGTGGGTGGTGTTGCCTGTACACTCCTGGACGCTTCAAAACTGGAGGTGGAGTCGTCCGTTGCGTGAAGAGAACCCGGCTCGTGCTCCACCTCAAAATCACCTGTCATAGCAGTTGAAGTCATCAAGCCAGCAGCCCTTCTTGACCAGGTGGATGCTTCCGGAAGAGTTGAGCCAGGAGGCGTAACAATGCTGCCGCTTGTCCTTCTCGCCTTCGCATCGCTCATAGCCACTCTGATTGGTCCTTTCTGCCCGCCAATTATCATTGTAATAAACACATTCTCTAGTGCCCGCCCCACTCTGCCCTGGACCTGTGGGATCAAAAAGAGATGGATTAGAATCATATTAGGCTAATTGCAATTATGAAACCAAATTAAAAAACACTGATCAATGAAAGACTGATTCACAAAGACACTAAATTCCATCTCTGGGAAGCCATGCACACAGTAATATTAAAGACTTTTCCCACTAAAGGACCAGTGTGAAACATCTAATAAAAGTATTAAAAAAAAAAAAAACTTGAAATTACCATACAAAAACAGAGACACACCCACATAATTAAAAACAATTACCAGTCAAAAAGTTATGCGTTTAACTGTTCATAACTGTGTTAATGTGGATGCCTAAAACAGATGCTTGTTTACAAGTCACTGGATCCTTTCTCGTACAAAAGGATCATTCATATATATATACACCATGTACCTGGAGCTTTGACCTCCCAAGCAGTTGATGTGCAAGTTAAGAACAGTGGCCTAAAAAAAAAAACCCCTCAGCAGTCACATAGTGGGCATAATTAAATCCAGATGTGCGGTAGACTTCAGAAAGCACATTATCATGGGGTAAGGGCAGCAGGGTTACACACGTTTTAAAAGAGCCAGACATGATCCCATACTCCTGCAAGTCACTCTGGATGTCACATGAGATGAACTAATTACATCATTATCCCCCGACTCCAAAGACCCGCTCCCCTGTGGAGTCATGTGCATGCCTTTTCAGCTGAATTACTCCCATTACATCTCAAAGAGGACTACTTTTCCAGAGGGGCCCCAAAAGCTATTTTGTTTTTGAAAGGATTCCACCTACTCTTACCACAGACGAGCAGTGAGTGTGGTAGTCTACTAATGACGCATAAGGGTTAGGGATTACAGTGACAGTGTATGTGCACTGGGATAAAAACAACTCATACTGGACTGAAGTATGAAAAAAACTGTAAAGGACAAGAAACGGGTGAAACACCACCATCCAAAAGAGGTTGGTGGGTTCAACAATACAAGCATCTAACAGTTAAGCTGAGCAGTTGGTTAAAGTGTGAAAATGTCCATATGTTGGGTAAAAATCGACAAATGAAACCCACAAGTGTATTCTTAACCACAGATGTATGAAAATGAACCTCCAAATCAATTATGTAAGCATAACAGATAAATTTGCTTTTAGAACCTAACATGCTCCCCGCTTTTCTATAGTACAGATGTTTACAGTATTATGAAAAGGAGCTTCTCTCTTGTGCATTTCTTAACCCAGACAGGTCAGTTTTATTTGTATAGCGCAGCGCTGTTTACAATTTGCTTAAAACAAACTAGAACTAACGATCTGGTACCATAAAAAGGAAGTCTGAAATTGAAAATAAAAAAAAGACTGTGCCAATTAAGTATGGTTTTTAGAGCACCTTGAGGTGGGTTGCTCTCACACATCGGGATATTATAGCACATAAAGTCTGCGTTACTTAAAAGACGCTGAACGTAATAGCGCCACCAGTGGCGTGGCACGTCGTTAAAAGCAGCTGTTCATGACATGCCTCTGAACTCTTTCTTTGTGCCGAAGCCGCTTTTCAACGTGGTTAGTCTTGGTGATCAGAGGAAGCATGGCAGACCAAGTTAAAACGCCTTCGAATTCGTACTAGTATTCGAGCACTTTTCGAGTACTCGATTTTAACTGAACAAAAACAAACACATGACAAAGGAAAGGATGCTGAACCTGGGTCATTGTAAACCAAGGCACAGCAAAATCACTGAGCCAAACCTGGCGGTGCACATTAAATACAGTCATTCTTTCGCTTTAGTTACTGGGCTTAGTCACGGTTTTAGTTTTTAATTTCGAAACAAGCCGCATGAACACTGAAATCGCTGCACTGTTTTTGTTACTCTTACATTAAATCACTTCAAGTACCTCTTACCTGCCAACAAACTTCCTCGAATAAGTGCAAATGTCAGCCAGCGAGCAAACATATTCCTTCAACGAGGGAGACCTGAGCAAGACTCTGTCTTTTATGCCGTTTGACTTTGGAAAGCATTTACAAAAATTACCAAAACATGAACGCTAACAAATGACCCAGGGCCTCTGACCGATTTTGAGTGTTAAAACGAGTTTGTCAATAGCCCCTCTCCACTACACCCGCTCCCTGGAAATACGAGCAACAAAGTGGAGCTCCTTACAAATACAGAATTGCATATCGGCGGGACAGCAGCAAATCCTTGCTAGAAGTAAAACGCATCGAATCCTACAAACTGGACAAAAACAGTGCCCTTGTTTTTCTCCCGAGTTGCACAAGCACGCCGAGCTGCCGAGAGGAACGGGCTGGAGTTGACATGGGAAAAACTGAACCGCGTCCAAAATGGCTTCTGAATGGCGAATAATGCCATCACAGAAACCCGGATGTTCCTATAGGCGAACCAATAAACGGGCATAGGACGCGTCCCACCCTTTCGATAAAATATCGAGCCTGTTATCCAACTACCCTTTCAAAACTAAAAAGTGTGTATTCCTGAACTCCACTTAATGTCCTTAACTTTTAAAACGTTAACGTATACAATAAAAGCAAACATACACACATTTAACACAATAAAATAAAAGAAACCCAACAGACAGTACATATCGGCATGTATCGTTTTTTAAAAAGTTGTATAGATAAATTCATGAACTCAGTCATCGAGCCGCGTGTGGTGAGTAGCCTCACTATTAAATACCCCCAGCATCGATTGACCCTGGAGGTCATGGTTTTTACCCATCACCATTCTCACCACAAGTCCTGCACAGACAACACTTCAAAAGAGAACTGCCCCCCTCTTCCCCCACCAACCCCATACCCCTTTAACCCCACATTCTCAGCTGTCACTAACAAATCATTCCTTCTCTTCACAAAGACTCTCCCAGTCTCATGGACTCCCTGAAAGCTTGCCAATTTAAACAGTTACTAGATGAAGTGGTGCAAAATAAACCAGCCATGATTTTATCAAAACGATCATATAAAATATAAATTAAGCACATCTGACATACTTATTAGTTTACTGAAGACTTTGTTGAATAACAGAATCCAGCCATTACTGACCATCTTTATATAAGTGGGTCTTTAGAGGAGATGTCATGCAGTGTGTAGAAGGTTGAAGCTGCGCACTGCACAGGTGATTAAAATCAGGCTGTAAGTTATCTAGTATCAGGGCTGGTTTAGGTGTCTCATTCATTGGCATTGATAATGTTCATTTCAGGGCGGAGAGGTGGAGACATTGTGGTGCTTGGAAATGTGTACATTGACAAATATTAGTATTTTGGGACACAAACATGAAACAATAGATCCAGAACTGTAACCGTGAATAGTCTCCGGCAGAGATAGGATCAATGAAAAGGGCTGTATAAGAACATTAAAGCTTATCACTAGTCAGTGTTGCCCAATAAAAGTGTCCTACAGGACATGTCTGTCAGGGTTAGAGGAACATATCAGCCAAGAGCGAAATAAAGGGGTTAATCTTTCTGCCTTTTGTCAAGTACAGGGGTGAACACACCTGGACATTGACCAGGAGAACACAGCTCAGGACAAACTGTGCCTGAAGATTTTGTTTGAGAAGCCATTTGTCTTTCTTTACAGTTCCTTTTATTCAAACCCACTCCTTCAGCATGAGTGGAAAAGTAAATCCATGATGAATGATTTCGCAACTTTATTGCACAGAGAACATAATTGTGCTTATATTCAGATCGATGTGCTTTACCCCTGCATTGCAATGGTGTTTTTTTCTAGGTCAGGGTGAACTCTCTCTCCATCTCTCTCTTCCATCCTTCTCTTCATCCCTCTCTCCAACTGCTCCAGGTGCAGGCGGTAAAAACGGACACAGTCCACGTGGATGAAGCTAAGCCTGCTCAGGAAGTCACAGTCCTTCAGGTTCTACCATGTTGTTCCACCATGTCGCCCACTCACACCTCCTGTGCATGGACACTTCTTCTCACAGACTACTGTCTGGGATTGGGATTGGGATTGGCTGAGATATAAATGCATATAAATGCTGTTTCACAGCTTCTTTTTTGAAAGGTGAAACATTAAAAAAGCCAGTAATGGAGGATTATCATAAGTACCAGGATGTAGTCCGATGGTCCCTGTCTCCCACCCCGAAGATTCACTGCATCCAGTAGTTTTATTGATTATTTTTTTTTATTGTTCATTTCACTTCCAATATCCAAGCCCTTCATAAGCACCAGTGTTTATGTAGGTGAACCAAAGCGAACTGGGCTGTAGTGTAGAGCTGAGGTCTCCAACTCTAGTTACAGACCACTACACGGACGGTACGAGAGGCTGTGCTCAGGCCACCAATCACATCCTTCGCCAGCAGTAAATGTGAAGAGAACATCAATAACATGAGAACTAAGCATTAGTGTTCCTTCTGTCTGAGTTAATAGACTTGATGTTTAATCTCAAACCGACTAACCCAGACTGATTGGAACCCACTTTTTTTTATTGAACTTTACAGAGTACTAATCGAGACTCCTAATGAAAATCCTCATGTTCAAGAACCTGACCCTAGGTTATTATATGGGATACTTGTATATGGGGAAAAATGGACATTTCAGATTAAACAGTAAGACAAAGGTCAATGTTAGATGTTAAAGAGAGAATAATCTGAATTCTCTTAGATTTTTTTACTAAGCAGCATGCACAGTAAAATCCATTATTAGACCTGCTGTATGCTGACGCAATACTGTGCTACAAACATACCTGTTTTAAACAAATGTTTATTTATACATTAGTCAGCTTGTTTTTTTTTCGAAATAATCTCAGGCCCCTTGTATATCAGCTGAAAAAATCTGAAATGATGTGGGCTGGAAAACATTCAGCAAGGTTTATAAGCATACAACATGTTCTCATGTACACACATACACACACACACACACACACACACACACATGCATATTCATGTTGGAAATTATATTTAATGTCCATAAGTTACAATCAAATATTTGCTTTATTTTGCTTTAATTTGAGATTTAATTAGACAGAAAATGAAAATAAAAAAGCAGATAGCATGTTCCCAAAAAAAAACTACACAAAGAAAAAAGATAGTGAATTTGGGGCAACTTCAAAATGTTCAAAATGGAATATTTTATGGATACACATTCTTAATATTAAATCATTCAAATATCCAAAACTTTAACCACACTAAAACATCGTTTTGATGTTTAACAAGAATTAGCATTCCTAAATGACCTATAAGAGAACATTTCAGACTCACTTAAAGACCACATTCTTTCACTAATTAAAGTGTAACATTTCAGATCAAAATTCATTCGTGTGCAACATCGGCAACTCTAAAACATAAAGGAAACCAAGTGTGTTGTGCACAAATGCTTTCAGAATCATTCAGGCAATTACAGGACAAAAAAACTGATCCTGGATCTGTTCCCAAACTGTGCACGGTCCAGATATACACCTACACAACTACACTATACAGAGCAAACTCGCTGCTTCAGTACATGAAATCACACCATGTCTGTTCATTCTGCTCTTGTCTGCAGCAGCCCCAATCTTTGCAGAAAGATCTGTTATGTGGAAAATTATATTGCTATATTGAATGTTGCCTGTTATATTCTACATGGTGCAATTATATGTTCAGTTATCATTGCAGGCACACAAATGCAGTGACAGCGCTGATGGGTAAACATGGTGTGCAACTTCCCCCTACAAACACACACATGCACACAGAGTCATAAAGTTTAATGTTTAATGTCCAGACACTACAGTGAGTTGCTAGCTGATAGGCTGTGTGCAGGTGGGGCAGTCAGTGTGTGAGAGGGTACTGTTTGCACGGTGGGTGTGTGGTGAGGGCAGGAAGGCAGAAGACCGTGTGTACAGATATAAAAGGAAAAGACGTCTGAGACCACCGGGGTAATTTTTCAACAACACCGCAGGGAAGGTAGGTTTTGAAGACTCCACTGTTTTGTTTTTCTCTCCTGCCTTGCACGACATTTTCTATTTAGTTTCCTATTTTCTAGGATTTCACTAGGGTCCGTTCTGTAAAACCGTACTCAGTAGCTGTTGAATAACTCTATCAAAAATGCATATTTTTTTCCATAATACTGGTCAATATTATGAATGCAGTTTTATACGTAGTGAGAGTTCTGCAGTTGGAGTGTATTTCAGTATTTGTGCAAGATGAGGAGGTTTGATACAGGGATTCATTCTGGCCTTATGTGTGTACAATATCACAAGAGAAAACAGTTTACCCTAAAAGACCTGATGCTCAGAAATAACACACGTGGATGTTTGGCTGTGTTCTCTTTCAGCTGCAAGATGAAGGTGTTGGTTTTTGCTTTTGCCCTGGGTTTAATGGTGGCCAGTGGTGAGTGTTTCTACCAGTGTTTCCTGATGAAAGAGAACCACTTCTATTACGCAAGCAGTCTGACTGGGTGCTGCTCCACTGACCTTTCACCTTTCCTTACTCAAAAACGCACTGTGGACTTGGTGTTCCACGCACAGGCTGGATAGAACAGGATTGGTGTGCTACACTCATGTCCCAGGAAGCTATGAGTAGTAACGAAGCTCACTGACATGGCTGCAAAGACATATATCAGACATATATCAGACAGCGGACCAGTGTTTCTGTAAGGAAAGTGCTTGGCACCAGTCAGTCAAACGTAGATTCCTGTTTATTTTTCCTAAATGTCCTAGGGGTGTATGGTAAGTGTATAAAGAATGATGATGTACACTTGAATGGGTGTGTATGTGAGCTCCATATGCTTATATTTCAGGCTATGCCCTGGACTGCTACCACTGTGTACCTGCTAAAGCAGGGGGGGCTTGTGAGATCACCACGGTAACCTGTCCTGCTGGAAAAGATGGCTGTGCTGCAGTCAAGTTCCTCACCAAACCATGTGAGCTTAAAACGCGCACGCACACACACACACACACACACACACACACTGGCCATTACAATAAGGTGCATAATGTCTAGTCTAGAAAAAAAGTTTAAAAGTAATGGTCAGTACCACCCTTAGCCTGTATTTTTCTATCATGAACTTTACTACAGATATGTATTCCCATAACTCAGAGTCTATAGAGTCTTATAACACTTTAGCAGAAGAGTGAGCCCATATGCAAAGGTTTTTAAGATGTATTTGTTGGTTGTATATAATTGTTATGATCATAAATTTTGATTGTATATATTGTGTTTTTCATAATCATGGACCTTTTGTATACAGTAACATATGTTTTATTTCACAGCTTTAGATTTGACACATTCAGATTTTACACACAGTACACCTTTAATATGAAACGCACTATTTGTTAAGGAGCTGTTATATGTTTAGGAAGATATTTCTATACTGCATTTTTAAGTATTGCATGTGGTATATGTGACTGAGAGTTTAAGACATTTTGTGTGTAGGTCATTATTAACAACTGAATCTTTGCTGATGAGCTTTCAAACATTGCAACAACTTACAATATATGCACTGTAAGACATTTACCAACAGAGGGCGCTGTGAGGAGCTGTAACGCTTATCTGTGTTTCGCTAATGCAGACGGACACTACCAAAAGTGCATGGCCATTTCGGACTGTGAGCAGCTGAAGCGCAATGCTTACATCAAACTCAAGTGCTGCCAGGACAACCTCTGCAACACCTTCTGACCTTTGACCTTGTGATGTTTTAGAAAAATATCGGTTGCCATTTTGCATGTGTTATGGGTGTTGGTTACTTTTCTGATGAGTTTGAAAATAAAACAGACTGTCTTATAGGTAGAATAAATAAATTTGTTCTATAAAATAAAGGCACACAATCAAAATCTTCCAGCCATGATTCAGTGTCTCACTATGGCGGTTTTAAATGTGCGTGTTTTTGCATGTGTAAGAACCCTGGAGTCTATACTGGTTTCCCTGTGTCTACGCGGGTTTCCCTGTGTCTACGCAGGTTTCCCTGTGTCTACGCAGGTTTCCCTGTGCTTACGTGGGTGTCCTTTGTGTGCTACAGTCACCTCTCACATTCCAAAGACATGTGTGTGAAGTCTCAAACACAGGCAAGCCATTCACCTGTGCAAAATAACCAGTGCATTCAATTAAGTGCACACAAAACCATAACTTACAGGACAAACCCCATGACCTTACATGACCTCAAGGCTAGAGCATCAGTGACAGAGATGGGTACATTTTAGGAGCACAGAGTGGAAACCCACATACATCTTTAATACTGAAACACAAGAAAAGTGCAGGGAGTGTGGTGTTCTGTCTCTAAAGACATTTAAAGCTGTCTGTTTGTATATGTGAAACAAACAAACAAAACTAATAAGCTTCAACTCTAAGCAAAGTTGAATTAGACCAGAGTGTGATTGTGGACCTATGACCGAAGTATGACAAAGACATGATAATAAAACTACAGGTATTGATAGTGTAATGTATGTAGACGTTCCTGCATTATAGCTTGGAAACATTTGTCTAGTGATTTAAGTTAAAAACTCGTGTTAGTTTAATCCATATAATCAAAGCAAGGGAAGCTGTGTCACTATCTAAACACTGGCTATCCCGTGTAGTCTATTTCATTAATGAATACCTGAATAAAAATTAATTTTGAGTCCAGAGAGACATGTAGACATAACTGTCTGATGTGATTTAGAATTAGTTTGTATCGGTTGAAGCAGAAGCCCCGCCCCTAGCGTCGTGGTTTCCCTGGCTACGCTCTTTCCGTTCTTGTTCGTGTTTTGGGTTTCACAGTCATTAGTTTCGCCTGTTTCTCGTATATCGTTTGGTATTTATTCTTCGTTCGTTGTAGTTCGAGTTACTGGTCATTGCATGTATGCTTGATCAAATGTGTTCGCCTTGTTTAAACGTGTCTTTGTTAACGATATTTCTGTGTTCGTCCGTCTGTTTTCGTCCGTTTTGTGTTATTATGCTTCGCTCCGGTTTTGCGACTGTGGACTGTCCTAGCCACTCTGGTTATGGATTTGCCCTTAATAAATCTCACTCTTCTCAGAGTATGCATTTGCCTTTTTATCGCTCAAGGTCACACTCCTTAGCCCAGGCTAAGTCAAGAGCACAGCTTCCTGGCAACAGCCAGGATGTAATCTCGCTGTTACAGTTAACAGTTGTGGATGTACTCTTGTGATTAAGATTGCACATAAAAGCTCGTAACATCTTCAACGGACAGGAAATCAAAAGCAGTTGTGCCTGCTTAGGAAACAGTTGTTACATCATTAAGGAGAAACAAACCACTACTCTAAAGAACCAGGCAAATTAAGAAAGGTGTCATGTGGTGGAAATCTGTTTTGTCTTTGTAATTTTGTGCAAATTTTCTGCAAAAAGGGTCACAGAGGTTCTCACACTTGAAACTTGAACCCCATGATAAAAAACTGTCTCTGTCTGCTGGCCTTCGTAGGAAATCCAAAAAGATGTACGCTCAGGTGTGTAGGGGAGAACGATGACATGATGTTTGATCCAGCAGTAAAAGGACATATGACCCAGACCCGCTGTGTTCCACAGGACCGTTTCTGCCCCTTCCTCTCATATACTGTACGTTTTCTCCTAAGCAATGAGGCATGAAATACTTGACTAATACAGACAGCATGACACAAAAAACAGCAAGCATGGTTCACTCCTCAAGCATGATTCACTCCTCAAGCGTGATTCACTCCTCAAGCATGATTCACTCCTCAAGCATGGTTCACTCCTCCAGCATGGTTCACTCCTCAAGCATGGTTCACTCCTCAAGCATGGTTCACTCCTTGTGGCCTAATTTCAAAGATCTGACTGGCAGCACACAGCATTGATACCTAGAGTCTTCACCAAAAGCTGGCAGTTACTCATCCTGATATATCTCCTAAAATAGTTAACTAAAGAGATGAAGAGAGAGGCCAGTTTAATAACCAGTGCCAGCTGCCATACATAATGCAATGTAATTACATTTGGAATTTGGGTTTTCACCCATACATCTGAATTACAAAGACAGTGAGGGCAGCAATATACTGGCATGGAAGTCAGGTGTCAAAGCAGACTGAGACGGCTACAAGACGGATAAAAGAGGTCTAACAGGGATACTGGATGAAGACACCAGGGATGCAAGCATCTTGGTCAGAGTTGCACACTTCAGTGATTTTGATGCATGTTTTAGTACCACTGGTCCGAATACATCTGTTACACTTCAGGGCAGAACCTGAACAGTGAACAGTGAAGCACTGAAGAACAGCTGGGAACAGCTGGCAGACATGGAAGATGATTTGAAAAACTGCCTGAATGCTGATTCACATGAAGTGTGTCTGTGAGTTTTTGTGCATGTCTACATAATAATAATTACAGACTACAAATTGAAGGGCATTGGATCAGAAATAGACTGAAACCTGCAACACACTCACCACTCATCACCAGCAGGGCAAGAATCAGAGTCACCAGCAAAGGTTTTCATTATTCTACAACATAACCCATGTGGTTGTCTTCATATGCAAATGATGAATATTAAATAAGGAGTAAATTCAGATTCTAATACATCATACTATTCAAAATGAATATTTTAAGTTAAAGAAGTCTATAGACATCCCACTCATCCTGGAAGTTCTGGGTGTCTCCCCATATTCACATATGAAGTTTCTCTGTGGGCGGGGCTTTAGTCTTAGATTAGTGCTGTGCAGAAAAAAAAGAAAAAACACATTTCACCCCAGACTACTCTAAAGTGTATCCCCACCTGATAGGGATACATTTGGATGCAGTGCAGTATGAATATGGACTCATATCTTTACTAATCTATATGGCACAGAATTAGTTAAAAAAAACTGATTTGGTGTCAGTCATGATATTAGGTTTAGGGTTACTTAATGATATAAGGGTGATATAATGAAATGATTATATGACTGAAAGGAATAAGAATTCTGATCTTGGGTCAGTCATAATGGAAGTGATTATATGACTAGGTGGGGCTTTATTAAAACTGAAACTAAAAGTTCAGTCATAATGAGAATGATTATATGGCTGACAGGGGGCTGTAACAATTCTGATCTGGGGTCAGTTATAATAGACATTATTACATGGCGAGGCGGGGCTTTATTAAAACTGTAACTAAAAGTTCGGCCATAATGGGAAAGATTATATGGCTGGCGGGGATGTAAAAATTCCGAACTGTCAGTCACAGTGAGTCAGGACTCTGGCTTATTAATGTCTACAAGCTTCTAAATATCAGTTACATTTGCCTAGAATTGCAAAGAGGTCAGTGCATCCAATGAGATGCCCAGGAAATCAGCTCTCCAACAGTACACAAGGTTCCTGAAGCCCCTAAATGGTAAAAAGTGTCCAGCTTCTGAAGGATCTCAGCCAGTTGGAGCCAGATTGGATAGAGCAGCTGTCAACATTTACATCATTTTCCTACTTCTCTATATCCCTTAGATATAAACAAGTTTCTTTACTGCACCTTTAAGGTTAATATAAGACAAATCTGTATTTAAGATAAAGCTCTGTTATGATTGGCTGCTCAGTATTGTGCATCATTCAAAAAGCGCTCAAAACCACTCAAACTTTGTGTGGGCTGCACAGGTGGATACATGAATTAGGGGAGTGAATGGGGGATTTTTAAACTTTAACAATTTGTACATATTAATTCAAAATGATTTATTTTAATAAAGCTAGGGAAATGTATTTCCCCATGATAAGAGCTTAGAAACTTGTAAGATTCCAGGAGCACCTGTTAAAATCATAACAGTTTGGGTCCATTAAACTACTTTAGAGAGACTCCCACATAGATGAACCTGAAACATGGGACAGTCCAAAATGGGTTAAAATCACATTTAGATGGCAAAGCCTTTGTTGTTCCTATAAATCAGAGCAAACCCCGCCTGTCTATGGTGTCCCACCAGGATCAATTCTCTGGCTGGTCTGTTTATGGATTGAAGGCTCCCATGAGCCCAAATCTTGCAGGATAATTATATTGTTTATTTCAGCTCTGCTGGTGATCACAGCTGTGCTAAAGATACTCAGATTAAAATCACATATTTCTCTGATGAATAGTCTGTTACTCCATTTGTGTAAATGCGAGTTAAAGCGAACTGGATGTGTCTTCATTTCTTGCAGTTAAATAAGGATAAAACAGAAATTATTTTATTTGGCCCAGGAAAAGAAAATGTAGAATAAAGGTTAAAGATTAATGTGGTTTTTAATGCGTATCTTAGTTTAAATACTAAAACAAGTGAAAATCCTTAGAGTTTTAACTGACTCAGTTGTAAACACTGACAACCATATTAAATTGATAACAAAGCCAGCTTTTTCTCACCTGAAAAACAGCAAAATTCATAGACTTTCTGAGTATAGAAGATCTAGAAAATAATCATTCATGCCTTTATCTCCAACAGGCTAGATTATTACAATAGCCTCCTAATTGGCTTCCATCACAAAACCATTAGACATTTATATCTTATTCAGAATTCATCTACGTATTTACTATGGAAAAGAGGTGTGTTACTCTACCCTAGTGTTCATTACAGGTAATTACAACGGCTCCTGGTCAGCTTCAGAATAAATGTTAAAATATTTATACACAAATCACTAAATGGGATAGCTCCAACTCACATTACTGACATGCTGAAAAATACAGACCTATTAGACATTTCTGAACAGTGGAGTCTGACCTCAGATCAGTGGAGACTGACCTACTAACAATCCCTAGATCTACAATTACACATGGCGAGGCAGCCTGTAGTCAGTTGGAATAAACTTTCTGTAGCTGGAAGATGTGCACAGTGTGAAGATGTGCCTTTCAGACCAGTTACGCTACTACACTTACATTGCACAGCTATTCAGCAGCCTTCATTCTATGCACTTTCTTTATTTAATTTTAATAAATTTTTTAATCATACTTATTTTAATTAAACTTCTATTTCTTTACCTAGTTGTGCTCCTTCAATTATTTTTATTGCTATATTAAAAATTTACCTTATTTCTATTTTTATCTATTTAAAAATGTTAATACATTTTCTGCTTATACTTTAATTTTTAATATTTCATTATCTAATTTGTTTTCTGTTTAAATAAACTACATTATATTTTATTTAAATCAATTTATTTAAATAAAATTTAACTTATTCTCTGACTCCAACTACAATCTTGTCTGTTGTCGCGTCACAGTTGTGTCTGTTTTTCTTATCATTTTTATAAAAACATTCCCAAGGTGATAGATCTCAGGATGCAAAAATCTTTAATACTTAATTAAGCGCAAAGCCCTGTGTACGAAACGTGCTACACAAATAAACTTGCCTTGCAAATTCTACTCAAAAATACTTAATGAAATGTGTAAAAGTGTAAAACCCTCATTAGAGAAATGTACCTCCAACAATGAGTGCCTGGGTTTGCTAAGCTAAAAGACAAATCATTTTATATGTAATTCATGATGCAACTCAAATAACGAAACTCAAAGCCAGTCCTGTATGGGTCCACCAGTCCACCATGTCCCTCGCTTCTCACAGACAATGAGCAAAAGTGAATTTTATGGATGAAAGTGAATGAAGGTGTCTTCAACTGCAAAACTCATTTTATTTTAGTTATAGTATACTGCTCAAAATAATAAAGGGAACACTAAAATAATACATTCTAGATCTCA
>JAOXYF010000004.1:1882526-1896424 GCA_028565775.1 Sternarchorhynchus goeldii
CACACACACACACACACACACACACACACACACACACACACACACACACACACACACACACACACACACACGGAAGAGCGCGAGTGTGTGAACAAGTCTTGTTTCATCAAACAGGAAGTCGTGGCCTGTCCTGTCAACAAGACACTCTGAGGTCAGTGTGTGTGTGTGTGTGTGTGTGTGTGAGCGCGCGCAGTCCTAAGGGAGAGGCAACATGATGAGTGAAAACACGATACAACAGCACAATGACCTAAACACTGACCGAGATTTCATTTCTAAACTCTGCCCAGGTTGCAGGAACGACGTGTCGCCACTAGGGGGTGCCATAGGAACACCAGCATGCACAACAAGAACATCCTTGAGCATCACAGTCCAAACCAGATCAGATTGCAGCTGGAGTTCCTCTCAGCTGTGGCCTGTGGTGCTGGATTTCACTGTGCAAGTGACGTCATTCCAAGTAACACAGAGCTGACAGCCATAGCAAACACTCAAAACCAGAAACAGACTTATTTTCTTACAGAGTGAACAAGCAAACAAGAACACTAGTGTCTCCAGGCGCCAGCATGCAATTCCATAGCCAAGTGTAAAAACACGAGTAAAATCTTACAGCAAAATACAGGCGACTGAAAGCAGCCACGCCCCCAACACAAGCCCTCCTCCGCCCCTCTCTATCTGCCACGCCCCCAACACACACCCTCCTCCGCCCCTCTCTATCTGCCACGCCCCCAACACACACCCTCCTCCGCCCCTCTCTATCTGCCACACCCCCAACACACACCCTCCTCAGCCCTGTAGCTAAACAGATCTAGCCCTGCCTCATGCTCACAAAGCCGGGGGCGGAGCTTAGAGTGAACCATGGAGTCACGAGGTCTCTCAGTCTCAGACCGTCACAAACAAACGCAGAATTTCTCACCCAGACGCTGAACGCTGCTTTGCTGCAGTAGGTGTGACATGTCGCATGCTAACGAGGACTGAAAGGTCAGAGGAGTGTCGTAGCACACCAAGCCTGGTCAGCCCAGGCCTGGACACCAGCATGCAGGACAACATTACTGACACTGCAGTAGGACCTCTGTTTTGTTTTGGTCATCCTTCCTGTCCCATTATAGAGACCAGCACAACCTGGAGCATGTGGGCTCAAGCACATCACAGAACTCCAGTACCAGAGAATAATGACGGATAGGACACGAGAAGGGGGGGGGGAGTGGAGAGAGAGAGAGAGAGAGAGAGAGAGAGAGAGAAGGGGAGTGGAGGGAGAGAGATCTTGTTTTATGGGTCTTGGGTAACATTGCCCCAAACCCTGCCACACCTGCCTGAATAGATGAACAAACTGTGGTAGTTCGGGAAGAGGCTGGCAGGTAAAGGGCAGAGAGAGGCTGGAGCAAAGAGACAGAAAGAGGGAGAAAGAGAGAGAGAGAGAAAGAGACAGGCCACTAACACACATCACGTGATGTTTCTGATCATAATGGCTCTGTGGATTACAGAAAGCTTCTTTTTGCAAAAACATAACACCTCAAGCTTGTTTTCTTCCTGTTATGAATAAATCAGATTTTCAGTTTTTGCTTATGTTCTGTTTTCTGCTCTGTGTTCTGCATGATGGCCAGTCTCAGATGTTCCTGATGAGATCCTGGGTGCTCAGGATCATCTGATCCAGCACACAGTGTGCCAAGCTTCAACAGTGTCACTTTAAAACTCCTGCAGTGTCTTTCAGTGGAACCGTGTGCTCACCATCCAAATATAGCATCATGTTCTGGATACAGCAGCCCTGGCGCGCCGCTCTGCTTTCTAAAGGACTGACGGAGGTCGTGCTGCTCGGTCACACGTGACGCCCTCATCCTGCTGAGCACCAGACGCTTGTCTGTCCTTGAACTGCAGGCTGATGCAAACTCTCACACACACTTTTATGGTTTCACCTTCTCCCATGACTCCAGACACCACAGTCCCTGGTGAAAACTGAATTAGCAGGAAATGTTTTTTGTTGGCTGAAAACTTTGAATACCTTTAGCGGTGTGTGTGGAGGCAGGGTGGTGACCCACCTGGCATGGTGTGAATGCTGCCCTGGGGCAGTACAGTCACCACATTACAACTACGCTTCTACATACGGAGGGTGCATAATACTGCAGTGTATCAACAACAAAATCACACATCTTTAACTAGACTGCACTGGTTAGACCAAAACTATTTATTCTTTGGACTAAAAACTAAAACTGATCTGATCATCTGTGATTAAGCTGCATGATCACAGCAGCATGCAGAGAAAAGCTTTGTGATTCGCTGGGGGCCGTTTTGTTCACACACACACACACACACACACACACACACACACACACACACACACACACACACACACACACACACACACACACGTGCTCCTCTTTGTTGTGTGTTGATCCTCTCTCACGCTGCAGCCCTGCATCCCATCAGACCTGAAAGACAGGTCAGCCCTTCCTCCGCAGGCCCGCATTTGAGCCTGCACCCCTCAGAGACTGGCCCAGGACCTGCCACACATCTGTATGGGACGCTATAAAAACTCAGCAGCTGACGGCAGATCAGTCACTAAACGTGTAGTCAGTCACGTGACGTGAAGGGCCAAACAGATGCTCTTGGTAATCTCTCCCGGAGTATCTAAAGGTTGGTGTGGTTTGCCAACTGCATTAACAGGAGGAAATTGAAAACTTCTCCAAATAAAAAAGCAATTTATACTGCACTGCTCATCTACAGAATAGTTTAGTGTTATAAACTCAGTCAGGTGTCAGCACTAAACTGCGCAATGCTGCAGCACGTTGAGGTCTAGACAATGGGGTCTAAAAAACAAACAAACGCATAGATGTGGCGGTGCAGTTGGTAATGTACAACAGAAGTTTTAGATGTGTGTGCTGCTCTTACGTTAAACGAACTGCAACAGAGAACACGCACTAGAAGAAAGTTTAATTTTTGTTGCCGAAATCACTCAAGACCACTCAAAAATCACTCAAGAGTTACGCGGAGCTGAAGCGCTTCTCGGTTTACAGCTCCCACGTCTTTCCCTCGCAAGTCTGACGTAATACAAAACTGTAATTACAATGTCACGTGAATGCTGGAACACGTCCTATTTATTCCAGTTTGGGAAACTTCGGAATCCGATCTGCTTTTCGTCGCGCGCAGCCATATTTATTGCGTCTTGTGGTGCACGTGAGCGGGACACGAGGGAGATACGAGCCTCGAAAGATTCCAAATTCGAATGTATGTTGTGTTCCGCAGTAAAACTTGGGCTTCACAGTTCAGGAAGTGTTCGGCTGTCATGCTGTTACCTAGTCAAGTTGCAGAACCTTGACTAATAAGGCAGACGTTGATGGGGAAGCATTTGGCAAGGCTGCAGGATGTGTACAAAAACCCACCTCAAGTTCACCTCGAAGGGGGCTGTGATTGTCGACATATTACCGAGATAACTCGAACTTCATAAGAAACTACAATGATTCAAGCGAGTGCAACTTAACAGATCCTATTTAACTAGGTAGAGAATTGGATTGTTTCTTTAAAAAAACCGTTTTGTGTACGCATCTTAATTTTAACAAAAAGATACAGCTAACATTGGGCATTTTGACTGAGCATCTGCAATGCAAGGTCACAGAACTACGACCAGGAAATTACCCTTGTTGACAATGTAGTTGAATGTAATGTCAAGCATCAAGTTGGGTCAGATAACGATGCAGTCAATTGACGTTTCTCATGTCAAACGAAATATCTAGATTTTTGGGGTACGTAGAAGCACGTGTCAGACCTCAACAGCACCAATGGTGGTTCTGTGACCGTATAACGCGGCAAGACATAATATGATTGGCTGTCTCCAAATCTAAATCTGTTCTCAACTGATCACTCAAGATAACCATTAACTGTTGGAATGCGATGATCTCGCTGACAAGCTAAGGACAGCAGCTAGCTATGCGAGACCCCATACCAAACTTTCTTTGTGCCTTTGGATGAGGAGGAGCGAAAACCAAATTTGTCACGGCAGATGCCTTTGTTATCTTTTAATATGGATGAGTTAACGGTTAGACAGATAGCTACCTAGATCGCTTTTTACAATCTCACACCAAAATCACCCCGCCGTGCTAGCGATCACGCACATCTGCACAGGCGCTGAAAGACAATAACCGCTTACCTTATTCTGCATCCAAATATATTCGCGCCTTTGGGGAAACCGCCAAAAAACTAGCAAACCAATCACCAAGGTCTTTGGGTGGCAAATAAGCATGCAATCGAAATTAATCAAATGAAATAACTGAATACCAGCATAAGTACATCACGATGGCTATGGGGGGGGAATTCTGGGTCGACCTGTTTCTTCGCCGGCCCTGATTATCAGCCCGGAAGTGATGGCAGCGTTGTCAAGACAAGCCGACTCTCTACAATCTGATTGGTTCGTCAAAGGTGGCGCGTGCTGGATGCTGTAGTGACGACAGCGAGGTTATTTGCGGTTAAGTTCGAGCCCGTCAAAGCCGTAATGAAGAGAATTTTGTCTTAGTATAATTTTTGGTCTTTAAGTCGTTAATCGTGTGACGTCTTCAGCAGAAAGTACAAAATTGCATTTTGCTGCATTTAAGTGCCTACGATGCCTCATATTGTAATTGTAAGAGAGTTATTTAACAGCGCCGCTGGTGTAGTGGTATCATGCAAGATTCCCATTCTTGCGACCCGGGTTCGATTCCCGGGCGGCGCACACGATTTTTATTATTTATAATATTTACACATGATTTATAATACTGAAAAATTACAGCGTGTGTTTTCACAACTTAAGCTTTGTGCGCTATTGTTTATTACTAAAATCTGTCCGTTTGATGCTTTAACTGTTAAATTAGTAATTCAATAGTCATCAAAGGTGAAAATGAAAATGAAATTACATTTCAATAACCACAACGACTTCTTAACACACCCCTCATATTGCGTTGGTATTTCCCTTTAGTTCCTTTTAACGTCATAGAATGATAGGTTTTCAAATGTATAGGTTTATGTTCACACTGCACCAATTTTCAGGCATTTTGCCTTTCCAAATTTCATTAGTAGATATTGAATTTGATAAATATGACATCTATATTTTACTGTCAAAATCAATTTTATTTAGTGTTGTTTAGTGTTGCCTAGCCCTTCTAAAATGTTCCATGTTTTCTGAAATGACCTTTCTGTCTAGATGTTATTGATCAGTCCCTCCATCCACACTTTAACATTCTGTTCTTGTGCTTTGCTTCCGACTGCTAGTTTTCTTTGCTATGAGAGAGAGAGTCTGTTTTTACTGTTTAAACTGAGATCAGATATCAGATATAGCTGGAATTTGTTCAGGATTCAGTGTCACATATAAATGTGGTGTATAAACCTTATAACATACGTGTTTATACCATAGGTTTTCTGGTGTTTATACTAATCAGGCATTTCACTGATACGAGTATGTGTTGGGGTGGGGGTGGGGGGGGGTAATCAGCATTGGATTACAGAAAGAGTGAAAATGAAGTGGTCAAAGTGACTGAAATTTGATTTTACAGGTGAGCATCAAAGCTGTAAGTGACATCATCATGAACACCTGTAAGCTTCTGGAACATGGACAGGTTAGGGATGAAGTACTAAAGTCTTCATCAGAACAACTCTAGTTATACAAAGTCTTCATCAGTACAAGGCTGGATATACAAAATACAAAGTCTTCATCAGTACAAGGCTGGTTATACAAAGTCTTCATCAGTACAAGACTGGTTATACAAAGCTCCACTTGACAATCAAAATGATGAACATCAATTTAGCACTGAAGCTTAAAATGTAATTCTTTCAAACAATTAATGCCAATATATACTGTGCTGTTTCTTCCACACCCAAAAAACAAAACCACTAATCTGCACATGGTTACTGGTATTAATGAAACATTAGAAATATTATGTTTCAAAATTCTTACCTTCTCCAAGTTCTTTTGTTTTCTTCTTAGTTGATGTGAAATCAAATTTTCAGACTAAAAAGGGGGGAAAGAAAGGTATCTTATAATTTCAATAAAAGCTAATTAATATTTCAAAGTTATCAAATTTAAATTGAAAATTGAAACGCACTTTAAATATTTCGATAAACCTTTACAACATCTGCTGTGACTGGCGTGCACTACAGAGCGCTGCCATCGGTTCATTGCAGTCAAGCCGAGCTGAACCAGCACAACCCATTGATCTCATCAACAGCAGGGTAGGCTGGGTTCGGTTCGGCTCCAACACAGCCCGTTCTAGTTTAACAGGTGTTGAAAAAAAGTCTTTCCATATATTATTCCTGTTTGTATTGTATTAATTCAATGGGAAATTCTTCCTTTCGTTTTATAACACCGTTCCTCATTTGTTTCGATGGTTAATGGGAGAATTAATTTCCCCTCAGTCTGCGGTCAACCTAGCAGAGGGAGGTACGTTTTACTCAGGGCCCTGCTTTTTGTTAAATGTATTACGACATATTTCATCATATTTGTTATCATAAACGTTATTAATAATATGAATATTGTATGATACTCTAATGAAGTGTGAGTAACGTTTCGAGTCGTAATAGTGATTTTTATTCATGGTGATGTGTTCACATTAGTAGGCTAACATCCTAGCTTCTAGTAGCGATAGACAGTAGAAAAGGAAATGTTAATTCTTAACATTTATGCCGCTTTTCTTTTGTGTGTGTTAGGAGTTTACACTTCTGCAAAATGAGTACTGAACGATGAAGTTAAAGTGTAATTAAAGGCAATACACACATTACTCTGTAGTCATATGTATATTCACAAACATTTGTTGATTACATTCGACATGTTTTGTCAATAAGAAATATGTGGCTGCAAAATTGATGTCAATGTCCCTTCTCTTATGTTGCTGTGTACAATTTATCTCCATTTCACCAGTTTCTAAAGTTCTCCACAGAACGAGCTACTTAGTCCTTCAGGCACTTCAGATCACTACCACGTGGACTGTTCCAAAGTCTCAAACACAGCAGATGTACTACAAACCGAAGGATAACAACTCATCTTCATATGCATCATGTATGTTCTTTGAGTAAAGAGAAAAAAAAACATCTACATTGGCTGTTTAACATCTCTTTGGTGGATCCCTCACTGCCTCTTCTCAAATGTCGTCCTTGATTGGTTGTTCATGCAGGGCCTGCTGGGAAGGTTCACCGAGGCGTTCTCCTCACAGCATGTGGACCTGCTGGGCTGAAGCATTCAGGAAGACGACCGGAGTGTTCTTCCATTCTCCGTCATTTACCTGGTACACCTGCATTTTGGGAGACGACCTCAGCATCTGTGTTGTTTCAGTCCTTACATGACATAAGACTTAAATTTACACTTTTTAGGAAATACTGTAGGATCTGGAACTGACCGCCAGTTTAGATTCTATTTCTTCTGCCGTTCGCTGCTCAGGAATCTTCTCTGTGAAATGAAAAAAATTACAAAAAACCCCACAGAAATGTAGGACTCGGCTGAAAAATCAGGGTAACATTTACATGCAGCAAAACACTATTATAGTACCAAACTTCACTCACTGCAACGTGTCACACATTGGATGCAGTGTTGTGATCACTATATAAAAAGTCTTAAGGAGCATTAATCAAGTGGGTTCTCCAGGAGAGTTGCAAACTGAAGCTTACTGCATTGCCCCAGAATCCTCCATGGGACCACGACTGCAGTTAGCAAGAGCAACAGAGCACCACACACCAGCAGGGGAGATGGCCAGAACAGGGCGCTGAAACAACACAGCACGACTAAAAACAGCGCTGCACACCCATTCTGCATATATCAGCAGAGTAAACACATCAATCAATAAATACATTTTTTTATTTTTTACATTTTAATCAATCAAAAAGCCTCACAATATGTATGATTTCAGTCTTTTATAATAATTTCATTTCATGAAATGGTTTGACCATATTGAGAAGCTCTTGCTCTTTTCTCTGAGGTAGACAAGGTAACGGCCAAGTGTCTCATACTGTGCTGTTACTGAGGTCACCTGATGTTGAGAGCCACTTTCAAGGGCGTAACAGGAGTGAGCAGGAGGAACCCCCTAACACCTACAGCCCCTCTAGTGCTGAGCTGGAGACCGAGTCACAAGCACTAGAACCAGCCAGCACGGATTCCAGGTCCTGGGGTTCATGACTTAATTACGATTTGTGTATGAGATACATGGAGACTGATCAGGCTATGAAGAGAGGTGTGTGTTGGATCAGAGAGTTGGTCCGGTCACCTGCTGGAGTCTTGAGGCTTGGACATAGATGAAGGCTCCACTGTCGTCAGTGATGCTGTAGGGAATCATTTATCATAATACATTTTATATTTGGATATTATTTATTTAAGTTTTCTTCTCATATATGTTATATGGTGTTGCAAGTTGTCTTTGCCGTGACACAGAACATTATAAAATGCAAGTATTGGTTTTAGTGCAGGTGTGTAGTGTGTGTAGGTGTGTTTGTGGGTCAGACACACTGTTTGGTTTTGCTATGATGGACACTTGAACAGTCGCTTGCTGTTGTCCGGCACCACACCAGTACCATCCGGCATCCCGCATCTCAAGCCTCCTCATTGTCACGGTAACAGTGCCCAGCCTGTCATCACAGATCAGCACAGACTTGCTGCTGAAAGTCCCATTGGAGTCTGTGACCAGGCAGGAGTTCATGTGGCCGCTCCTACACCACCTCTTCTCACTCTCCCTGACAGAAAGGAACAAAAGGTTTCCCATATCATCACTACGTTTTTTCTCCTCTTCTAGTTTCTAATGTCTCTTGGATAGAGAACCTGGATGTTGTAGGATCAAAGCTCGGTGATTGTCATTAATGACATAATTCACTTGCATTAAGAACTAGGTAGAGCAAAGATGTGGTGAGTTCCAAGGACTGGAAATAAAACTGAACTGAAACTGAACTTCTCTGGCATAGTGTGCTGTTTCTGAAAAGTAAATTATGAGTGTATTTTCATGTAGTACCTGTGTTTCTCACTGTAGAGGCACTGGAAAGTAACACTTCCCCCCTCTTCCCCGCTCACCATATTGTTCTCTACGGATATACCTGAAGCACCAAAATAAAACATCACATTGAAAATTGCTTCATGTTTCTGATTATGCTTATGGTGTTTTTTTTAAAGCACCTAGTGAATACAAGTGCCTTAGCAGCATGAATGTACCACTAATGTAAAAGCATATTTATATTTTTATTAGTTAATTTATTAGTACTTATCCTTTGGAGCACATAAAAAACACAAGTTGATGTGGCGTGATGGCAGCTCTCACCATGTATGACACTGATGTAAAGGGATGTAGCGTTGTCTGCAGTCCACAGGCCTCCAACCTCAACGCCACACCAGTACCAGCCTGCATCAGCCACTTTCAGCTCCCGCATGGTTACCGTGAACACGTGTTGGCTGGGGTCGTCCACAATCATCACCCTGCCCTTCGCCGACGGGGCCGAGCCCGGGTCGTCCGTGCGGGCCAGACTGGTACAGAACTCCCGCAAGGAACCCTGGCACCAGTATTTCACATGCTGGGTGTACTGGGGGTTGTAGTGGCAGGGGACGGTGATGGACCCTCCCTCTAGCACCGCTAGGTCTCCAACCGTCGACACAGTACAAACGGCACCTAGACCGATTGCAGAGGGACTGGTGCCAATGCCTGTCTAATTTCACTCATCATAGTACTCAGCACAATGAATTATGAATCATGCTTCACGTGATTATAAGATCTATAGAGATGTTATGGTAAGACAGAAGGAGCTGTGAACACTTCACACAACCACAGTGACCTTAAATAGAAAAACAGTTCTAGTTACATTTTCCTCAAACAAAGAGAACATCTCATCCCATCCACTCTTTCTGGTCCTTGTTTATGATGATGAATACACTGGCGTTATGTTAATGTTTTAAGCTGTGCAACTGTTAGAACATTTTATTGCTGAAGAAACACTTTTTAACCCTTCATGTATCCTTCATTTTATTCTTCCTCAGTAGAGTGGATAATACTCGTTTTTGCAGGGCAGTTATCTGGGCCATGGAGCAGAAGAAGCATATTATTTTGCAACACCATTTAACCCTTTAAACAACAGCTTTAGCATGAATGTTGGTAGGAGCGTTTCATAAACTCTATGCTGCTGCCACTAGATTGGCTTGTCGGGTTTATAAGAACGTTTCTTGACTTTCTGTGAATTGTTTGTCTTATTACCAGTAAAGTCTTAAAAACTTTTCCAAATTTGCTTTAAAAATGATGCAGAATTGTCCTGCACATGTAGCAGCCCAAAATAATTCAATCTGAGCTGGACAGTGAGCCTATAGAATATCATGCTATGTATAGTCAATGATGTTTACTAGTGCCATAGCCCGTCATCACTAATAAAATTCATAGCTGCTTCTCATTCAAATACCCTTGTCTCCAGTATTTAAATTACTTTTCCAAAAAAACAAGCGTTCAGCTGCACATTTCAGAAAATGCAGCCAGACTCTCAGCGTTTCCTCTTCCACATCTGCTCTCAAAATGTATCGAGTAATAAAAAAAACTCACCTAGAAGTTGGTGAAAGAAAACAACAGAAGAAACGTAGAGCAGAGTCATTTTGAACTTTTGTAGCAAAACCAACTCAGTGGGCCCTTCTTCAGCTGTTCACTCTCACTTCCCTTCTGGCTCAACTGACAAGTTCCAGATGTGATGCTCATTTTAACTCTTTGTGATCCAGAAGAAAATTACCATATTTAAACATTAAAATGAGAAAAAAATATATAGATTTGCTACTTTTGTACCTTATATTTTGACACTAAGATGGGTTGTGTATTTTCAAAGACTATATATTATATATATATATATATATAAAATGTGACTGGTGTCAGCCAGAAGAGGATGGGCTCCCCCCTTGAGTCTTGGTTCCTCCCAAGGTTTCTCCCTCACACTCTTAGGAAGTTTTTTCTTGCCACTGTCACCCTTGGCTTGATCACTGGGGTTTTGGACTCTTGTAAAGCTGCTTTGAGACAACATCTGCTGTAAAAGGCGCTATATAAATACATTTGATTTGATATATATAAATTCATTTAAGCAAAGTACAGGTTGCTAATTCTGAAGCAAAGCCTGAAAGTAAAAAGTAAACAGTACACACCAGGGTTCCTCTTAATCCCTTTATTTCTGTTTCAAATGGGGATTTTAGAAAAGTAGAAAATTTTGTTGTTAAGATGGACAAAACAAGTTTGCAGAAATTACATAGCAACCATCCTTTGGGTAAATCAGATTCCAATGGCACAACTTGTGCTTTCTGGTCTTTTGTTGAAACTGTTGGTCAGGAAGCGTCACACCGTCTTCATCCCTGAAACAGATAAACCAATCACTGGTTAGAGACACTAAACAACTAAAATCACAAGCTGGGCTACACCTCTAAAATATTAACTTGTTTAGTAATAGCATGGTTTCCCCAAGTCTCTGAAAACAAATTAACACCATAATTCATCCAAACAACATTAAAAAGAGCATAAAACAGTACATAGAATTTGCGCTCTATTCAGATTGATTCAAAATGATTAAAGTGGTAAAATTCTGAAAATACATTTACAAAAAACCACCACTGTGCATGCACTTACAAAATGTCTCCTTTGCTTCACACAAGTGAAAACAAAACAAAAAAAATCTTACACAGGTGTGTCATTACATAATACAGATTTACACAGACTGTGATAGCTGTACACCACACGAATACACCTTGCATGTAACACACAAAAACCCCACATTATTACAAAAATGTGATGGCGCGACGCACCTGTACAAGGTATCCTTGAAAAGGCCTTCATTCAGCCAATGAAATTAACGACAACCAGGTGGAGAACAGTATGGGCAAACAGAAAGTCTGCAAAAGCCCGCTCCGGCGACACTGTCAGGAATTCACCTTTATTCTGAGGGTTGATCTGGATGCGCAGGCACACTGTCAATGAACAAGAAGTAACGTTACAGAGCGTTAAACTGCGTAACTCTGGTAACTACCTCAGCTTAGGTCTGCTGCGGACCAGACTGTTTGCATTTAATACATTGTAAAATTATGGAAACTATGGCAATAAACCACAACAAATAACTCCGGCCTTTAGATGTAGCTAGCTAACGCAGTGTCATATTTTCTTAATTTCTCTCTTAGGACAGGATACGTGAACGAGCTCGCTAATGTTAATTTTAGTAGTTAGCATAGCTAGGTAGCTAGTTATCGTGCGTTGCATGACTATGCTATCTAGACACGTATTTAAAATGTTGTAACACAACCCTATTTGCAGAGTAAAGCCAGGGAATGTTTACCTGCAAGAATAAACGACCCGACACAGGAAATAAAACCAGACAAAAAACTATTAAACGGGAATGTGCCAACCAGCAGGCAATACAGGAACTGGAAGGCTCCTGTTAGTAAAATGTAGAGCAGGTAAGCGTCCACTACTTTCAGTTTGTTCGACGTGCTGGTTGTGTACTCGTCCAAAAACCGGGATATCACGGAGATGACAGAATTAGACATCGTTTCGGTTGATAAACAGCTAATAACCCGCTGAAGAAGGAAAGGGAATGAGAAGCAAATAAATGACGTGTAAGCGAACGCAGCCGGGTGTTACCACAAAAAGTGTCCCCCAGTAAAACATGTGTGAACTTTAGTTCCGGATGATGTTGCAGCCTCCACTGCTATTCCTAAGAGCAACGCTGTTCTTCTGGGTCGGCAGCACAGTTATATTATTTCCTAAAACAACAACACTGCTGTTTTTAAATCTGTTTAACATCCTAAATGTAATAATTCGTGTATAATATCCAGGACCCGCCCCTTTAAAGTCAGCTGACACTAATATGTCGAGGTTACAGAGCCGGACAGGTTCATGTTTGTTCTGGTCATGTTTCCGATGTTCACCACTGGAAACTCAAGTGCGACTCTAAGTATGTCGGGGTTGCCAGTTCTTAACTAGGTAGCTAGTCTGTTTTGATTTTCCAAAATGCAAGACGAGAATGAATTTGAGTAAGTAGATAAAATATTCGTTCATCATATCAGGTATCTTGCTAGTCTAGCAACGGAGGTTAGCTCATCAGTAGATTTATGTAAGTCTGAGTAGCTGCGTTGTTAGCATTGGACGTTTATTTACTTTAGGTAACAGTTAATGGGATAATTGTGTTGTACAGACTTGTTAGTGGGATTGATTCTGATCAGTAAAGTTACAGCTTAATTAATTTAGTTAACTACTTATTTAGTAGCTAATTATGTTAACTAGTCATAATTTTGTGCTGAGTCATGCCACGAAGTTGAACTGTTTGAACAAAGATTTTTTTAGCTGCTACTAAGTTATTAGATAATTAAATAATAATGAAACATGCCTGTAGTGCAAACATCTGTAAATATTTTTCTTCGACGTGATGCTCAACGTTAATTCTTTGTGTCAGTAAGTGCACCCTCATAACTTGACTTGTGATCAACGACATTCCCCTGAGCACAAATAAAGTCTGTCTCAGAGATATATGAACTATAGCTACGGTTAACAGAACATAACCTGGCCGTTTTATACCCTTCGTCTTTTTATAACAAAGCGAGGGTGTCACTCCAACTACAAGAAAACTAAAAGAAGTCGGATGTGTTAACAACTTTACATTCCAACACACATACAACCATATAAACATACACATACATGGCTCTGATGGCTCTGGATAAGAATATCTGGCTAATGCTGCAAATGTAAAACAGCTCATCCAGATTTCATATTAGACTAATATGAATTTCCAATTGCTATTCACAGTTGATGCTGTAGAAGTCCTTCAGATAACTGACAAACCATCTTCAATATTAAATATTGAATACTGACTTACTAATGCTAGAGATTCTTTGGTCTGGATGACTAAAAGACCTCATAAATCACGTGTGTGCGGTGTATGACTCAGGACCATTGTGTACATGTTACGTGATT
>JAOXYF010000004.1:1896524-1907540 GCA_028565775.1 Sternarchorhynchus goeldii
GACCTCTGGCCAGTGTGTACATGTTACGTGATTGACCTCTGGCCAGTGTGTACATGTTACGTGATTGACCTCTGGCCAGTGTGTACATGTTACGTGATTGACCTCTGGCCTACTCCTGTAGTCTTATCCTCTGTACCTTGTATTTGCTCTTTGTTTAGACCAAACTCTGGGAGCTGGTCCTGGTGGTTGTCTTGGCGACCAACATCTATGTCTTTGTTGAAGAGTGCTGAGGCCAAGATTCTTTCTTGTACGTGGCAGAAAAACATCATTCATTTGTTGTTTTGCTGTGGTGTTTGTTACTTTGTCATGCTTCTAATATGCCTGACATCACAGATCTAGTACTACCTGCTTGTCTGTTTTCTATATTGGTGCCTCTGTAATCTGGTTACACGTTTTACTCATTTATTAAGGTATCCAGAATGAAGTGTGGTCTCGTTTTGTGACCTTGCCAAATCAAAACAGAATATGGACTCTTACAGTGACCAACAGGACAGCACACAAACCTTCCAATAAAGGTAGTCACTGTTACTCAGTGTCTCTTGTTCTCCGAATGAAATGGCTTTAACAGTGGTATTGTATTTGAAACGGATACATGGTGCATGTAGCTCATTACAGATAAGTAATAACCAGCCATCCTGCTCTGTTTCAGGTGCCTCTTGCACCCCCCTCGTGATGGTCCATGGTTTCGGAGGAGGGGTTGGGTTGTGGATCAAAAATCTGGATGCTCTTAGTCGCTCGAGGCCGGTCTACGCCTTCGACCTGTTGGGCTTTGGCCGTAGCTCCCGCCCTCCGTTTCCCGCCGACGCCTCATTGGCTGAGGAGCAGTTTGTCAACTCCATTGAGCAGTGGAGGCAGACTGTAGGGCTGGAGCGCATGATCCTATTGGGGCACAGCCTTGGAGGTTACCTGGCAACGTCTTATTCCATCCAGCACCCTGAGAGGTAAAGCCCCTCCTTCAAAGGGCAGTGCTTATATCTGATTATTCAAGTGGTCATGTGAACAGCAGTCTCTGATTTCTTGGATCAGATTAAAATCTTATTTTAAAAATCTGACATCCTTCTGTGAGTCTGTTGGCTGGTTGCAGAGTAGAAATCCAATTGATGCCTGACTCACATTAACCTCAGAGGCTTCCTGTTATCTGATTAACCAAGTGCATGTAGTGGCTATTTCATAACAACCAGTGAAGTCTCACTGAATAAACATCCTAAACAACAGATTAACATCATGTCCCTGTTCCTCAGAGTCTCTCTTCTCATTCTGGTGGACCCCTGGGGTTTCCCGGAGAGGCCCCAGCCTCAGACTGATAGCTCATCCAATCAGAGTTCAGAGATCAAGAGACCAGCACCACCACAGTGGGTGAAAGCTGTTGCGTCTGTCCTTAGCCTCTTCAATCCACTGGCCATTATTAGAGCAGCAGGACCGTGGGGTAATCAGAACCAGAGCGCACACATGCGCTCATTCACTTGTGTACTTTGTTTGCAGTTAGATGCAGTTAGTATGTTTTTTTTGTGTAGGGATGTATGCAGCATTAATCTTTTGTCCCTACTGGGCTCCCAGATCATTGACTTTTGAAGGTGTAATTGGTCTGAACAGTTAATGTTGGCTTCCTGTGTTCCTGTCCTTTAGGTCCAGGACTGGTGAACAGATTCCGACCAGATTTCAAGAGCAAGTTTCAGGAACTCTTTGATGATGATACAATGACTGAGTATCTGTATCACTGTAATGCTCAAACACCCAGGTAATCACACTGTAGTGCTCAAACACCCAGGTAATCACACTGTAGTGCTCAAACACCCAGGTAATCACACTGTAGTGCTCAAACACCCAGGTAATCACGCTGCTGGAGCTACAGGAACAGTGCAAAGTATAACACTGAAAATAATCAGTGTTAAAGAGTTGAAGGGACTGTTGTGTTTGTTGTTTGCACACTCCTCCAACACCCCCAGCGGTGAGGTGGGATTCAGGGCCATGTCAGAGTCTTTGGGCTGGGCTAAGAGACCCATGGTGCAGCGAGTGAACCTACTGCCCTCCTCCATGCCTGTGACCGCTCTGTACGGAGCGCGGTCCTGGGTGGACAGCTCCACCGGCACACACGTGGCCGCCCTCAGAGGACACAGCCCCACCCAGGTGCTGGTGAGTCAGCCTGAGTCTTTGTTTCTAGGCCGAAGACACTCAGAAAGGGAAATATATCTGATCTTTGGCAGTTCTGTCTGTGACTGTGAAGTGAAATGGAAGTACAGTATATGGCAGATAAACAAAAAAAACAAACATTTTATTTCCCCAGTTGATCGATGAGGCCTCCCATCACGTGTATGCAGACCAGCCTGAAGAGTTCAACCGTGTGGTGGAGAATATCTGCAATACTGTGGACTGAATGTTACACGGGTGGGAAGCTAACCAGTCATGTGACTGTGTGTGTTTGGGGGAGGGGGGGTGAATGTATGTATGTGTGTGTACATGTGTGCAGTATAATAAGATCAGGTATGCTGAACTGTATGATGTAAGAAGTGTATGATGTCACATCAGAGTTGGGCATTGAAATCCATTTTCTGACCACATAGTGCATCATCTCAGTGATTTAAGGCTATTTATGTTAAGTGTTTTATGGAAGTTTGTTTCTTTGTTTTTGTCAACAGCATACAGATTATAATCTTTATCTCTTTTTTTACAGATTGTTTTGTCATATTTACAGTCACCATCATTTGCATAATTTAAATATTGACCGTTTGACTAAATTTTATAACACACTGACTTGCAGCAAGACGATACCTAAAAGTCTGTTTGAACTGTTGAGAAATATGTATCTGATTAATTTGTTTTACTTTAATGTAGCTAGTTTATAGTGTCATCTTAAAATAAGTTATTTAATAATACGTAATTATAATAATTTTATAACATGATACAACTTGGCATTTTCTGTTTAAAATGCCAGTGTACATTCTGTGATCTAAGGACGAAGGACTTTTGTAAGTCGCTCTGCATAAGCGTCTGCTAAACGCCTTAAATGTGAATTTAAAATGTAACGCCATTATCTTCAGAATCCACTAGAGGGCAGCAAATCCACTGCTACTGTCAGACATGCAGTGCCGAATCTGATGGAAGCCGTAAAAGTACAAGTCGCAGTCACAAGGCCAGGAATTTTCACACCTGCGCAACAATAAATATTAGTTTGATACACGTACGAGTGCTATTTATTTACTTTTGATTCTCAAGGTTTTGACTAAAGCTTCAGTCAATAGCACTGACCCGAAAAGCCCCTCCACTCAAAGGAGTTTACCGTTCATTTTGTGAAATGGCTACATTGCTGGTTAACAGAAATAAACCTACGGCAGTATCCACTGTGTAAAAGAACGAGCATATTCTCATCATGCCATACATGTTTGTAAACAGGACAGTGAACGTTTTGGCGATTTTTTTAATGGGTTACCAAGAATACTAGAATATGTACTAGAATATGTACTCAGCCTGTTCGGTATCTCTGTTGTATTCGTACAGATTTGGTGATAAATGAACTGTGTACACTGGTATTTGGTGATAAATGAACTGTGTACACTGGTATTTGCTGATTAAAAGAAGAGTAGAGCATGCACGGGGTTCATTTCAAGTGCATCCTATTCGGTTCAGTGTTTAAGGCAGAGTAATTAAACTCTGCCCAACCTGTGTGTGTCGAGAGAAACGCTGTGATGAACAGAATATTTTAAAAAAATCTTTATTACAGTAAAATACAACATCCAGTTGAAAAAAATGATGATAAATAAGAGTTTCCAAAAATTGCATCTAGGTACTTAACCCGTCACTGTAATACTACCTTGCTTTAGTTTTTTCTTGTATAGTGAATAAGACTTTTCTGGAACATTGTTGAAGTAATATTAGTCCAAAGATGCAACAAAATGCAAACGTATTTTTAAAAGGCCTTCATACGTTGTATACTAGTTCTCTGCAGTAAGCATGTATAAATATCTAGAATATTAGAAATTCTTTATAATTAAAACTAAAAAGGGGTATTTCGGTCTCACTGTTAGTATGTATATGTATACATTAACAAGTATACGTTTGCATGACTATAACTATATAACTATAGCGTCGCACTGAAAACACCCAGTCTAATATGGCTCAGAGGATGAAATGACTGGGGCAGGAATATGTGAGTAAGATTCACATTTATAAAGAAGTTCACTTCTAACACTAACTTCAAATCTTCTAATACTGTAACTTTTTACTGCATGCAGTATAGGTCATTATTCTTGCTCAGATATTCCCTCATACAGATACTGTGCACTGTTTAAGTATATATGCTACTATGCAGAACAAAATACTGGTGTGTAAGGGTGGGGCGCTGCCACCCGACACCTGCAGGGGGCGCCGGGCGCGGCGCTCTCACGGGCTCTCGTGCACGACGATGTTGGCCACGCCGTGCACCTGGGTGAGCTGTTTGCAGTCCAGAGAGGCCACCAGCTTCCTGGTCCCCGCCAGGGATGGGATGAAGTGCTCGGTCACAGTCACCGTGGCGTGTTTCCCCACGTCACTGGCACAGACACACAAAGCCTGGTTAGTTCGCCTTTTCTGCCGTATCTGTTGCGTTCCAACGCGCCAGAGAATAGCAGACAACGGGCAGGGCATGGACACTCTTAACGGGGCGGCTTTAAAGCACAGGTACTGCCAAGATGCGCTCGGTAAAATAGAATAAAAAGATCAAAATAGAATAATAAAGCATTAAAGTGGACCAAAGGGGACAGTACAAACAAGTAAATGGAATTTGTACGTAGATTTGGATAAGCGTCTGCTAAATGCCTTAAATGTAAATGCATTGCCATTATTTTCAGAATCCACTAGAGGGCAGCATGTCCACTGCTCCTGTCAGGCATACAGTGCCGATTCTGTTGGGAGTCGTAGATGTAAAGATACAAGCACTTCATGATGATGCAACATCATCAGCTTTTCACATCTGTGCAGCAATAAACATTAGTCTGATACACGTTAGACTGCTATTTCTGTTGCTATTACTTTAAGCTATATTTGATTCCCAAGGTCTTGAGTAATATCTTGTGAAAGTGTTCAGTGGTCTTACCCCACAGTGATTGGGTGGAGGTTCCTCAGGCCCAGGCCCTCCACGCGAAGCACCACGTTGTGGAGGGTGCAGGGCAGCGGGTTGGTGAACTTGAGCTTGGCAGACGCTTCCTTGCCCACATACGCCTCTCCAAGAGGCTGGCATCGAATGTAAAACATGTTTAATCACCCATGTGTCCACCACTTTCAAGAAATGAATGATCGGCTGTTGTGTTGTCGAGTCTTCCCTCACCTCGATGTCGATGTCTGGGGTGCGGAGTCTGAAGATGGTCTGAGAGGCCAGTACCTGCTTCGTCTCGCTGACCTGGCCAGACAGTGTGAGCATCAGTGCTGCCTGGTCCACCAGCTGGTTCTGGTACTGCTGGTACGGAAGGACCCAGTCTATGACTTTCTCTGAAAATTGTCAAAGAGGGTGTGAGTCCACGCTGGAACGGAGATGGTTTACATACCATGGCTACAATATACCTGCATTTACGGTAGAAAATGTAACAATACCAGCACAACAGTGTATTAGAAGTGTAGTCCTGTGTTATGTTCTTTTGTTGACCTCACTTTAGGCATTAAATTCCCTCCTGTAAATGTACTGTAGTGTGTGATTTCTTTAGCACACAAAACAAGGCTGTTTGTATTACTAAATGGGTCACAATGAACATCCAAAAATAAACAAAAATCCCAACTGGGATGAATGAACTGTGAGAAAATGAGTGTATATGTTGTAGCACTACAACAGGCCAAATGATACAACCTGGTGATCCCCACCGCTCACCTTCATTAGGCTTCAGCTCCACAACAATCTTCTCACTCTTCACAGTCTCCTTCAGCACACCCGTATAGTAAATTACTGCCACCTGGCTGTGGAGGGTGGTACTGCGTGGCTGGGTGCTCTGGTTCTTCACGACGATCTGGAGGCAGGCATCGTTACCCATGCGTGGACCCTCCCCTTCCACCTTCACCTCCAACCTCACGTCCTCCGCCGTCGGTGATGCGTACACATCTGGCTTGGTGCCATAGCGACAGGCGGTCTCCACAGCAATGCGTTCTTCCTCTGAACCTGGTTGGGGAAAAGATACCTTAGGGGATGTGGTAAAGCGTACATTCTTTTGCTGTGGTTAAGGTTACAGTTTGTAACCTCACCAAACCTAAAGCCTGAGTGCTAGTTATAGACTGTTACACTGTAACACAAGCAGCTGCTGGTTACAGGCGGCATGCAGCTCAACTGACAGTTACATGAAGCATTTCAACAACAAATGAAAATGAAACATTAATGGGACCGTTTCCGTCGTGATCATTGTTCCCTACGTATCATATACTGCATTGTTCTCGTTGGCCTGTATAAAACACTTTGCGATGTGATATTTACATTTGCATCTTTATATAATTTCTATCACCTGGTAAAAATTCTTCCAGTTTTATCAGAGCTACCTGTGCTAATCTGCTACATGTCTGTCATCACCAGAACAAAGGCGCCTGGGACTGGTCCAATGCTATCATAGTAATGTTTAGATGCCTTGCCAGTTATTTAAGCTGATTGACTGGTTTGATTTTCTTGTTCACAATGTCTCAACTGGAATCAATCAGTTGGAGTCAGAGTTTGACATCATCGTGTTGTACGTCAGCCACCTGACGAACCGTCTGAGGAAACCTTTATTGCCCCAAGTTGAGAAACTGCAGTTGCTGCAGCCGACTTTCGAACGTTTCCGATGAATTCCAGGTGATGTTACATCATTCAGCGCAAGTGTTTCTTATAAGTATTAAGCAACTACAGTTGCTTAAAAGTCAGCATAAGATTCCCAAGCACTGCATGTTTCGTTAAAACCTTTAGGATTATCTGAGTCAGGCCTGTTAAGTAACTCTTCCTTTCAGAAGCTTGTGTGATTACAAAAAACAGGTGTGCATGTGAAGGAACAAACTGAGACCCTGCTGTGGTTAAGAGTGTGTGTGTGTGTGGTGGTAATGCTTGTGTTCATACCTTCGGGGGGTTTGTACAGGTCTGTGATGTCAACGCGCTGGTCGGAGCCGACAGCCTTGGTGCTGATGCAGCGGCCCACTGCGTTCTTCTCCAGGTGGATCTGCGAGAAGGTGCCGTCCAGGTTCCTTTGCCAGTAGATCTTATCACTGTTCACCTAAGACAGCAGGACATGAGCAACAGGCTCTGATTACTTCTATTACATGTTTTGATGAGCCACACGGTTGAACACGGTTGAAAAGTGCAGTTCATGATTGTACGTTTCTAAACTACGTTAGTGTGATGTTTTAAACTACGTTAGTGTGATGTTCTAAACTATGTTAGTGTGATGTTCTAAACTACGTTAGTGTGATGTTCGATTCATGGCTACAAACTAAGTGGTGGTTTATTTCCACCCATTGTTCTCCTTTCGTCTATTTGCATGTGTTATCTGGAGCTTCCTTACTACATGAGCTAAACACGCTGTCTCACACACACACACACACACACACACACACACACACACACACACACACACACACACTGCACCTGCCCCACTCCCAGCTTCATGTTCATAATCACCACGTCTTTACAGGATGCTGCTTAAACAACAATGTGGCTGAATGTGCTTAGAGGAGGGATCTTAACGCCCCGCCCCTCCGTACCCATGCCCCGCCCATAATCCATGACTGGCGTGTATGGGAGGGAGACCAAGACTCCATAACCCACCTCAGCGAAGACAAAAGGTGTGTCGTGCTTCAAGTACACCTTCCCTGACCGGACAGCCGCAATGGAGGCGGGGCCACAGCAGAATGTTCCCTGGCTGGTTTCCTGGGGGGTGGAGTCAACGGCCTGCCAACCACCCATGCCGGGCGGCAAATCAGGACGAGCCATCCAGCAGTCGTTCCACACGTGGAAGTTCCTATGGAGACAGAGGGGCAGGACCATGAGAGAGAGGAGCAAGGTCAGAGGTCATCATTTGCTGGTATGTTCCCCACACCCCAATGTGCAAGACTTTTTTCAAACTGAAATGGTTTGTTCAATAGCACTGCTAGAAAAGATATTACCATTTAAGATAAAAGTTAAGAATATCAAAAACACACTGCTTAACCAAACTTTTACTGTACACTCAGTAAACACAAACACAAGTTTGTAAGAGATTGTCACAAACTTGGTTCATATGTTTCTTGACTTTCATATCTCTTCACATTTGTGCTTGTTTTTGAGCAGCTCCAGCACAGTGTGGGTGAGGAAGATCTGGTGACCTTCAGAGCACCTGAAACTCACCACACTGAGTCTGAGTTGAGGTGGTTCATCGGCTCCAGGTTCTCGTCGAAATACACATCAATGGTCAGGGAAACGTCAGTGTCGTGAGCAGACTGGAAATTTGTCACACTGCGAGTGGGAATCCCGAGACACCTCAATACTGTGTGAGAGAGAGAGAGAGAGAGAGAGAGAGAGAGAGAAAGGGAGAGAGAGAGAGAGAGAGAGAGAGAGAGGGGGGAGGGGGAGGGGGAAGGAAAAAGTAAGAAATGTAAAAAAAGGAAAGAGACTTGATGATGATGAAGAGTTCATGAAATGATGAAGATGCTGTCTGAGTAGAACTGCATGAGAAGCACAGGGAGAAACCAGACACACACACACACACACACACACATGACCCAGTGGCACGGCAGGGAGGAATGGTAGCAATGTAGTCAGGGTATTTTGGAGCTCGGGCCGTGCCATTGGACAGGGTCAACTATGAATATCAGCAGAGAGATGAGGCGTGGCCTGGAACCCTGTCCACACACACACACACACACACACACACACACACTAGCACATACACTCACTTAACACATACCTGTCGTGGTGACACCAGAGAACACCCAGCATTGGCCGTATTTGACGGGCACACCCTCTTCACTGTGATATTTCTTCAGGATGTCCACACTGCCACTCCAGGCAGTGGGAGACGTCCCATCTGCATAGTTCCCAGACCAGTTTCCCTCGAGGACTCCACAGTCATCGGGAGAGTTGACCTACAGCACAGAGGAACATAACCACACCACAGAATAAACCTCTACTCTTCCTTTAACGGCTGCAAGGGATCATAACATCACAGCTTGTTTAGCTGTAAATATTAGATATACATGTTTTTAATATTTACCTTTGCAATACAGATATATTAGAAACATGAAATATGCAATAAACCATCAAACCATTCATGTTTTATTACACTCTGTCTCATCAAAAATTCCAGACTGAGAGTATCATAATATCATGATCAGAATTCACTGTGATTTACATTTTCAATCAACTATTAGAATTACTGTCTGTGACCATGAAGAACTTCACTCTTTCCTCATGGACTCACCATAGCAGAGACGACTCTCGCCACGTTCACTGGGTCTCCTCGACCGTATGGGGGAATCTGACTCTTCTCCAGCACATACAGACAGGCTTCCAGAACACCTTCATGAAACTGCGAGAGTGGGAGAGGTTGGGAGAGAGACACAGAGAAAGAGTGAGAGAGAGAAAGAGAGTGTTAAGAGATCAGTGGCTAACAGGTTCATTCTGACATGAAACTGTTTTACATTCATGTACATTCTATTAATCCCCTGAACTGTTTAATCAAATCTTACTCAGTTTGAACCGTCCCATATAACAACCTTCTTCTGTCACAGATGAAAACTATACAGTCACTCCTACACCCAGTCACACCTAGTTTCTGATGATTGTTTGATTACATGTAGTGGGTAAGACACTCTATCGGTCGAGTTGCCCCGGCTCAGAGTTCGGCGGGGGTACGTGCCCGTGTCTACCCTCTTACTGCACCTGGCCGAAGTTCCACGTGCGCGCTCCGATCTGCTTATCCGTGCCATAGTAGATCCTCCCAGTGTCGTTCAGGACATATTCCTCCTTCTCCGTGTCCTTCTCCATGTACACTGCATCGTCTGGGAAAGAGAGGAAGAGAGTTTTTCATTAATTGCTGGGTTTGGTTGAGTGGTGTCATCCAGTTCAGTGCAAACCTCCATTTTCTGATGTCGTCAGAGTTCCCTGCGGTGTGGAGCACAAAATGCCTAGAAGAACTGCCTGCGTGGAAGCGAGAACAATTCTGCACCCAGTCTGGAACTCAAGCAAAACGTCGGCTTTGCTCTCTCTGTACTTACACATGGGCACAATTACCAGAAGAATGTGGGAATAACAGAGATTGAGGTGTGTGTATGTGTGTGCGGGTGGGTGTGGGTGTGTGTGTATGTGTGTGTGTGTGTGTTCAGTAATAATAAATGTGTGGTTTATGAGATTTGTGTGTGTGTTTGAGGTTTATGTGTGTGTGTTTGAGGCCAGTGATATGAGACCACACACATTCACTGTTTGAGGAACTGGGGCATGTTGAAGAATGACCTTCTAATCCTGCACGAAAGAGTTCGTAACACTTTTTCGAGCTCCACAGACAGGAAGTGGTTCGCACAAGAGTAGGAAGTCCAGGAGAGAGAGTGCAGAAGCGCTTGCATGACTGCTGGTGGAGTCACATAGCGTCACAGAGGAGAACTTGAGCAGTGAAAGTGGTAAAGAGGACAAAGAATGAGGGAAAACAGAAAAAAGAGATTATAACGAGATTACAGAGCAGGGAGGAAGGCTTGATTAGGGCTGAGATTTACCAGCTGTTTTCTGTCTTACTTCCCTTATCCAGAATCTGGCAGCAGAAAGAGAGAGAGAGAGAGAGAAATACAGACAGAGTGTACAATGAGAGAGAGAGAGAAATACACAGAGTGTAGAATGAGAGAGAGAGAGATACACACAGAGTGTACAATGAGAGAGAGAGAGATACACACAGAGTGTACAATGAGAGAGAGAGAGAGAGAAGAAGTTGCCTCTATAGACTCACTCGTTCCCAAATGCTCAAATCCTCCCTTAACCAAGAGGACACGGCAGGAAACTGAGAAGTGAAAAACCTACATGCAGAGCACAGGCACAACCTTCCTGGGTGGAGGTGGTGGTGGTGGGTGGTGGGGGGG
>JAOXYF010000004.1:1913675-1924630 GCA_028565775.1 Sternarchorhynchus goeldii
GTTACATCTATATTCAGCCAAATTAAACCCAGTTACCTGCTGTTGCTGGTGAATGTGGGATTACCACCATTTTCTCCATTTCCTTAGTGCTGTAAACTTGATTTCAGGTGTCCAAGTGAACAGGAGGCGATCAGTCTCTGAGTGATCAACACCTGTCTGACCCGCTCATTCCACACTAGCAGGGCACTTCACACTTAACGAGCGCACACACTGATAAGGTGTTCATTAATCTGCACCACTGTTGTAAGTCCTCACAGGAGGCCTGTCTGTGCTTTAAAGCGACCCATGAGTGTGTGATACCCATGTGTGTGTGATTCCCATGTGTGTGTGATTCCCAGCTCCATACGCACAGTGCGGCCGGCACACACCTATGCTCTGCTCCTCCCTGTTTACACTCAGAACTCTCTCTCTCTCTCTCTCTCTCTCTCTCTCACTTGCATTCCGTGCCTCACACATAACAACTCAGAGGTCCTTTTACTTACAACCATCCACATAAAATACACTACTGCCACACACACACACACACAAACACTAGATAGATTTAGGTGAATACCTCACTCCACCCTCTTCCCCTACAGACTCACACATTACACACTGCCCATTTCTGTCTTTCTCACACAAAGAATATCTGTGGTATTTGCAGTTCACAAAGTACCACCACCTCTTATCTTAAGATACTATTTTTCACACAACTGTAGTCCCACAATATCAACGTTTCACTCATGTGTGATGGTACACATCTGTGGTATTACTAAGGGTGTGTGTGTTTGTTATGTGATGAAATGTGATGGCATGCAGGCCTGGATACTCCTGACTCTCTAAACTACTCCTCCTGAAATCATGACAGCTGTTACCTAGATACGACAGGCAGGAGGAGGAGCATGTATGGAAGCCTGAGGAAACACAGCAGTTACTGAGAAACCACACAAATCGCCCTGATTTAAGAGTGAGAGTGTTTATGAGAAACAGAGACCGTGAGAAACAGAGAGAGAAACTAACATCCCCATGACCACTCTGTTTAACAGAACACTTGGCTGCAGACTGGACATATTTAACAAATACTACTTGTTACAGCCTGAGCAGAGAGGTCCAATGGTATTGATGTATTCAGTCGCAATTGTAAGTCGCTTTGGATAAAAAGCGTCAGCCAAATGCCATAAATGTAAATGTAAATGTAAACAATGGAACTGCTCTCTCTGTGAATAAAGCACTGGGAAGTCCAGACAGCTCCTGTTCTGTTTTAAAGCATACCTAACACCAAGACCCAAGCCCACACCTCCATCTTTACTTAGGAAACCCTCGTTCACTGTAATATTCAGCTCACTCTTCAGTCACTCAGCATCTTTTCTTCACTCTCATATGTTTCAGGCGGTTGCTCAGCTGGACACTGCTGTTGGAACAACACTGTTCAAGGCAGAGTGAATCACGCCTCTGAGACACTGTTACCAATCTGCCACGTTCGCTGAGCAGAACATGCCACTCCACACAGAGACTGTTTAACTGATCGTTGGACCATCACCACCATCCAGATCGAAATATCTACACCTGGTCTTCTGCAGGTCTTCAGCTGCAGGTCTAAACTAACTCCTCTGCTGGTGAGAAGCCAAGGCCGGTGCAGGGAAGATGTGGCTGGACAGGGGTGCTGGACAGGGGTGCTGGGCAGGGGTGCTGGGCAGGGGCACTAGCCCGTGGGCACACACACTACTATGAGGCCTAATACAGGCCACCTTGCCTACAGTCCAGCTCAGCGCTGCAGGTTTCAGCTCAGTTTTTCAAACAGCGGCAATGTAGCCCAGTGCAACAGGACACAGGGCAGAATGAACTACACATCTGAATAAACTACAGAGCAGAATGAATTACAGTGAACTACAGCACATGAGCAGTTGTTTGTATGTTTGGCATTTGTTTACTACCACACTTTATACCTGCCGTGGTACCGCCACTAGAACCTTAAAACAAGGCTAATGATGTACAAGTGTGTGTGTGTGTGTGTGTGTGTACAGGCATATGTCTGTAAAAGTGTAGGCACACAGTGGTTTTATTGCACCTAATTACTTCATATTCACACTAACGTTCACTCAAATTTACAAGAGCAACAGCATCTCACACATCTAAACTGTCAAATGAAATAATGACCCATTAAAGTTACGAGCGCAGGATTGCGGACTCCTTGTAAAATCCGGAACTGACACAATGACTTATCACAAGAACACCACACCCTTCCCTCTCTCACATTCCACAGTCTGACACAGTAGGGACTCTGCAGTGATGCAACACATAAACCAGGGTTGGTGTATTTCATCCACAGTGCGTCTTTGTTCACAAATCTATGGAAATGTACACAAGCTAACTGAGGAAATATTACAAAGCACAGTTTAGTGCTTTAGGACAGGTTAGCACTGGCTTAGTTTCATACAACTTATTGGATTAATCCGATAAACTGCCCAGTTCTTGTCACCCAGTGCACACCTTCTGCTCTTCTATTTTTAGATGAGAGGTTTCTTGTGGGAACAGAAGTTTAGCCTCCACAAGAGTTTAGTACCTTTTAAATAATGTCACTCCCTCAAAATGGCTGTACATTTTGTCAAAAGACCTGAGCTCTTGTGTCCAGTTCTGCTTAACACAACACCAACTGTGTTTATCGTTTTCAATGCACTGCTGAACAGGAACAAAGATCCCGTCTGCAAAAATGACATCTAATCTGTCCAATAAGCAGGAGTTTGTCAACAAGACCACTGTAGCTTTAGTCCCATCTCATCATAGTCCCACCCACTTCTCCCTTTACCACAGGCTGAAAGGATGTTAAATCTCTGCCTTCTGTGCAAAATCACATCTTCCCTCTGTGTTTCAACATCTACAACCATCCAGCTACTCTTTGGTTTGATTTCTTCTGTTAACCTTGCCCTCTCTTACCAGTTTATTTTCTATTTTGCTTTTCACTGGCCTGCTCCTGCTCTGAGCTCCTCAGCCCGTGTTGTCCTCCTCTTCTCCTCTCCTGCGGATATTGCTGTTGGCTGCCTGAGTTATGCTCCTGTTGGTGGAATGCGAGAGGGCATGCACTGGGCAGCTGAGATAGGCTCAGCTCCAGACCTACAGTTGGCCTGTAAAAATACCACCCCCACCACACACACACACACACACACACACACACACACACACACACACATCCCGCCCTCCTCAGCTCTCTGTAACCCCCACCCACCAACTCCACACCCCTTCATACACAGATACACGATATATATATATACCCTAAATATAATTATTATGGCCTTGTGCACTTACATAAGTTTATCAGTGAAACATGTCACTAAATCTTGCATATACAAATCACGTGAAAAATGATGCCCACTGACATTGGTGGAACTGAAAAGACTGGTGAAGTTAAAATACTTCTACTAAAGTCACTGTAGCAGGAGAAATGCTTGGCATTCAAATCAAACAGGCTAATTAAATGCACATTTGAAACAAATGGGTGAGTTGCAGTCGGTTTATCCAACTTAATTACCTCAACTTCTATGGAACTGCTAAGAAACTACACAGTGATAATGTAAACATATAAATAATGGTGCTTTTATTAAATGAATAATCTAGTTGGGAGAGAGGGAGAGACAGAGAGAGAACGCGAGGAAGAGAGAGAAAGAGGAGAGAGGTAGAGAGAGAGAGAAAGAGGAGAGAGGTGGAGAGAGAGAAAGGGGAGAGGTAGAGAGAGAGAAAGAGGTGAGAGGTAGAGAGAGAGAGAAAGAGGAGAGAGGTAGAGAGAGAGATCTTCCTCCTGTCTGACATGCGTTATCTGTGGCCCTGACGATTCGGACAGGACTAGAACAGTCCGAAAGCGTAGAAGTTCGTGCCTTTCTGTTAAGAATTAAACTATTTCTGTCTTTCTGCATAGAAATGTTTCGCCTTTCGTCTAATGACAGAATTCATTGTTACGCCATCACAAAAGAAAAGTTTACATCTTCATAACGTACAGCGCATATGTGTGGTTATTCATCCACTTTAACGCCATTTGACACGACATGGAACAAAAGAAAAACAACTGGCTTTCATTGCTAAAGTAAGAATATGTGAACAAAACGCCCTAGTTTGTAGCAGTCTAGCATTTGTCAGCGTTTGAGACTGGAATAGCGGTCTCAGAGAAGACATTTCAGGAGAGCAGAAGTGAAAGTTAGATACTTGGTAATATGAAAGTAACGAAAGTTAGAGTCATAATAAAGTCCCACTGTTAAGACAAACCACGCCGAAAAATAGTTACACTTTAAAAAATAGATATATATTACCTGGCTAATGTGTTTTTCTCTGATGTCTGCTCGCGTTTCTATTGAAAGAAGTTCAAACAGAAGTAGCAGAGGAGTCGAGGTTTTACAGTCTTAAGAATAATCGCTTGGCTCTAATGCACTTCAAAATCACGTCTGAAAAACAAGCAGTGACGGTTAAATATCGCAGTCCCATGACCGCCCTCTGCTTGCACTCCCCTCCAGTGAGTAATATCAAATGAACCCCGCCAGGACGGGGGCGTTCCCGACCTCCGCCGAGCACCGAACGAGTGGCTGCGGCGTGCGCGGGTCCACGCAGACTGCACACCGCGCACAGCGACGTGCCTTCTGGCCTGGCAGCCCAGGATCATGTGGTGGTCTAACATGCCGTAATATAAACCAAGTGTTTGGGAGTAACAGATAACCAACTTGTATACCCACCCACTAACCCACTTGCCTTTGGAAGTAATAGGTTATCGATTGTTATTGCTAGTGCTGTAATTACACTGGTACAACATAACGGTTACATTGTTATTAAAACAGCTACTCTATAAAAAGGTCAAAGGTAACTGTCACAGTTCATTTTGAGTAATGATTGAGTGGCTGTCACGAGTGTTTGAGTAATGATTGAGTGGCTGTCACGAGTGTTTGAGTAATGATTGAGTGGCTGTCAAAGGGGTCTGACTGATATAGCAGTGTGGGAGGGAGAGGAGAGGTGCTTGAAAGTGTGTAGACTGACATGAGCTTTTCTAGTGATTCCTGTTAGCTCATAATCATAGTCAGGAGATCATGATGATTACTTTTTATATTCTCAGTGTGCATTTCCCAGAAAAAGACTGATCACACTAAAATGTCATTGGTGATGCAGTAATTTAGTCTAGTGATTTACAGACATGTGTGTTTTAATTACATGCTTGTGATTTGTTGACAATAAACACAGGTGTTTTATAATTGCTCATCCATTCTTGAGATACGTAATAAAACAATCAGTCTGGAAGTTCTTACTCATTCAGTAAACACAAGTTACCATGGTGAAAGATAAAGGTAAAGGTAAATCCTAGTGGTGAATCTTTATACTTCAGGTGTGTCTTTCTCCAGTAATAGGGTTAGCTCCTCTAGTCGACTTTATAGCAGTTTAAGTATGCTATATGAAGCTGCTTACACAGCTGAAGAAAATTTTAAAATCTCTCTCTCTCTCTCTCTCTCTCTCTCATACATATATATATTTGCATACATAAATATATATATTTATGTATGTTTATATCACTTTCAGCAACAAAGAGTAACCAGAGCACCTATGATTCTAGTCAATATTAAATATCAATATGATATTGTAACGTATGCGGTAACAATACATTTATTCTAACAGAACTGTAATGTAATTTTTTTGGGGGGGGGCGGTCGGTAGGCAAAACATGATTATAACGAGTCACATTTTGAGATGGAGTAAATTCCTTCAAACTTAAGATCTTCTCAGAATGTAAGGTATGAATAAATTTCATCAGTTCAGAATCTTCTGAATTAGTTACTGTAGAATTATAATAAAATGCACAAATATGTAGACATTTTAAATTGGATGAAAAATATCAGTATACAGTACTTTTACGATACATTTTTAATATCGCGAGGGGTGTGATTTTTTTACACCGGTTTACACCGATTACGTCATCATTTTGCGACAAAGTTTTCGACACTGCACGCGTGAGCTGTTCCTCTCGCTCTGATATTGTAAATCTTTCAGCTGTTTTGTGTTTTATGGGGTAGAGATATTCGTATACATTTTACAGTAAAATAGGGTGACTGAAGACTAGAATGATTATAACTTCTAAACCGTCGTTTTAATTTGCCAACTGAAAGCTGATTGAAGCTGAGCTAGCTAGAACTGTTGTGATCGGTTGTCGTTTATAATTAAGACACATACAGTGACAATCTGGTCCATCTTAGTTATCTAACTTTAATGACTTTACTTGCTAGTTGTTTTGTTACCACTGCTAAAGTAACTGTCTAGATACCAGCAACAGCCAAGTCGCTTGTTACCAACTTTTTCCATATTACCCGGGTTCTCGCATTATTGTAATCAGGTTATCGATAAAGCGTAATGGTGTGTCTTAGTACGTCCTTGTGTTTGTTTTAAAGCCACTACGTGTCCAAAAAGATTGCATTCATTTTCCTGGCGATATGGAGGAACCGAGGAAGATGTTTTAACTAGAACTAATTAGCTGGCAGCTTGCGAAGTGGGTTGAATCTAGATCCCATCTTTCGTAGTTAACCGTAGTCGATTCATAAAATATACAGAAAACTGAAAATAGTGTAAACAGGGGCGAAGATGGGAGCGAAGGAACAGCGGTATTTTTCTGACCGGGGGCACAAGAAGATGAAGTCCGAGCGAAAGCGAAAAGGAGCAAACGGCGGCGGCGAGCAACGTAGAAGTAAAAAGGGCCTTGACGCGATGTCGGTGGGCTACTTTCGCCGAGTCAGCGACAGGCTGAGCGAGGGTTTCCCAAACGACGATGAGCGAGGTGAGAGTGGAAGAGAAAAGAGAAAGTCGAGTGTAAACAAACACGAACTTCGCCATCGTTGACGATAACGCAGTTTTTCCTGTCTTCCCAACCCCAGCTCTCTTCGTAGAGAATGTGCTTACAGAGGTGAAGGGGAAAGCAGGCGTTGTTGCCACGGATATGACGGGCAGTCTGACTCTCCAGAAACTGCTCTCACTGGCCGACCCCACACAGGTGGGGAATGTGCTGGCTGAACTGGGTGGTGAGAAAGGATCAGAGTTCAAATCGATCTCGTGTGACCGATGTGGGGGTCATGTAATAGAAAGTGCCCTTAGGCAGATGGCCAGGTGGACAGGTAACGGTAAAACTATGACATTTCTGTTTTAACTATTAAAGTTACACAAGCAGAGTGTATAAAGACAGATGTGTAGTGTTGCTGAAACAGTTTCTCTATCCGGCTGTAGAGGGCAGCAACTCAGAAGGGAAGAACGGTGAGTCAAATGAACAGGAAGAAGCAGAGCACCGTGGGGTGCTGGAGGCTCAGGTGCTGTGTCTGTGTGGAGTGGTGAGGGAAAACGTTGAGGATTTCATCAAAGATCCTCACGGATCCCATGTGCTCCAGACTCTTATCCACATCCTTAGTGGCTGTTCTGTTCAAGAACAGTCTGATACTCGTCCAGGTAAGGAAAGGTGTCCTTTTTCACTCACCTGTCCAAACACTGATACACACACAAACACTTGCACTAGTGTTTATTTACAGGGTCACACAAAAATGCAGGTTTAAATGTTTTTTTAAACAGTGCTGCTGATTATATATTAGGTTATTAGGTCTTTTATTAACGACTATTCCATAAATGTTTTTATACTGGTGACCTGAATAATGCAAATACTGTAGTTGTTTTAAAGCATGATCTACTGCACTTCCATAAATGTCATTATTGGAACATCTGGATTATTTTTCTCCATTTCTCCATAGCAAAAAAACAGAAAAGACAAGAACCTGTGTTAGCAGACTTTGATGCACCAACATCGTTTTGGTGGGAACTGAAATACCTGTCAGATTCTCTGCTGGAAAATGTCAACGGTGAGACTGAGGTTCCTGTTATCACTGAGGTTCCTGTTGTAGATCCCTGTTGAGGTTCATTTGTAGATCGTCTGTATTCTGTGGCAGACGGTACAAGTATCAATTTAAAGATTTCAGAAGAAAAACACCATGCAGATTATATTATAGTATTATATTATGCAGATTATATTATAGTATTATTATATTATGCAGATTATATTATAGTATTACTCAAATGTGGTCATCTATATGTGTATATCTACTGTATAGTGTATATATGTGTGTATATCTACTGTATATATCTCACACATACTCTGATCTGTGCTTGTGTTTCTTCTCTCTCTCTCAGTGTGTGCCACCAACCCTACGGCTAGCACCGTGCTACAGGCCCTGCTGACCGTCTGTCACAGAAAGAGACCCATCCTGGGAAAGAAACTGAACAAAGGAATCATGGGATACCTCACCTCTCTCAGCTCAGCCCCTGGTGTCAGGTTAGATGGAAGGATGGGTGGACGTGGACATGGACACACGTCTCATTGGTTTCTCTCACTCTGTGTCTCTGTCTCATGGGTTTCTCTCATTCTGTCTACAGTCCTCTCTTGGTGTTTCTCAAAGATAAGTCCTGCAGTCATCTCATCCAGGTGGTGTTCCAGTTCTCTCATAAAGTCCTTCTCCGCGACATCTACAAGAACCATCTTAAGAACCAGCTGATGCCTCTGGCTCTTCACAGCTTTGCTAACTACACCATCCAGACCTTGATTGCATCGTCGGCCAATCACAAAGTGGTAAAAATCTCTACCCTTTTTTTGTTTGTTTATTTGATTGTTTGTTTTACATTTATGGTAGTTAACCGATGCTTTTATCTGAATCAACTTACAATTATGACTGAACACGTTTTGAACAATTGAATGTTAAGGGTTAATCCTCACAGGAGGCTACCGATGCCAACTTGGCAGAGGTGGGGCTCGAACTGTCAACCTTCTGGTTGCTAGTTAAACACCACAAACAATCCCCCATACTGCAGCTTAGTTTAAAAAACAAGCACTTTATTTATATGAAGGACTCTCAGTTCCTCTGAGTCTGTGTTCCTATCTCCCTGGCTCTCTCCCAGTTCCTGAAGGTGTTTGATGAGCTGGTGGATGGTCTTGAGGCCATTCTGGCAGCAGGACATATGGGTGTCATTGTGCAGCTGGTGGAGAGCTGCGTGCAGAGAGAAGAGCGGCAGGCCATGATGCTGCAGCACCTCCTTCAGGTGAGAGCGGGTAACGGCGCCTTTGCAGGAAATAGAACTTAATGACCAATTGCATAAACAAGCCAAAAGAAGAATGATTGGGGTTTGACCTCCAACCGCAAATGCATGCTGCCTTCTGACCCAGCGTGTTAAGTGCAGAACATGATGCATATTTAGCTCCATTAAATTGCTTTCACTGGACTTTCTCCCAGGCTTTCCACTGCAGTGAGCCAGCCACACGGCACCTCTCCTGCCTGCCTCTTTTCCTGTCCTTACTGACCTATGAAGTGTACTACAACTTGGAGACAGCAGAGGGCGACGCTGCCCTTCAGGTACTGCATGCTGCACGGGGAGGGGAGCAGGGGCGAACGTTGCTGAAGGCATTCGTTTGATACCTTTAAGCTGGAGCGCGTTAATGTCCTCGAACGACGTGTTTGTGTTTTGCGGATGTGCAGAATGAGCATAATTCTAGGTGCGCTGTCCTGCGTTAGGGGAATAATCTCATTGTCTCTGACCGCAGAATCGCAAAACCGAGTGGAATTTTCCGATGTTTTGTTAAAGAAGCGTGCCACTGGTGGTGTCAGAGCCCAGCACGGGTTCAACACGCACATGTTTTTCAGCCAGTCGCTCCAACTGGCCTTGAGACGAGAGGTTCACGATAAGCTCGTTTTTTCCCACGTGTCCCTTAGCTGCAGTGCCCCCTGTCGATCTGTTACCACGGCTCCCGCCTGGTCCAGGCTCTGGCCTGCTTCAAAGATCGCTCAGTCCTGATGAACAGCCTGCACAGCCTCCATCCAGACCAGATGCTGGCGCTGGGAACACACCAGTCTGGGAGCCACGCCCTCCAGGCCCTCATCACCCTGTCCAGTGACAAAGGGAAGAGCAAAATCTTCAAGAAGCTTGAGGTGAGGCTTCAGGAGAGCAGGGTCACCACGGTAACCTGCTGACTGGGGAGGAGGGGGAAACGTTTGTTGATGACACTGCGTGTGTTCACTGCTCTCAACAGTCTCTCTTACTTCCCGTGTTTCATTCTCTCTCTCTCTCTCTCTCCCTCCCTCCCTCTCAGCAACTGTACTCCCAGTTAGCCTGCTCCAAATATGGGAGTCGCCTGTTGGAAGCTGTGTGGAACAGCGCCACCATCAGCCACAGACAGGGTATTGCTGCACAGTTGGGTGAGCTGAAGTGAAGTCCCTAGTTTTGATGATACACATAGAAAAGCTCTGAGCATCTTCAGTTAACTGGTCATCATTATCCGTGAGCCGTAAAAAGCACTGATCTTTACAAACCCAGCGCGGAGGTCCAGGCGTTTTTCTGGTTGATCATTTGCCTGTTGCTTCTCTTCACAAGTGCAGTATCACACCCACCATCTACGTTCACTGAAAGATTGCCTGATCACACACACACGTCTCGCTTTTCACCGCATCGTCCACTGTTTGGATTGAAAAATGCCTACAACTTAATCATCCACGTGTGCAGGTCATACAGATTAGCTGATTAATGAATTATAACGGCGCAGGGTTGAGGTGTTACGTCATGCTTAAGAACCGTGACCACTCTGTGGTTTTAGTGAGCATGCTTTCATGTTGATGTGATTGGACACGGCGCATGCTCGTCCCGTGAGATCGTGTGAAACGCTGCCGTCCGATTGGCCGTCACCCCCCGCTGGTGATGTGAGGCCCCTGGAGCCAGGGGCCACCATGCTGCTCCCTCACCTTCAGTATAACCGCTTTGTGGTAAAAAAAATCACAATTACTTCAAAAGAACAGCAAAGAAAAAACAATAAAGTAGATCCTTGTGTTTATCAACTACGATGCAGAGCCCACGTTCATGTTTCTTGTGTTTATCAACTACGATGCAGAGCCCACGTTCATGTTTCTTGTGTTTATCAACTACGATGCAGAGCCCACGTT
>JAOXYF010000004.1:1926351-1936661 GCA_028565775.1 Sternarchorhynchus goeldii
CCACACCCCCCCCCCCCCCCCTCCGTTCTGGGTCTATCTGAGTGGGAGAGCAGAGGAGGAGGTGTGGAGCTGCGGTCCACGGCGCTCTGACGGCAGGGGCACGTTGACATTCAGCTGCCAGATTCCCCTGGCCGAGTCCACAGCGAAGCCCGACAGAAAGCTTTCACACAAGGGCTCGCCGAAAGTCAAACAACTCTCACTAACAGCCATTAGCCAGTGCTTAGCGCAGAAATGAGCTAAATTAATAGGCTGTGGCGGTTGTGTATTGAGCTACTTTGTGTCATTCATCTGCAGAGGTGTGTGTGTGTGTTTCAGTGTGGTCCATTAAAGAACAATAACAGTTTCATTCTATAGACTGTTATGTCTTAAGGGACTTTGGTGTAGTGCTGTGAATGGTACTCTGGAGATTACTGGGGCTCATAGATATGAAGCTGTAATCATTTGAATACAAGCAGAGTATTTCGGTGGTGTAACTTGCAGGCTGTAACAGGATGATAGAGCTTCTCACCTGGTAAATGTATTTCCTCCTTTCATATAACTGCATGATTAAATGTCACACTATTATAAGTTCTCTAGCTTGGTCTGACCTTCAAATACCCAGCCCAGCCCACTTAATATGAAGCTTTTGTATATAGGTGTTGCTCCACACGTCCTACAGCACAGTCTTCTGCTGCCTGGGGTGTTTCTTCCACAGATGAACTCATTATGGCACCTTAAGTGTGAAACGCCCGGGTTTTTATCTGTGATCCAGTGACAGTCGTCATGGTTGATTCTCCCATCATTAGGGGCTTGAATGGTGGGGATTTCCTGGTGGGGGGAGGGGGGTGTCTCAGTAACCCCCCCCCCCCTCATTAGCAATCCGTTGATGGATAGCAAGGCTAATTGTAGGCCTACTGACCAGCTCTGAACATGCCCATCTGCTCCAGCTGTGCAGCTGTGAGCGCTTATCAGTTAGAAAGTCCTTCAGTGGAGATTGTCCAGCTGGATTCTCTCCCTCTCTCCCTCCCTCTCCCTCTCTCTCTCTCTCTCTCTCTCTCTCTCTCTCTCTCTCTCCCTCTCCCTCTTGCACTCCTCTCTCTCTCTCTCATGCACGAAAACGCACACACGAGACAACAGAACTAGCCCATAGTGTCTTGCTATAGTTGTTAGTTTCATTGTTGCAGTGAGATAACAGTGAAGGTATCTGTGAAGCCTTTAAATGCAATTTTTGAGATCCGCTGGTTTGCATGTATGTTGTCACGCTAAGCTACTGCAGAATGTGTTTAATATATTAAATATACACCGAGAATGGTGTTTTGTTTGTTTGTTTGTTTACAAACGGTTTTCATATGTTCTGTGGATTCACACATGATGGCACTAACAGGTGTAACAACTCTTGTAGAGGTTGTTTAAAGCGCTAACATTTTATTTGTGCCACAGTGTTTTATTGATAGATGTCCTACGCCCAGTTCTTTTAAATGAATCTCTGACAGTGTTTATTGATGAGAGCTGCTAAACACCAAAAAACAACAAACTGCATTCAACACTGTTCGACATGCTACGCGTCTTAAAATGCGATACTTGTACATTTTTGCTTTCTAAGAACTAAACTATTTACACCACTCAGTCCGCCTCGCTTGCCTGCGGGCCAATTTCAGCCAAAAGGCTTTACCGTCCCTGCCCCCCGTTTAGTTTCAGATTTCAGTTAAATCTTAAAGTTAGCCGGCTGTTTTAACGCATCCGTCTAATCAGACATTCGGCTGAGAGACGCTTAAATGTATCCTTCATCACCAATTACTCACCCTCCGTTTCAGTCTCACGGAAGATAATTATCCCATCCGCACGTCCATGAAAGACATGGAACCGACTATCCGTGCGCCAGATATGTTTACGTCCTTACTGTGAGAAGACAAATAACAGAGAAATAATCGATACGAGATCGATTAAAGAGTATTGTACAGTCGACATCTACAGCGAAGGCAGTTAGGCACGCAAAAACAACAGCAAAAACAATCTCTCTCTATATATATATAGAGAGAGAGAGAGAGAGAGAGAGAGTTTAAGACATTTAAATGTGGTCAAGGCCAAGTCTGAACCCGACACAACGCACTCAGCAGGCCGTACGGCCGCCTAATAACAAACGTGCATCCATTAGGACGTCTACATGCAGACCATATCCGAAGGCCGTTTCCTGTAGCCATTCAGAGCGGTGCAGGCCGGCGCAGGGGGTCACTGTGCTGCGGCTGGCGTGGTTTTGAGAGGAAACCGGTCCACTCGGACTAGAGAAGGTTGTCTGCTCACTGGGATTTGGCCTGAGCGTTTACAATGGAAGGATACACAATGTTATTCTAGAAACGAAGGCAGTAATGGAGCTGAACACGGAGGACCTGGGGCCTCTGCATCGTGTGCTGGATGGGGCTGATGACTGACGGCTGGAGGTGTGTGTGTGTGTGTGTGTGTGCTTGCTTGTTTTCCGCCATTTTTTTCCTGCATTTTATACTTTGTGGTTTGGCTGGACGAAGACCTACAGAAGACAAACAAAACAAGCTCCATCAGAATATCACCTGTGGACAAAATCAAATAATTCAGATTCTTACGCAGCCGTTTAAAAGTACCTTGATAAACGTGACCATTAATTGAAAGAATTTTGCACCATGTGGTGGTTTACGGGGGCCTACCTAGAGCTGATTTTTCCATCACTTATACTGGATCAAAACATGGAGATTGTCTTTCATCTCAGGAATTACACGCAAGCTGACCTCATCGCACACGAGAGAAGAAAAGCTGTAATGGGCAGCACCGTGGCAAGCGAGGATTTTATCACGAGCCTTCACATACTCAAACCGGAAAAAAAGATGGAAATTTGATTAGTAACCTTGGTAACATGACAACGAGGTCACAATAGTCCAAATAGCCAGATATGATAGTTGAACGTAGGCTATATTCTAGATAAAGAATGTGGCGTCCCATAATTCAACAGTGTGATTTTCACGTCGTTATCTTGAATATTCTGTTTTTTCCACTTTCCCCATTTCTGGCCGTTCTTACTATTGGTACTTGTTTCGTGTGTCTGCTGTGACAAGCTGTGGCTAATGGTTTCAGAACAGTTCCAGCCTGCAGTGTTCAGAGGGAGTGGAGTGACTCATTAATAGAATTTAAAAGCATTATGGAACTACAGCTTTAATGCGATAAAGACCCAAAATAAGACGAAACAGTCCTGCAGGCCGCCAATGTGTTGACATCTGTGATGAATCTTTTGATGTCATAAGCGTGATGGTGACCGTGGTTGAAATGTGCTGTTCTGGGGAAAAAAACTGTACATGGATCATTTGGTCCTCGCTGCTGCAGCTTGAGTCTATTATTGATGTCATCTTGATCCAATTTGATGAATTTCTAAGGGTTTGCCCAAAGAGAGAGGGCTGTCCGGAGCAAACTCGGGTCACCTTTCTCCAGATTTCACCTCATTTCTTGCACTGATGCGCACAGGCTCACACACACACACACACACACACACACACACACACCCCAAAAAGCTGATACTCACGGCTGATGTATAGTTATTGCGTTTTCTTTTGTGTGAAGATTCCCGTGTGTTCCTCTTGCCAAGCCTATCTCTTTTAAGTTGACCTTGATCTAGCCATTCTGATGTGAAAAACTGCAAAACCTTGCAGAATCTCATTCAAGACTAAACAAGAAACAGGTTGTTCTAGAACATGCTTTACTTGAATAGGGTACTGAGGGTGCAGATTAATCCAGCTCCACGCCAAAGGTCACCAGCGTTCCTGCGTCTGGAGAGATCGTAGCACACGCAGAAGAAGCCTATCCATCGGACGCTCCTCGGGACGGATTGTGTTGCGCAATAAATCGCTTACCAATTTGTTTTCTAAATTAAACCCTATTCGCCTCCACCCTCTGTCAACATAAGGGCCCGTTCTCATTTCTTTTAAATCTAATTTACGTCTCCTTGGCCCGAATCCGCATCCGCTTTGATCCACCCCCGGCTCCGTGAGGTAACGGCGCGAGTGGTGCCACGTCGCGCTCACCGAAGGCCAGGATCTGAGCCGCCGAGTCTCCTCTGGTAGGGGCGAGGGGAGGGCGAAGGGTGGGGTTCGGAGGGTGGGGTTCGGAGGCCGCGCCCCGGCTTGCCTTCTAGCGGCCGCAGGCGTCTCTGAGACCCGCCTGCAGTCAGACTTTATTGGCTCTGGCAGGCCTGAACTGTGTGACCCCTTGCATGAGCTTTGCTGAGGTGATGAGGTGAAAAGGCAGAACAGCGACAGTAATGGAGTCCTCAAGGCACAACCTGAAAACGCAGGGAGGAGCCGGATAGATTCTCAAGGTTTGTTTTGCATTGTTATTCTAGACTATAGTGTATATACAACACATACTTTCAATCTGCTGGGCTTGTCTGAGTTAACTCATGGACTAGAATAGATTGCCTTTTTGATGATCATGTCCTGGAATTGACCGTGATTTTAACGGACACGTCCACAGGACGTTCATAAGTCGGCAACACACAAGTGCGCCCAGAGAGGCCCAGAGCAGGATACAAGTGTTTTTGCAACCATTTCCACGTTGCAAATACAATAGTTGTCATCAGCCAAGCCATTTTGGCCAATAAGGGACTCATTTGGCACAAAGCCAGCAGCAGCAGAGGAAGTTACCACACTAAAGGACCTCATTCTCTGAATATTGCAGCCAATTTTAGATACATGGTTAGACGTTTTTAAGAGAGTGTGGATTACACATATGGAATTATTTGTTAATGCCATTATCTTATAATAACATAATCTTCATCTTCATCTTCATTTAACCATTCACCCTTCATCTTAATCTAACTTTACACCACAACCACCCTTAATCTTAATCTAACCTTACACCACAACCACCCTTCATCTTAATCTAACCTTACACCACAACCACCCTTCATCTTAATCTAACCTTACACCACAACTACCCTTAATCCTAGTCTAACTTTACACCACAACTTTAGATGAAGGTATTTAGAAGGTATAATAAACAGGCCCCAGCATGACCTCCACAGCGCAGAACCTGCCCATGTAGCAGACGTTGCCATGGCAATGCGTTGGGCTGGTGAGAGCAGTGTACTCTCAGGACCTCGCTCAAGTATGTGGGTTTTCCAGAATTCTTGGGCACTGAGAATACTACAACCCAGGACCTCCATTTAGTACGAGTCTAGTATTTAGTTTGAGTTTAGTATTTAGTATGATTGCAGCTTTATTCAAGCACCCTAAACCTTAAGTGTGCATCTGTAATATGATGCATATTGTATGTAAGGGTGTTTTCAGTACTAAAGGAAAGAAACCTAACCAGGCTTAACGGTAGACACGGCAAATGCAGAGTTCTTCAATGATTTTGTGACTTAAACCTGAACATTAAATCTTAACCCTGAGCCCAAAGCCTGATCTTAACTGTATTGTTGTTGTGGTTTGTTTTTTACTAATCTTTTAATCTTTTAATCAAGGCATCATTTCTTCACCGCGATCCACTAGAACGTTTTGCTCCTCTGGTCTCCATTCTTGTCTATTTTTGCAAGCGTGTTCAGTCCAGTTCAATCTGACAGCGTGGAGAGAGAGAGAGAGAGAGAGAGAGATAGAGAGCGAGCCGTCAGCTCACACTCGCTGCCCTGCTTCCCCCTGAGCTGCGGATTCCTTCCTGGGCCTCAACACCTGCTCCTCTGCACCCAGCTGAGGTAAGGGAGAGTGACAAGACATGAGCCTGGGGAGGGCTTGGGGTCCGGGTGTCCCGCAGTAACTGCTGGCACCTGGGTGGGCCCTTCAGGGCCCAGCTGCTAGGCAGAGTGCATGTGTGAGGCTCAAGCTCGGCGGTCCTAGATTGAGACTGTTCATTTTAGATTTGATCTGCTTAAACCCTGTTTTGAAAACAGCAGGCTGTAGGCCACTCTACACCAAGCAAATGTTGCTACTTTGCCCAATTATATTATATCCCATGCAGTGAATCATGCTTCCAGCTTATCTGATGTGTTAAATTGCCTTTAAATTGGTTTGGCAGTCATTGATCCATAAAGGGTTTGTAGTGTCAGTCCAGATGGCTGTTTTTATGCTGTAAGAGAGATTTATATAATTGTAAAGGTTTTTCTTATAGCTTTATTACTCCTGACTCTGTTAGATGACAGAATGTACAGAGACGCCAAGCCACCTACTCTGAACGCAACGACCATCTTCCTGAAAGATGTTTGTCACTCATCCCTTGAATTAGCTGGTTATCTGGCTGTGGATCTGGCTGGTTTATGGGGAAAGCCCAGGTACCCTCCTGCTAAAGCCAGTCACCTCTGGCATCCGAGAGAGCTGTCACGAATACCAGCATGAGCGGACACCACCCTGGCACTGAACCCAGCAGCTTCCAGCCTTCCCAGCACCCTTATCGCCTGGATCGCGTCCTCCTCCGTCGAACTCACCTCCCCCGCCTCCACCCTGCTTCATGCCTGTTCCTGCAGCTGAAGCTCTGCTCTTTTCATCTGGCAGAAGGCAGAGCAAAGAGCCACAGTCCTCTCTGGTTCAGGCGAGGCCTCGGAGTGGGAAGTCGTGTTTTTTTGGGGGTTCATTTTTTTTTCTTTTCTTTTTTAAGGGGAGTTTCCATGCGGAGGAATGTAATGTGTGGTGAGATTCAGATTCAGAAGTGGAATGTGAGACTCGTGTTGGGTCAACCGGAAGAGGGAATAATGCATTATTTGGAAAGGGTTTAGCGTTTCTCGCTTTGATTTCAATCATCAGGCACAAAAGCCCAACCACTATACAACAAAAATAGTAGGGTCTCCTCATTACCAATTCCCAGGAATTCACCCTAACCAGCTAATATCATGTGTAGCTACAAAGTCTCTGGATTTCCTAGTTGCCTAGTTATAGTTCCAAGAATCCAAAGATCTTTATTTGGCTATTTTGAAAAAAGCAGGTGATTCAACAGCATGAGCCCTGATCTTATCTCTTTATTCCCCGGCGAGTCCTTACCCTCTGCTCTCCACAGCTCCGTTGAGTCAGTCGCTGTTCATCTCCAGACGATGATGACACGGTCAGCTCCGATAGGGACCGTGAACGAGACAGTGGGGCCCATTCCGATCCGAGCCTCTCGCCCGGCGCAGGGCAGGGCTTTCACCGAAGGGGCCAGCAACATGTACAGACAGGACCTCAGAGAGGGGCTCGGAGACGGCGCTCGCGCCCTGACAAGGGGGAGGCGGGCGGGAAAACATTCCTCTTCGATTTATCTCCTGTTCATGAGGATATTTATCTTGGTTCATTTCACGCTGCGTCTCCATTCGTCCTCCCTGCCTGCTCCGTCTTTCTTTGTCCACATCTCCCTCGATCCCTAAAGCCATTCTGTCCCTCCCAGCCACCGTACTGAGCTCTTAATAACCACACACTTTAATTGTATTCTCTTGTTTATAATGCACGAGTGTTTAAATGGATTGAATTGCTATCCAGTGACTCATTCGTGAAGTTATCCATCTCTTACCCCATATCTTTTCCACTTCCAATAACGTGATTCTTTGTATAAAAAAAAGCCAAAAACAGATTGTACAGTTCACCGTGCGGCTTGAGCTCCTGTTCATGCGTGACATCATCACTGCTATCAGTGCAGTCGTGCAGCGTTGCTCTGCTTCCCTCGCAACACAATGCAAAAGATCTATGGGACTGTTTACTGGGCTTTTACTTGGTAACTATCAGAGCAAAGCCATCTCTCTCAGCATAAACATGCCCCAGGCGCTGGTAATGCTATCTGGCCCACCGCCACCCTTCCAGCCCTGGGGGGGGGGGGGGGGGGTGCAGAGGGAGACGTACAATGACAGATTCACACCTGCAAAAATCTGGAAACCTTAAATGGAACTGGTTTGTTCTTTTAAGATTCTGCAAATATGCAATTGAGAACCACTCCTGGATTACTTGAAAACTGGATGTAACAGCTGAGGGCAAATAGTCTGAATAGTCAACCAGACTTGTTTTTCCTGTGGTTGGTGCTGTTTTTGTGCCAGTGGTGCCAGTTGTCTTTGTGCCAGTTTGTACTGCCCCCCCCACAACAATTCAACTGAGGATTATGTTCAGATTCAAGATAATGTCCAGTGATTCACACAGAAGTTCTGATCATGTCCAGGCCTTGTAACAGCAGGCCTAATGTAACAAGAGTGAAGCTGGACCCAATGCTGGCTCTGGTTCTGCTCTCCCACCACCCCATGGGCTCCCAGTCCACTCCAATCAATCAATGATTTGTCTGTAGATAAAATAATCTTGCAACATTTTAGAATAATACAGGAATATTTGTTTACTGATTTATTTATTGGATTGCTGATAGTATCAGGACTAGAATACATTCAGCACATTGTGAATCACAGAAATACCAGGTTGCACTTTTCTCTTTGAGCATAGTAAACAGAGAAGATACTACAGGTGCAGAGTCTCCTAACACACATCCCTTGCGATTCTTCTCCAGAGAACTGTCCACTTCTCAACTGTCAGATTTTTTTTTCCTTCACTGTGAGTCAGTGGCCTTCACCCCCATCTTGGTGAGAACCTTCAGTGTCAGAGAAACCACTCTGCTTTTTGACCTGCTTTTAACAATGCTCCGAACACCTGCAGAGAGTGAGGTGGGCGGGGCCAGGGTCAAGTCTAATCTGGGGGGAGGGGCTGGGGGTCTACAGCTCACACACACACTGAAGGAGGAGTGGAGTGTAGGGGGGTGGGGACTCCCTCACAGGTGCACACCACTATTGTGGCTGAGTGAAGGAAGGTCGTGTCCCTGCAGAAACTGCCCCTCCTGTCACTCACCTGGGACCTTTGATATGAGCAGAAGCACTTCAACGGCTTCCTGTACGGGGCTTTAGCATTCCTGTGTTCAGGGGCCAGAGAGAACCTGCTTTAAAGAGGCAAACGTGAGCTCAGGGGTGAGTTGACACCACCGTCATCGCGGGCTGGACTTGACAAAGCCACACTGGAATTGTTTGGTCGACTGTCTGAGGATTATCAGCCGTGCCTATCTGTCTGATCAAAACAGCCCTTTGGGTTATGGCTGTGTTGAGTGGTTAATAATCGAATGTACTGTAAAGAGTTTAACCACTTACCACCGGTAGTGACTCACTGGAACAGACCAGCTCACAACAAAGAGAAAGAGAGTTATGAGAAGTATTTTATTTTTTCTCTGCGCAGAGGGTTCGTTATGCCACTGGAGGGTATCAGGGAGAGCTGAGCCTATCGGCTCCTGTGTGTCAACAGTCGATACAGGAGAAGTGGGAGTCGTTTTCCCGGAGGAGAGGCCTGGAGAGTTGACTAGTTCTCCCCCCACAAACTACCCTCTGCCATACACACACACACACACATACACACACATCGCTGTGCCTGTGTGACACTTTGTACAAAGATACAGGCAGAACACAGTGAGCTGATGCAGGTCTAGGCGTCCGATACAAGGAACGCAGTGAGACCTCCGCAGTAGTGAATATTTACACGCTGATAGATGAACTGTTGTAAACACCACAACTCTGATTCAATGCACCAAAACATCAAACCTGCATTAAACCTACAGCGCTGGTTCTGAGAGTTTCATTAAAGGAGATTTACAAATACATTTGCGAGATTTGCAAGTGTATTTACAAGTACATCTTTCCTGAGTTTCTTTAATAATCTGACATCCTACACATATGTGCATAAACCAAACGATTGTGTACAGTTGTGTACAGTTCACGGCAGATTAAAGGAACTATATTGAGATTTTCACAAAACTAATGTTTCTACACAGCTGTTACTGTTTTATGAGAATTACAAGTAAAGCATTTTACAAACTGTCCTTAATTGCCCTGCAGATGTTGTTGTCAACTATGTACATCAGTGTCATTGATGTAAACAGTTTGGGGTTGTAGTAAACATTCTATATCATCTTCTTCAGTGGAGTTGCTAGTAAACCTCCTCACCTGTACTGTTTATATTTAGGCTGTGTTTCAAAATAAACCCTTGTGATTTGACAATGCCCATAAGAAAACAACAGTTTTTCAGCAACTTATTTCAGTGAGGTGTGGTGATGTTCTCTGTTATTTCAGTGAGGTGTGGTGATGTTCTGTGAGATGTGGTGATGTTCTCTGTTATTTCAGTGAGGTGTGGTGATGTTCTGTGAGATGTGGTGATGTTCTCTGTTATTTCAGTGAGGTGTGGTTCTCTGTTGCTGTAATGTGTGGCACTGTTCTATAGGAACAGCTCTATTCTCTGTTATGTGTGGCACTGTTCTATAGGAACTGCTCTATTCTCTGTTATGTGTGGCACTGTTCTATAGGAACAGCTCTATTCTCTGTTATGTGTGGCACTGTTCTATAG
>JAOXYF010000004.1:1943551-1962976 GCA_028565775.1 Sternarchorhynchus goeldii
TGTGTGTATGTGTATATATATATTTGTTTCTGTGTGTGTGTGTGTGTGTGTGTGTGTGTGTGTGTATATATATATATATATGTGTGTATGTGTGTGTGTGTGTATGTGTGTGTGTGTGTATGTATATATATATGTGTGTATGTGTGTGTTTGCAGTCCTGTTCCTCTCCTCATCCCCCTCCTTTTCCTTGATATTGTGTTGTTCCAACAAAGACGTAGTCCCTCATTAAAAATACATGTCATTGGCTCACACCTCGGCTGAATTGCGAGCTTGTGGGAAGCCTTCAGAGGTTGTGACTGAGCCGTGAATGGGCGGGAACGGCAGCCGAGCGTGGAAGCCCGCCCCAGCGCCCGCCCCAGCCTATGGGAACCAGGTCTCCGTGGCGATGCAGGGCTAGAGGTCACTGCCCATCCACTAGACCTCAGAAATCCTGTCTTCACTGAAACTCTTGCCAGTCGACTAATTTGAAGAACAGTGACTCTGAATAAGTGTTAGAACAGTAAACCTCCACACAGTCTTGAGAGACATTTTAATACATTCATCTCCAATCTATGTTTCCTTCTGCAACTATAGTTCAACACTGAGACTAAGCAACAAACTAGCTCATAAAAACACAAAAACATACATAAACATATCAAAAATCAAATCATTATTCTCTTAAACTTCCCCATATTACCCTATATTGTACTCTAAACAAAAGACTTGACAGGCAGAGTGAAGGGGGCTGTGAGAAACTGCCCTTGTGGTCCAGGTGGATGGAGGAATGAAGCAAAACACCACGGAACGGTCGGAACGCCCCGGAATGCCCCAGAACGCCCCGGAACACCACGGAACGCCACGGAACACCACGGAAAGTCACAGAACGCCCCGGAACACCACGGAACGGCACAGAGCGTCGGCCCCGGAGCGCTTCGACCTGAGTGTTCGCCTGTGTGCCCCATAACGAGGGATCGCACTCCGCGCTGATGTGCCGTTTGAATAGAGAGCTTTCACCAGGCCCTCCATTCTACATCCTTAAAGCATGAAATGAGGCCCACAGGGCAAATATGAGAGGTGGTTTAATGGTGCTCGTCGTGTGTGTGTGTGTGTGTGTGTGTGTGTGTGTGTGTGTGTGTGTGTGTGTGTATGGTGAAAAAAATGCTCCCGATTCCGAGTGCTCTCTCTGTACTTCCTCTAAAACACATAAAAGGGACCTCGTGCTACATAATGATCCAGTCCAGGCAGCTTGCAATGCAAATGCCTGTATGCAAATGTCCCATTAGCCTCTTTAAATTTAGCTCGCCTGAAGGGACTGGGTTTGCCCATTAGCTCATAATGGCCAAGCTTAGTGCTGCAATAGAGGAGGACCTGACCCTCCATCAGCACAGAAGCACCTCCTCCTCCTCCTGAAATGAGGACGACCGGAATCTTCCCCAGAGCCGCACGGTCCACATGCCCCAATGGTGAAGGCAGGTAGCGCAGATGCGCTGTGCTTCACCTGCCTGGCCTCTGCTTCCCAAAATAGGCCGGTGATGAGCAAGCAGGGCTGAGCTGCCTGTTCCTCCATGGGAATGTGCAGAGCCAGCCCGACGCAGAACAGCGCTGGAACTTCTCGTTCGCTCGCCTTAGTGTTACATCTCAGCTCCCCGGAGAACGGGGTAGGAGACCAGGCAAGGATTGATAACTCTGCACACTCAACTCTCCAAGCGAACAAGCCCTTAGTCACACAAAACAAGACTTTTAGTTTGCAACAAAATAAATGGTACATACAAATAAAACTTCAGCTGAGGACCTTTATGGAGACAGATGAATCATTTCTACATTCGGAAGTATTTTAAATATAGAAGAAACATGTTCAGCAGTGTTTCTTTACATCAAACAAAGTTTAAAGTTTGGCAGGCAAACGCCACTCACAGGACATAGAATAACAAACTATAGTCATTGAGTGAGAGAGAGAGAGAGAGAGAGAGAGAGAGATGGACAGCAGAGTGAGTGACAGGAGGTCGGAGGTTAAACCCTGACAGCTATTGTGTGCCTCCAGCTGAGCAGACATTTTGTTGACATGGCGATAAGGTTTCAGGCAGTGGGAGGCAGGAGGCCCTGCTGGAGTGGACTCAGGAGTAGAAGGAGGTAAGGGGGGGAGAGGTCAGAGGAGGAGAGGACGGAGAGAGTGGCACAAAAGTGGCTTTACTAAGCTTGATTTCACTGAGCGCTGAGACGATTAAACCTACAGAAGGGGGAGGTGTGGAGGAGAAGGAGAGAAGAGGAGGGACTTTGGAGCAGGGACAGGTCTATTGAGGGAGGAGGCCTATCGAACAAACCTGGCCGTTACATAAAAAATAAGGGTGGTACGCAAAACTATAAGGACAGTACGCAAACACAGCAACGTCGTCATTAGTGTGGAAATGTTCAAAACTATGCGCCATCCACAATCACACAAGAAAATCTTTTTCGAATTGTATAAGAGTTGGTCTACAATAAAAAAAATGAAAAACTTGTCATTAAATATGTTTAAATTATTTTAAATTCTTGTCTTCGAGGTAATAATGGTCTAGGGTTACATTTAAAGCATTTATTACAAGCTCACAAGGGTCTGTTCATATACCCAAATTGTTTAAACGAGTCTATTGCCAAATCTTATATTAAAGAAAACCCGGACACCAAATGCTTGGGATGAAGAGCAATCGAAACTGCCAGTGGATAAGAGAAAGTGACGAAAGCGGAACACAGCATCATCAGAGCCTGTTGCAGCTGGGCGAATAGGATACGCGAAACACAAGACGAAAGCGCCGTTCGGGCTTTCAGAAGAAAGAAGTAGTGGAACTGCGCGTTTTGTGTTTGGAGCGTACAGAGTTGTGAGGGACAAACGCAAGAGAAATAGAACCGTACAAGAAGGGGAAAGTACTCCAGCTGCTAAAGTACAACTCCGAGGACACGCGCAGCAATATTTTCATGGCACGTCTGTAGTCACAGCTATTAAACGGCATGCAAAAAGAAGACATAATTCCTAAATATCAGGTATGTTAGTAGAAACATCGCCTCGTCTGGGCTCTCGTGCCATGTTGTTTATCTTCATTGTTACAACCTCAAGTCTTAAAAGTAGCCCGTGTTTTGCTTTTAGCTGATGTTTTGTTTTGTTTTGTTTTAGGAGTGATGGCATCTTACCATAGCTTAGAGGATGACGCAATGACTTTGATGGTCCATGACACCAACGCGGTCAAGACAGAGGAGTTTGTCAAAGATGAACCGGTTCAGGAGCAGAGCTCGGAGAAAGCGGACCCGTCTCAGAAGCCGCCGTATTCGTATGTAGCTCTGATTGCCATGGCTATAAGGGAGAGCTCGGAAAAGAGGTTGACTTTGTCCGGCATCTACCAGTACATAATTAACAAGTTTCCTTTTTACGAGAAGAACAAGAAAGGCTGGCAAAACAGCATCCGTCACAACCTGAGTTTGAATGAGTGCTTCATAAAAGTTCCGCGCGAAGGCGGCGGCGAGAGAAAGGGGAATTACTGGACACTGGACCCAGCTTGCGAGGACATGTTTGAGAAAGGAAATTACAGACGTAGAAGACGGATGAAACGGCCATTCAGACCGCCCACAGCTCCTTTTCAGCCGGGAAAATCTCTCTTCGGCGGGGATGGATACGGTTATTTGTCCCCTCCCAAGTACATCCAGCCTGGCTTCATGAACAACACCTGGCCGCTCAGTCAGCCCCCGCCACCAATGTCTTACGCGTCGTGTCAAATGGGAAGCGGCAATGTAAGTCCCATCAACGTGAAAGGGCTCTCGGCTCCGACCTACAACCCGTACTCCCGTATGCAGGCCATGGGCCTCCCGAACATGATGAACTCATATAACGGAATGAGCCATCATCAGCACCAGCCGCAGCAGTTAACCGGAGCCACGGCTGCGCCCTCTCCGGTAACCAGCAACAACGCGACGGGCCTTCAGTTTGCCTGCGCGCGTCAGCCAAGCGAGTTGTATTCTTACTGGGACCACGAGGCCAAACATTCAACTTTGCACTCTCGGATTGACATTTAAGTCGAGCACGATCTATATCCGCGAGATGCAGGAGACCTATATGGGATCTGACGCTGATACAGTGTTTGAACGTTTTGGGCCGCCTGGAAGATGGTTTTTACATTTCATTTTCATTTCAGTACATGAAAGGCGAACAGGGTAAAACTGCAAGAGAAGAAACACAGCCTATATTCCTCAGTTTTGGTTATCTACAGAGCGCGCTTGCACACTTAAGGCCTACTACCTACAAAAAAAGTGTTCGGACTGCGTAGACGGAACTTCGGCGAGTGCCGTTAATGCGAAGTTGAGTGTCTCTTATGAATTCTGCGAACCCTAATGTAGTCGCGTCTGGTGTTTTCCTCAGTGTAGATTAGCCTCTTAGGATACCGATACAATAGCTCTGTAGACTGTTAAAATATATTTGTTTTTTGAAATGGTAAATCACGAGACCTTTTCATTTATTTTTCTGTTTTGATACTATTTTGAAACTGTTGGGACAATGTTAAACCAGCACTTATTTTAAATAAAAGATTTTCAGTAAATATTATTTTTGTAGAGCACTACTCGGGCTAATTGTCACCAGGATCTAGTATAAGTTTTATGATAAGGAACAACTTTTTGATATTAGCAATGTTAAAATATTCATCTTAATAGCAGGTCAAAAGATTAATGTTCCTCTGGCAACAATTCAAGGTGCACTAAGAGTAGCCAAGTGATTTGGCTCAAAAACGCTTTTGCCAAAAAATGGTATTGTTACAAATTAATTGAGACATTTCTGGTGATTATTAACAGAGATTTAACAAAACAAAGAACTAATAGTTAACAAAAACTGTAGGCTAGGCTATAGTAATCTATTATTTACATTAACATTGTGGCACGTTACAATAAGGGAATACATTTTTAACTAATAAATCAAATGTAAATTAGTGTGATAAAAAAGACCAAACGTCGTACCGTTTAGATCATCTTAAATGAGGGGGGGTGTGTGTTCAGTGTGATACTCACCCTAGCCCTTGACGACGATCTTTGTGTTAACATGGGAAACCGGGCATGATCAAAATAAAAATAACCCGGTTTAATTACACAAGACAAACAGCACAACGCTTATCGCCTGTGTGCTGCATTCAACACAAAGTGTGAACTGACACATTTCCAAAAAAAAGTTTGATTATCTGTTAACATTATCTGTCCAAAACACAAGAGAATCAAAACAGCACAAACGAGCTCTTTTCCCTAAAATGTTTTTTTCCCTTAATACGTTTACATGGCCACTTAGGCAATGATCGTTTCAGAGAGAATCATGTCCATCTGGTTTGGGAAGTTACAGTAGCGAGGCCTTATAACACACTGCTGCACAAACAGGGGCAATAACGTAACAACATCAACCTGACCGTGAACGTTATGGGCCGACACGACCTGATCTGTGTTGGAAGCGACGGGATCAAATCCAGTGCGCTTATCCTTACCGTCTGAAATAGTTTACACTGTTTGTTACTGTGTTTTATTTTAACAATATAAAAAAGGTCTAAACACAAGTTTTGTATTATTTAGTCTGTAAAGTATATAGGAATTTTATCCTAATTAATATACTATAGAATTTTTTTTTAATTCAAATTCAAAGTTCACGTTTGCTTAAAGCAAAAACCACAACACAGATCCAGACTGTAGTTTTATTGACCAAAGCGTCTACATTAGAACAGCCCATGGGGAACCACACACACCTCCGACGGCGCTTTGCGAGATCACGCCGGATTCGAGGCCTGTTCGTGGTGTTACGTTCTGCAAGTTAAAATACATAAAAAAAAATTCAAAGAAAGCAGAGAATCTGGAAATGTTATCGACGAAATCCCGCAGAATATAAAAATGTGAAAATCGTCAGACTTGAGTTTCGTTCAACGTCACATTGAAATGTAATCTATAGATAAGTGTATATAATCTACAGTATATAGAGAGATTTCATCTCATTAACATTATACGTACTGGATATGCGTGTACTAGGCAATATGTTTCATAACTGGTGACGTTTACATTAATCTTTAAATCTGTTTATCTCAATGTTTTTCCAGTGATCTCTCACGCGCCACAAAGCTGAGCTTTATGTCAGACTGAGGATTAGAGGTCAGGCGAGTTGTTAACAAACACTAGACAATTACATCTCAATTATACGTGGTGTGCCAGTCGCATCTTGTTCTTTCGTCTTCTCCATCTACATTTTATACAGCCAATTCCAGGATGATATCATAGGTACTGAATTAGCTACACAGCTTTGTCGCTATGGTCGATCATTACGAATTTTCAATAACAGCGATACATAACAGAGGACATTTTAAACGTAGTCAGGTTTCTTGTTTTCTCTCTCAGAAAGATTTAAATCAACAGCCTTTAACGACGTTTTCCCCAAAAAGAACAGAGTGCAAGTGAGAATTACAATACATTTTACATTTAAAAGATGAATAAACTCCATTATCAAGGATTCTGTCAAAAATAAACAGACGTAGATAAACAAAATCGTTTATCGAGTGTTACTGGTTAAACGTTTTAAAGTGGTTAGTTTACCGCAAAAGATCTAAATACAAATGGAATGATTCAAGTAAAACCCAAACTCTATAGCTGGAGGTAAATAGCTGTTAGCTGTTTTTATTTTAAAATATTCAACCTTCCAAGTTGTTTCCTCTCTCCAATTCCTGAATGATGATCGAATCGGATTCTGCCTGTTTCACCCGCTTGTACTGAAAAGAAAGAATAGAGGTGTTCAGTAAATACAGTAAACATTGTTTGGAATACCGAGAGAAGCATGGCTTTGCAAGAACTGTTCAAAATCTTTAAAAACATATTTTAAAATTAGCCATCAAGTCATACACGTTTGTGAACGTTTTTTTTACACAAGTTGTAATGTTCTTTAAGCACGGAGTTTATAATGTCATTACTATGCAATATTGTGTCTTTGTTTACCAAGAGACTCCACACTGCACGGTACTGATATACTTTAGCATGAACTGTGGGCTATCAAATAGTAATATCGTGTTGTTCAGTGAATAGGCTATTGCAATTCAAACGATCAAATAAAATATCTAATAAAATAAACGTCAACGACGGAAATAAACGTCGTGCTTTCAGTGTATTTTGGTAGACGTCCTATTCCCTGTGACAAGGTGAAGTTGCGTTAAGGCGTTTCCTGACGTGTTGTATGATTTTATGTTCTCTCAAAATCACACTGTCACATTGCAAATACGTGATGGCTGGATGTTTTTGATGAATATTTTGAGATATATCAGCGCCTTGGTTTTTTGAGCTGGAATGAGATCAGTTTTGCTAACCGCTTCATATTATAAACATATTAAACATTTTTATTTTGTCTCCTAGCCTCGTTCAGAGGTCATTTTTGTGAACTTCACTTTAGTTGGAAGGACTAGCGCAAAGATTAATTTCTGACTGAAGTGCCTGCAAATCAACCAAAATTTTCTGACGCTCTTAAACTTTATAAGGTTTGAATTGTTCAATTTTGGAATCTTTTTATGGCGTAAATTTGACTTTGCGTGTTTCTTTTTGTGGTTAAAATTTTGCTGAATTAAAGTTTTGGCATTTTTTTACTTCGTAATTTGATTTAGCCTATTTTATTTTATTTTTGTCAAAATATGCTTGAATTAACCGTAAAACCGAGAACATATACGCGAGGTAAAATATATTTATTTTTGCCAATCTGTATTAAAAAAAAGTGCCTCATAAAATTGAGCTCAATGAAAGAAAAAGCCTATTGTGAAACATTTCCCACATTGTACACGAGAGGGCGCGATTTACGCTATTTAGAAGAGCGCAGCTGAGTCTCAATAAACATACAATCATCTACGAACTGACTACATTTTAGTAAGGAAAAGTAATCAGTGAGAGTTTATCTGGAGCAAAAAACTAAATCAATGAGTTCAAATAAAAAACACAAATTACCCCGTCACGCTCCACCGATGGCTAAATAAGTGTTTGAGGCCTAATATCTACTTAGCTGTACTTTTATCCAATGCCTCTGAATCGGAACAGTCCGTGGTGTTTTTTGCCAGATGCGGTCCTTATTCTGGTTGGTGTGCTTTGTCTCCGTATCTCTCTTACTTTGATGCGGCGTTTGTGGTCTAATCGCAGCGGTTTCGTCAATATTAAACTCGGTCCATGGTGTGTTGGCTAATGAATCCCTCATTTACATATGCTAATGAACAATCAACATTAAAATGACATTACAAAAAAAGAAAGGCGAATGAAAAACAGATTTATAATTGCGTCTAAAAACAAGTAGGTCTATACCTAGATAAAAAATCCTATTTGTCTCTTTCAGTCATCTCGGAAATATCAGTCGATGTACAAGTTTTCCCTTTTACACTTAAGAATCAAGGGCCTCGTGTCCCCAAATCATTTTAGTGTTAAGATCATCAAATAAGAGAGAGAGTTCAGTTTAATACTCGTTCTACCATTTAAACATGATCTTTGTTTAACGACGCTCCTGGGAAACCCAGCCCAGGTCTAGCTACGCTAATGAAGCACGTTTGTATATTAGAATTATAATATTTATAATATATAAATATTAGAATATTTGATTATTAGATGTTAGATACTTGAGTTGGAATTGTTACGAGCTGACTATAAAAATCGAAGCACAATGCAAAGTCTTGGAAAACCAATTAGTGCCGTCAGAATATGCGACCCAGTGAATTATTATTATTATTATTATTATTATTATTATTATTATTATTATTATTATTATTATTATTATTATTATTATTTAATCCTCTGCTCTCGTCCATGAAGGAAATACTAGTCTCGTGCCGCCCGAAATGCAGACAGTGTGCATATAAACGTTAGATCCACACCATCCATAGAAAAGCCAAGAGTTTCTGTTTGAATTCGTTCACGTTTACTGTGATCAATTCACGATCTATTCACAGTACTTTACAATAAGAGGGGGATGAATATTAAAACCATTATTCAAAGCCGTGATGGATGTTGAATTGTCACCGGTTTTCCAAAGGCATTGGAAAATAAGGATAATCTTTAAATGAGAAAAAGTATTACACCAAATCCTCTTATTCTTATTTAAGGTTATTTTAATTACACGATGTTTTGGCGAAATGGCTTTTATCGTTAAAAGGACATTTTAAAATTTAATGGGCAAACCTGGAAACAGCAAAACTGAAATTAAACCGAGTAAAAAACCCAGGCCAGAGAAAATGGCTGTGCAGGTCTATAAAGGGCTTTATTCAGAAAGTGTATTCACAGTTATTCAGAGCAACAACAGTAATAGAGTCAGTAATAGAGTCAATAAGAGAGACAGTGTTAGAGTCAGTTATAGTGTCAGTAATAGATTCATTAACAGAGTCAGTAATAGAGTGAGTAATAAAGTCAGTAATAGAGTCAGTAATAGATTCATTAACAGAGTCAGTAATAGAGTCAGTTAGAGATTCTGTAATAGTTAGAAAGAGTCTGTAATAGAGTGAGTAATAGAGTCTGTAATAAAGTCTGTAATACAGTCTTTAATAGAGTCAGTAATAAAGTCTGTAACAGAGTCAGTAAGATATTCAGTAACAGAGTCAGTAATAGAGTCAGTGAGAGAGTCAATAATAGAGTCAGTGAGAGAGTCAGTAATAGAGTGAGTAATAAAGTCAGTAATAGAGTCAGTAATAGAGTCAGTAATAGAGTCAGCCGCTTGTCTCTGCGCTGCTGAGGGTTGTTGTCTGCGTCATGTTGATGTGTAAATAAGACAAGAGTGTCGCTTCCTATGAAACTGTGTGTCCTCTTAGGTGTGTGTAAGTGTTTATTTGCAGATTTGAACTCAAACTCATGTTCCTGGTCACAATCTTCTCCCAGGTGTGGACCAGCACGGTTGCTCTGTGTGCTACGCGGTAGAGGATAAACAACTTTCACACGTTGTTTTGTTGATGTATAGTTGATCTTTAGATGGCATTAGTTCTAGCATAAGAGAAGATCATATCTTTCATCTTTCACCGATGGCTGACAGTGTATATAAGTACAGAATTGTTATCATTGTTAATATTATTAATATTTCTAGTGCACTATACACCAGTAAGCCTGGTCTTTTAGGGAGATGTGTGTTCGGTTATTACAGAGATCCGTAATAGAGATCCACAGAGATCCACACTGATCCGGTTAATATTCAGCACTCGGGGGAGAGCAGTGCAACCCTCAGATCCCCATCGGCTGGCCTGGCATGAGGAGCTCTGTGCTGAAGTACTGTGCACCCGGGCACCTGGGCAGCCTGCAGTGCCAGAGGGACCACCAGAGCACCTTGGGCTGAAGGACTGGCGGAAGTTGCCCCTACACTGAACCAAACAACTATTACAGCCAATATTGTTAACTAAGAATAATTATTAAACAGAAATTGTGCTTGTGGGTGTGGTTACTCAGTCTGCCTTCTGAACACCCAGTGAACATGTTCAAGTAATGCTAAGTCTTCTCATGACTAATGTAAATGTTTACTGGATTGCTGAAAAAGCTAACCAGTAAGATCATCCAGAACAACCAGGGAGTTAATAGGAACACACAAGAGAAAACACTACACAGATCCTGGCATCACTACACTGGTTTCCTGTTCCTGCTGGGACAGATTTGAAAGTGTTGCTGCTGATTTGGATCAGCAGTGTGATGGACTGTATCTTTGGATCAGCAGTGTGATGGACTGTATCTTTGGATCAGCAGTGTGATGGACTGTATCTTTGGATCAGCAGTGTGTTGGACTGTATCTTTGGATCAGCAGTGTGATGGACTGTATCTTTGGATCAGCAGTGTGATGGACTGTATCTTTGGATCAGCAGTGTGATGGACTGTATCTCCATGGCCTTTTTAAAAAGCCAGTCCTGCACACTTGATTAAAGTACCAAATGTTCACAATCAAAGAGGGGGTAATGCACACAAAATACCAGTTATGATCAGCACATCAAACATCAGCATATCATTTTAAGATGCATATGAAATCTTTTTGAAATTATTGAAATTATGAAATTATTTTTTACATTTCTATTTTATATGTGATTAACTACTGTATTTTTATTTCTATTTGAACGTTTTATCTCTACTATGTATTAAGTTTTATTTATTCTATGATTAAAATTATTTTTAATTTTTAAGCTTATTTTGTTGTCTTTCTGCATACTGTTTTATACATACTTATACTCTAGTATGTACATTATTTTACAGTATTAATGTGCATATGTGGATCCATTTCTTTTAACTGTTAATCTTGTGAAGGATGTTGAACTAATATGAGTATATAATATATGAGTATAAAATATATATACTCATACATGAATCTTATTTTTATTATCAAATACACTCCACATGACTTATATCATTTGTACTGTATTCCTTGTACCTTTTGCTGTGTACCTTAAAGTATTGTACTTTAATTCAAAACGTACTTCTTATAAGTTTTATTTGCATTTCTGTACTTAAAAAACTAAATTCTAGGTCAGTTATAAGATGATGCATAAATGTAGTAAAATAACACCCAAAAGAGTTTCTACAGCTTTAGACAAGCGAAAAACTACAATGTCATCACCATGGATACCTAGGAGACATTTTGTTTATATTGACTGTTAACTTACAAGAACAATATTGCAAACATAATTTACAAATATCAGTGCTGAAAAGTACTAACACAAGATCAACTCATTCAGGTGGAGACAAATGCTATCAACAAAGTCCAACCAAACAAGATCACGCCCAGGATGACTAACCGTTCGTTTAAACATCCAGCACTACAGGTGAATTAAGTGGAATCAGGTGAGCTCCTGATTGGCTGAAAATAAAACCTGGTAATGTGCAGATTCTGTAAGATTGGCCTCACCTGAATTTAGTCATTTTTATCCTCATCATTGTCACCTACATTCTCAACAGATAAATGTTTACAAACTTGCGGTATTTCAGACAAACTATGAGAGGATACAGCAAACCCAGTTGGACTGTTGGTCCAGTGTAGAGAGCCTAGACTTGATTCATGGCAGTGCAGCCACTAGAGGGAGCTATTGTCTCATTATTATCTTATAGAGACTAGTGTTAGGTTTGTCATATATCTAAATGAGACGCAGATGTTTTAGTGTCAATGGAGTCCCAGCAGTTTTAGTAGTAACTTTTCGGAGTGACTCTTGGGAAACTCTAAAGTGCATCTTACAATGATAGTGTCTCTAAGTAAACCAGTGTACCTTCTTCACTGTCTGCCTGAAATCAGTTCAACAGAATTCGTTCACTTTATCCTATCTGTACGCGGCACTGTTTGTGTTTGTGCGTTGAGCAAGTGTGCGTATGTGCGTTAAACGTTGTGCAAGTGTGCGTTGTGCAAGTGTGCGTATGTGCGTTAAACGTTGCTGATTCGAACGCTGAAAGGACTAGTCTCTCCCACTCTCTCGCTCTCCTCCCCTCCTTCCCGATAACTTTTCTCCAACTGTATTTTCTCCATGTCACCTTCCTCTACCACTCCACTGCCCTGGTAATTCTGCCAGCCAGTGGGTTGGGTCTGGCTGAAGAGGGGCGTGACCTTGGCCTTGACAACCTTGTCGAAGTAGGCGAGGTCTGCAACATACTTCCCCATTGGAGACAGAGAAACGATGGGCGGGAACTCATACCCCCACAGGATCTCGTCGGGGAGGTAGGATGTGCGCACTTGGCAGGTGGCAGACGTGGGTTCCACTGTGGAGCTCATCATCACCAAGAGCTCAAAGTTCGCCTGTTCTGGGTCCAACCATTCCTCACCTGAGAAAGAGCCACAAACCCAGAGGGACAGTTATGAAGGTAACATACAAATTTCACACCAGATTCACTCTATCTAAGCACAGGCAGAAACACAAACATTTTAATGCTTAATGGCTTAAACAATCAGGAAGATAACAAATTATACCCTAATGTATGTTTTAATGTATTGAAACGGTTCTGTCTATCTTATTGTATTGTAATTTAATTCAAATTAAAATATTTGGTTTAATTTGTCTTCCTATAACAAGAAAATAAAACCCTATGGTTTGAGTCTTAAACGTAGCATTAAACACCCAGGACAGTTTTTACAGTTTCAGGGCACAAAAGATACAAAAGTTTAGTTTCGCTCTCTCTCTCTCTCTCTCTCTCTCTCTCTCTCTCTCTCTCTCTCTCTCTCTCTCTCTCTCTCTCTCTCTCTCTCTCACACACACACACACACACACCAGCCTTGGCGGCCCATGCTTGGAGAGGGCTGTCGTTATCGATGACATGGTAGAAGGTGAGGGGGAGGATGAGGAAGGGGCTCTCGCTGGCCGTGTCCACGCTGAAGGTGACGTTCCTCTGGTCCAGACGCACCGTCTCACCCTCCTTAGACACGCAGGGCTGCAGCAGCTTCCCTGTCACCTGCACAACGCACGCGCATACCATGCCATTCTCGCATGTCATGACTGCTGCCCATCAAACCTTAATAGATCAAAAGCTCTTCATTCTAATTCACCCACAACCATTAGCGCGGGGAACTGTAGAGTCTAAAAAATATAACCCAAAAAACAAAACAATCATAAAGTGTAGAGTGGGTTTAAACAGAATTGTGAGCATACATGCAAATTGTTTAATTAATTTGTTGACGAAACTGCTCCTCCAGGAAACGCATCCACACATTCAAACGAGCGACAGAAAACGAAAGTTTGTTTTTTTCAAGTTAAGCTGCAGTCCATGGAAAACTATGTAGAGACGCCTTCATTAAGGAGTATTTGTAAAACCAACACTTAACGTTTAATAAATACGAATACGCAAACTCTGTTATTTATTCATCTACTTAGATGTTATTTATTCATCTACTTATATACGAGCTGCGATGTTCGTCTGTTTTGACTCAATGTTTCCACGGAATCATGCAGCGCAACTTCAGTAAAAACTAGTTTACTACAGCATTTTTGGTTAAAGAATAACATGAAATAAACACGTTAACGTTCACATATCCTGCCGCTGCTTTTTTATAAAGTAGCGAGCATTTTTACTGCGTAATTACTCAGATATGAACCGTTTTGCTTTGGTTTAGTCACTGAGGTTACCTTGTCAGACCTATGTATTTAATGTAGTCTTTGTTTTTGTAGCAGGCTTTATCTCTCGCACTCATTTACTGAAAGTGCGCCCCATTCCTTAAACATGCGCCTGCCCACAACCCATCTGATTGAAGACCTTGTTAATTAACCACCGCACTGAATCATTGACAAAATAAAGTAAATGTGGAATAGCATTTGGACTGAATTCTTGGTAACAAACCACCCATTCCTTTTAAAAGTAAGCGTGGCAGCTTAAGGCCATGGTAACAAGCCCCTCCTCCTCCTGTTACCTGGCAGCCCAACAGGAGGCTCTTGCGCATGTTGGCAACCCTGATCATGAGACAGGGCCGGCCGTCGTGATTGGATATCACAGCGTGCTGGCTGAAGCGGACCGTCTCGCCACGCTTCTTGGGCCGAGCCACCTTAAGGGGAGAGTGAAAGAACAGCCAAAGAGAGAAAGAAGGAGGGAATGCACAGAAAGTGGGTTAGAGAGAGAGAGACAGACAGAAAGAACAAAGAAATGACTGTTAGCATCAGCTTCACCAGAGTCAGCATGGGACAGTAGTCAGACCTGAATGCTATACACTTCCCCTAACACAGTGTTTTTCCCAACCTGGTTCTTGGGTCCCACCAACGATGCTAACATCGTTGCTCTGCCAAAGTTCCCAACACATTAGGTTAGAGCGAAAACACGGACCCGTCTGGTGAGTTCCAAGGATTGGATTGGGAAACACTGCTCTAACACTTACTCTTAAGGTCGGTCTATGCTAACGCAAAGCACCATGCACATGTTTCTGCAGCGTGACGCAGAGAAGGGAGTCATGGGTAGCATTCAGAGGCTGGAAAATGTCGACTACATGACATGCAGATCAGTGAAGCACGTATACCAGTGCCTTGGATATAGAGCTACCATTATCACAGAAGAATCTGTTTAAGTGAACAGAATTGATACATTTTTCTAAGGCTACAATTGGAGGCCTGCATGTAATGTGCTTCCACAGGTTTTTTTCTCCGTGAATAAGAGCGTCTGAGATGCTGCACCTTGGCGAGGAAGGTTCCCGTGATGAAGATCTCCATGGCAGTGGTGATGAGGAGCTGGATGATGAGGAGCATGATGGCGGACGGACACTCCTCCGTGATGCAGCGGAAGCCGTAGCCGATGGTCGTCTGCGTCTCCAGGGAGAACAGGAAGGCACCCGTGAGAGTCTGCATCTGCATCACACACAGCGTGTGGTTGACAGGAGGCTCGGACTCTAGTGGGGAGGAGATGAAACCCGCTCACACACACACACACACACATATACACACCCACGCATAAACACACACACACATAAACACACATACAGAATTGACAGTTCATCTTTTTTACTCTGGGTTTACTCGGGTAGCTCAGCGTAGTTCTGAAAAGACTGTCTGTACAACCTGTTATCTTTTTCCTCTTAACATTCTCCTCCACTGCACCACCCTTCCCTGTTTACATCATTTGTGAGCATCTACAACCACCTCATAGCTTCACTTGATTTCACTCCATCTGCCTTTGCTACTGTGCTTAAACAGCAGAGTTCTTAAAATACAGTCATCTCTGGGTCCAGAAAGACCTTCAGATTTAGTTCTGCTTAACTGTGGAACTGAGTGGACATCATATTTCTCATGGAAAGGAAAATAGGGGTGTGAATCCAGCCTTGGCAGACACTTCTGCACTGTCTCGCTTTACTAGAAGGAAAGGCTTGTCATCACCTGGACAGGTGACGTGTCGGCCAGGATTTCTTACCCAGCAGGTCTCCGTGCACCATGGCCAGCAGGTACCACAGCAGGCCAAAGGTGAACCAGGTGCCCACGAAGGTGGCGCTGAAGAGGACCAGCTTGTATCTCCACTGCATGTCCACGAAGGTGGTCCAGGGGTCACGCAGGTACAGAGTGCCCCGCCCAGTCACGTGCTCGATGCTCACGTTGCTCCGCCCATCCTTGGACAGCACACGCCGATGGTGGCGGAGCGCCTCCCTCCTGAAACCCCCACCACCTCCCAGCAGTGCTTTCAGGCCATCAGTCTGCGTCTGGGAGTGGCACACCTTGTGGTGGGTGGAGCCAAGGTGGTAGGTGGGTGCTGCTGATGACATCTTAAAAAAAAAAGTGAACATGTATTAAATGGGCTATTTATGTAGAGTGTTAGACGATAAATTAAGAGTAAAGAATTATGAATGAACATTGTCCAATCAGCAAACAGGCACAAGTGCACCGTCCAGTCAGTGTTTCCTTGCGAACCTAAAAATCTCTGGTGTCGTCTCTGTGCTGCAGTCCTGGCTCTTAAAGAAGCAACACCTGCCAGAGCATGTTTATCTGATGCATTAAGAGAAGCGAGACGTATTACTTTACACGGGAGCTGGGGTAGGTTTGCCTCAGACACACAGGCAGCGCTTGTTGCCGGTGAGAACACATGGAAAAGAGTGAGTAAATGAGAAAAGTCATTTCCTCCGGGTTTCCAGATTACCTTCTCAAGCTCTCTCTTCTTCCCTTGCCTGCCTCAGTGTCTCTCTTTTCATCCTTTGTGTAACGTGCTGTTTCTGTCAACAGTCCCCCCTAATTATAATAATTATAACAACAAAATCATCATTTCTTTCTCACATGGTTTTGCTTCTTCATGCGTCTCTTCCACACCCTCTTCCTGTTTCTCCGTATTCAGTGTGTGTTTCAACAAAGATCCTGATCAGAGGCAATGCCTCAAATCAGATGTAACAAATCAGGAATAATCTGGGGTTCCCACAATTATAGGATTAGGATTTTCTGATATTTTCTCTCCTGAGCTGATCTCTCTTTCTCTCTCTCTCTTTATGCCCATCTCTCTTTTTCTGTTTGTCTCTTGTACACTGAAGTGCATTGTTCAAAGCACAGATGAAAGGAACAAAGGATCAGTAACAACCACATCTTTGTAATAAGAGTGTATATCTGAGAGTGAAAGAGAGCCACTACGAGACAGAGAGGGAGACAAGGAGAGAGAGAGAGAGAGAGGAGAGAGAGAGAGAGAGAGAGAGAGAGAGAGAGAGAGGGAGAGGGGGGGAGAGAGAGATGTGGGTATGAGGATATATTTGTCATACAACCTGCATTACTATTCCAAAGTGGATAATAATCTCCCTTGGCTGAACCCAAATACACTCTTTTCTTCAACATTTCCCTCCTGCTATCAACTCCCTCCCTCCCTCCCTCCCTCCCTCCCTCCCTCTCTCCGTGTGTCTCATATATATGGATCTACGATCCATAGTTGCATTAGAACCTCTACAGAACGGAACGTTAAAAAAACAGGGAAGCCTTCAATGGTGTTTAGTGCAGTCCCGTATTGCGTTTAAAGCCTGCATAATTTTCTCCATTTTAGTGTCCTGAAACTCGATGGACATGTCTGTATCTTGTATTAGATCGTTAAGACATTTGGACGTTTTTTGACGTTTTATCCTTTGTTTTATGCGCAGTTTTATCTCAGCAAATAACTGTAAAGTGGCTCATTTTTTAAAACGTTCATATCACATAGACTTTCAACGCAGAAATGAAACTTCGGCTCCTGATCACCTTTCTCGTTTTTCTTTAATCTGATGAAGGCAAATCCGCTGAATACGAGTAATTTATTTTTACATAAATCGCCCGAATAGCAGCGTATTGTGAAGGATGAAAGAACCAACAACACTATATTCTGAACCATCATTTAATAAGTGAAGAAGTTAATAAGTGTAGGAGAATATTTTTTCTCTCCAGAGTAGGCATATGTGTTTAGGGACTTTACTTCAATGATCAAATAGTAAACTGGGATTTTTGGCCAAGATCACATTGTTTAATTAAACCCCTTTAAATCCTTATGTGAATTACAGCACTAGTAACAAGACGAAACCTTGCAACAAAAAAAACTTGAGTTAACTGCAAATTCCCATAAGTACGATAATTGTGCACTTTACATTACACCTTTCATTACGTCTGTCCAAAGACAAAGTTACAACAGCTCTTCGTTGTTTTATCTACTCACGATAAGTCGACGACCTTGGATCTCTGCGGTTACATTCCAGCCTGAACTGAAATGAGTCGGGCACTCACAGAAGAGCGGCGCAAGTAGATGTGTGCAATTCTGGAGAAAATGCCCTTTCTTATAAGAAGTCTCTCTCCCTCTCGCTCTCTCTTTCTCTCTTTCTCTCCACGCTCTTCAGCTTTGCAGCCTATCACATCACATTTTGCGTCAGTTTTTCAGTTTGAGATTAACAAGGATCATTTGTGTAATTGCACTTGCTGTAGTCTGTATTTAAAACGACTCGACACGCAAAATGCACAATGTGCGCAATAAATAAGATGAACAATGTGGAAGACGCACATCACTGTAATTATGTTTATTTAAATGTCCTGTGTGTCTTAAATCAGTTGTGACATCTGCCTTTTAAGCGTCATTTGGAGAGGAAAAGTTCAAAACTCAAAATCCACGTACGTCTCGAGGAAATACAAGACACATTCAGACATACAAATATGGTAAAATAAAATACTTCCCCCCTTCATTCATTCATTAACCATTCGTTCATCTATTCATTCATTCATCCATTCATTCATTAATTTATTCATTCATTAATTCGAGTTGACCTACAATTAGTCCATGAGTGTTTCAAACAATTTTAATGGCTGTCAAGGCACCTCTTTCTCAATCCCTCTCTCTCTCTCTCTCTCTCTCTCTCTCTCTCTCAAACACACACACACACACACACACACAAACACACAAACAAATGCCTCTTTCCTCAGCGCATTTAAAACAGCGACTTCCTAAGCACGTACATGCTCCGGTAGTCCATGTTTCGCTTAAAGTTGTCGAACAGAATGTTCTGTGAGCGGGCTGCACAACGGCGACAGAATCCGTGAGCGGCATAACACCGCTACCCAGAGAAAGTGACAAAGCGTTTCTTTAATGGGGGAGGGAGGTGTCGGGGGTGAGGGTGTCCTGGTGGACAAAGAGGAGCTGGCATAATGCTGAGCAGAGCAATGAAAAAAAGAAGCTGGAAAACCGGAAAACACGTCCCACTAAACATCTCTCATAGCATTCGATGTGATCTAATCTTTTATATAGACTCAGTGGAGATCACTCGATTTGATCTAACCTTTTATATAGACTCAGTGGAGATCATTCGATGTGATCTAACATTTTATATAGAGTCAGTGGAGATCATTCGATGTGATCTAACATTTTATATAGAGTCAGTGGAGATCATTCGATGTGATCTAACATTTTATGTAGAGTCAGTGGAGATCATTCGATGTGATCTAACATTTTATATAGACTCAGTGGAGATCATTTGATGTGGTCTAACCTTTTATATAGACTCAGTGGAGATCATTTGATGTGGTCTAACCTTTTATATAGACTCAGTGGAGATCATTC
>JAOXYF010000004.1:1964148-1991321 GCA_028565775.1 Sternarchorhynchus goeldii
ATCTTTTTTTCATATTGATCTGTGTTTTGATTGGTTTAGATGTGATCTTTTTTTCATATTGATCTGTGTTTTGATTGTTTTAGAGGTATCTTTTTCATTGGTCAGGATAAACTGAAGAGATCACATAACATGTTAATTAACGATTTAATGATGGCAATTTTTAGATGTTATTCTGCTGTTTTAACATGTTTTAATTAAAAGCTATGTCCAACTCATTTTACATATAGGGTTACAGTGCTGCCATAGCAACTTTCACATGAGACTAAATTTTACACCACTTAACTGCTCGTGACGCTGTACAACCATTGTATCATTGTATGCAGTCATTGTATCGGCAAGGAGCACTGTTACAATTCAGAAGTAGAACTTGGTTAACAAAGCAGCATCCGAAGGTAACTTGGAACTGCCAAATAAAAATGCTTCCATTTTAGTACTAATTCATGTTATCTGTGAGTAGCTCTTGCTGAGTGGTTCAGTGGTTCTGAAGGGTTCTTCTTGCTGAGTGGTTCAGTGGTTCTGAAGGGTTCTTCTTGCTGAGTGGTTCAGTGGTTCTGAAGGGTTCTTCTTACTGAGTGGTTCAGTGGTTCTGAAGGGTTCTTCTTACTGAGTGGTTCAGTGGTTCTTTCTCTAAATTGCACTGTTCCTACTGCACTTGTAGGAATCATGTACTGTAAATACAAATAAGGTGATTTGTTTCTTTCAAAAAACTGTTTGGTTTACTCCAGAAAATAAAATGGAAATGACACATAGGTATTAAGGGTATCAATAAAAGTTGTCTCCCTCTGCTGGAGAACTTAAGAGAGCATCAAGATGTTTTGACCCCACGTAACTAAAACGTATCTTGAACCAAACAGCATGTAAGTGATATTAACATATGCCGTTATAATTCATAAAACATCGTCATTATAATAGTTTATGTGGACTACTGATAGCATCTGATGCCTTTAACATTTTTCCTGTTAAGCCGCATCTTCACATACATACTCAGACACTCGCGTTCATATGCACTCACGCGCACGCACACGCACACATTCCTAGTATTTTCCATGTGTCGTTAGTCTTACAAAACCAGTGATATGGGAAATACATTCTATGTATGCATTATACGTTGGTCCTTGAAAAAATACCTGATTATAACAATGTTACAAACAGTATTTTATTTTAGATTATTTTATTTAGTCTCCCAGAATAGGTGTTTTGGTACAGACCGGTCGGAGGCAAACAGGACTCCCCAGTTCACCTGTTTTCTCACAGAAGGGTTGCACATTAAGAGAAAAGAAACTATATAATGGGAACTGTATACTCATGACAGCTAGTTTTGTTCTCGCTTTATCCAACGCAACTGATTCATTATTTTTTATCTAGATTTACACAATATTACAGGATTCCCTGTCTCGCAAACATGATCCCTTTCACACAGACTTATGCACAAGTATTCCGTGCATCTCAGCCAAAACACAGAGTCCGCAAGACGCTGTTACTTTTACCGTCACAAAACGGAAATTTCTGAATGTCCAAATGGAAATATAATTAATCCGGTTTTCTACTGGTAGCACGTGCGATAATGAGGGGAAGTGAGCTCTCGAGCGGACAACGCCCGCGCGATGCAGCCAATGGCAGCATCGAAACGTCTGAGTCGATTTGATGCAAGAGGAAGAGGCTTACACAGCTCCATAAGAGAGAAGAGCAAGAGGGATTTTTATTTATCTACCTATAAATATATTAGGTATTGATAACTAATTTGCTTACATCGATCAATTTAAGACACAACTAGCGATACAATGTCCCCAGAGGCATCATGCAAGTAAGTTCACCTAACAATTTTAGATTTTTTTTAAGGGGATGATGTAAGTTCGACCTCGACAATGGAGGATGTATGTTATTTAACTATCCTGATAGACAGTTTAGCTCAGGGAGTAGCAGGTGGGAGAGAAGATTGCGATCTGCGATTATTGAAAAGGCAAATTATGAAACAGTTTAACTACTAGGTTCGTTTTCAGTGTATATTTACTTAGCCAGCTAACTAGCTAACTAGCTTTAACAGTGAAACGGTTTTTTAGCGAGTAGGATAATGTTCATGAAGCTAATCGGTTAAAATGACTGTCGAAAGATATGATACTTTAACATTTCCTAGTTAGCATTAGTTCTTTGAAATGAGAGGATGATGGAATAAGTTACCTTAGCTAGAGATTGCTAGCTAGCTATAATATTTTCTGTGTATGTGATTGGATGTAATCCTGATTTTATTTTCTCGGTGATTTATGCCTTAATAGTAGTTTGTCATTTAAATAATAATTTATGTAAAGCAAAACTCTTAAGTATAGAAAGCGGGATCGTCACGTGTGGTGTCGGAACAACACTAAAAACGCGCGCGTGGACGTGTGATGCGTTCGCTCGTGTTCCCACAATGGGCTCCTCTGTGACGTACGTGAGCCATGCCACGTGCGCCTCCTCAATTAATGCTTCATCAAACAGTGCAATTGAACACCAGCATCTTAAACTACATGTGTCGAAGAGAGAGAGAGAGAGAGAGAGAGAGAGAGAGAGAGAGAGAGAGAGAGAGAGAGAGGGGGAGGGAGGGAGGGAGGGAGAGAGAGAGAGAAAAACACCTGAGAAGGCCCCGCCACGTTTGTGTGAGTGGATGGTGTACTTTCCTCAGGACCTGAGAAAGTCACAGGCTACATGTATGAATATGAGATGGTGATAGAGATGTGTAGTAATAAAACTATACTTTAAAGATCATGTAATACTACATCCTGCTGTTTGGGGGTGTTACACTTCCATCCCTTCATTGCCCAGATTCATTCCAGTTATGTTTTAGAAAAGAAACTATGTGAAGCCGAGAGTAATACTACACATCGTTGAATTCTGTGACTTATCTTACTAAATTATCTTTTTATTAAAAAAAATTCTAATAAGAAACTTTGTTCAGGTGGCTCTGTACACTTGATAAAGAACGCTATGTACTTCCATTCGTTCTCTTGTCCTTCAGATATGGTTATGAGGAGTGTAAGGCTACTGCTGATTGGCTCCTGACTCATGCTCCAGTTCAACCCCTAGTGGGCATTGTGTGCGGTTCTGGTCTCGGAGGACTGGCAGAGATGCTGAAGGATCAGAAGGTTTTCAGTTATAGCGACATCCCCAACTTTCCCCAGAGCACAGGTGAGGTGTCCAGTCAACCATGCAGATATGGATGTGAATATGTCTTAGCTTCTATTCAAATCTTCTGTAATCTGTATGTTTGTTGATTGTTGTAACAGATTGTTTGGTTTCCTGTATGTCTATGATTTGCTGTGACTGCTAACATTCACTTTCACAAAGTCCTTTGTTTCTTTGTTTGTTTTGTTTTTTGTTGTATTTTATAATTTCATTCGGGTTGTTGTTGTTTTTAATGAACATCTCCACTCTGATTGGTTGCTGTGTGTTTCTTGTGAGTGGAGACCAATCATCTCCACTCTGATTGGTTGCTGTGTGTTTCTTAGTGCATGGCCACGCTGGCCGGTTGGTGTTTGGGACACTTAAAGGAAAACCGTGTGTTTGCATGCAGGGGCGGTTCCACCTCTATGAAGGATACCCCATAAAAAAGGTGAGCATCAGGATCAAAGTGGTTATACTGCAAAACAACTACATGTATTCTTCTGCTATGGGATGCGTGCATAGCTGTGGATTTTTCCGGATTACTGTTTGTAACAAATTGTGTTAAGATGGTCTTTTGTGGAGAGTTAAGACGAGGTTATTTTTGGGTTATGGGAGCTTTTATTTTGACATGCTTGGGTTGGACAGGTGAGCAGGAAGTGACATAGCTGCTTGCTTAAGTAATGATGGGGAGCTTTGTGAGGCAAAGAACAGTGGATTCACCAAACAAAGTGAACCAGACCAAAGGGGTTGTGATAAACCCCATGATTTACTAGCACTCTTCTGAAGGTGAACAAGGTAAAGTGATCTGTTAATCTGTCATGAGTAGTTCTGTTGGAGAGGCCTCACACTTAGAGTGAAAGTGTGATAGAATAGAATCTTTGTCATTGCAAAAACAATGAAACTCTGTTGGATCAGTCCTCCAGATGGTGAAAGTCCTTAATAATAAATAATACAATATAACGTAACAGTGTACAATACAACACACAATACAATATGCAATATACAATACGATATACAATACAAACTACAAAAATGTACAGTGGTAAAAGATGTGGGTGAGGGCGGGGCTCCAGTGTGGTAGGGAGGGAGTGTTCAGCAGTGAAACAGCTGTTGTGCATGACGTTAATATCCTGAAACACCTTCCTGAAGGCAGGTGGGTAAAGAAGCAGTGTGTGGAACGTGTGATGCTGGCGGGCCTGATAAACGTCCTCCAGTCTGGGGAGCTGGGAGCCAGTGATCCTCTCAGCAGTCTGGGTGATGCACTGGAGAGCTTTCCTGTTGTCTGCTGGGCAGCCAGAGAACCGTAGTGAGATGCAGTACGTGAGCAGTGAGCAGTGACTCGATGCCTGGCCTGTAGAAGCTCCACCGGCAGCTGTTGTGGAAGTCGTGGCCTCTTCACACAGGAAGTAAAGTCTCTTTATATAGTTGTTTGGGATCTGATTGTTTGGTCTGGTGTTTAAGTGTAGAGCATGTAGTATTTAATATAAATTGTCTTGTATTTAAAGGTTGTTAAGGAGTTAATAATGTTGACATTCAAATGGTTTAATTTGGATATTTGAAATGGTTAAAAAATGCTTAAGGCTGTATGTATGTAGTCTGTTTTGTTTTAGTTCTTAAGGCTGTATGTATGTAGTCTGTTTTGCTTTTAGTTCTTATGGTGTGTTGAGTGGATAAATGTCACATAAAACCATCAGTGTGAGAGCAGCAGGGATGCTACACTCTTCTTACTGTTTGTGCTACTAACAGCATGACATTCCTTCTCATGCTTAGTCAAAGCATCACAGCTTCATTAGTGCAGTGTTGAGTCAAAGCATCACAGCTTCATTAGTGCAGTGTTGAGTCAGTGCCCTACACATTTCTGAAATGCTTTAAGTATTTATCCAAGCACACTGCCTCTTATGTGCCGTTCCTGAACCCTTTCCTGGTCTGGTAGATCACCATGCCCATCCGCATCTTTAAGCTGATGGGCGTGGAGACGGTTATCCTGACGAACGCCGCGGGAGGACTGAACCAGGACTACAAAGTTGGAGACATCATGATAATAAAGGACCACATCAACATGCCTGGTTTTGCTGGAAGTAATCCTTTATGTGGTCCCAACGACGAAAGGTGTGTGTGTGTGTGGGGGGGTGTCGTTTGTAGTGGGTGCGAAAGAATAGGGTTATGACTGATAACATATTTATCAGACAGATAACATAGTGCAAAAGTGCAAGTGCAAAAGTTTTTTTTTTTTTTTTAAGTGTTCTGAAGTTTTGTTTGCTTTGACTACAAGGACTTGGCAAATATTTGAGGGTGTGTTGTCAAGGGAGTGTATGTAAAAGCCTTTACCAGGGGCTGTGTGAGGTCTAAAATATATTCCACTCCATCTGCATCTGTGTTAATCTTTTCCTTTCAGGTTTGGAACACGTTTCCCATGCATGTCGGATGCCTATGACCGGAAGCTGCGGCAGCTGGCCCGGGAAGTGGGGGAGGAGCTTGGCTACTCCAACTTCCTGAAGGAGGGCGTGTACTGTGTGCTGGGTGGGCCGTCCTTCGAGACCATAGCTGAATGCAGAATGCTTAACCGTTTAGGCGCTGATGCCGTCGGTGAGTTGGTGGAATTTTGATTTAAATAAAGAAAATAGTACAGATGGAAATGGAAGCAAATAAAAGTCATAAATTTTGGTTTTTGTTTTTCATGTATTTTTATTACAGTCGAGTTTATTCTAAGTTTCTGAATATAGAAAAACATTGTTCACTGTGTAAGTAACAAATATTTGCATTCTACACCTGAGAAAATAGAATTCAGTGCACTTAATTAATTACAAATGCCTGCAAAATAACTGCAGTCAATTAAGAAACTTTCTCTGTTTGCTTTTACATCATTTATTTATTCAGGACATTCTGATGTCATGATGCGTTTGAACTAAAAGGAATGATGCAGCTTCAGTCTTTTCAAATTGAATCCAGGAAAACATGTTAAAGTATTTGAAACATTAAAGTTGCAGGACATTTTTATATAAATCAAAAATCTGTCATACGTTAGGCAAAATGACGGTAAGACCGTAACGCTTCTCCGGCCTTTTCTCAGGTATGAGCACCGTCCACGAGGTGATCGTGGCTCGCCACTGCGGGATGAGGGTCTTCGCCCTGTCGCTGATCAGCAACCAGGCTGTGATGGACTACGGCAGCGAGGAGAAGGCCAACCACGAGGAGGTCCTGCAGACAGGAGAGCTGCGTTCCCAGCAGCTGGTTAAGCTGGTGTCCACCATCGTCACCCGCGTCGACCAACACAGGCACGGAGAGGACGCAAAAAGAGAGGGATGAGCGTCAGCTCCGCACGCACCCTTAACAGCAGCGTAAACCACCTCCTCCTCATCCTGCGACGGCTCCCCACTTGCATGTCTCATAGTGGCACCACTGTTGGGTCTGTTTAAAATGTTGCTTACCCTGTAAGCCCTTGCTTATAATGTACTGTTTAGTTTTACATTCCTGGGGGAATTAATTAGAAGAGTTTTGTCTCTAATGATGTCTTAAGCCTGAAGCCTGAGTGATTTGGTATATAATGGCTAACTGCGGTTTTAATGTTACCGATTCACCAGATCCCTTTTACAAGATTATTTATTAAATGCTGTAATATGTTTTGTCAGCTCCACTAAATAATATAACAAAACTGAGAGATGATGGATATTCCATGGAGCGCTTAGTTTATTCTTTTCTTGAATTTATTCTTTTCTTTTATTTCTTGACCATCAATAATTGCGCTATCAAACGTGCTTATTTACATATATTTAATATTTATATTAAATAGCATTTTGAGGCAGGGTATATTTTTTTTGAGGCAGGGTATATATTTTTTTGAGGCAGGGTATTTTTTTTTTATTTTTATAGTGATGGTTATTTGGTTCTAAATTTTGCCATTGATAACAAAGTTTTAATGCACAATAAATCTGAACAAATGCTTAATTTATGACCTCATTGAAGTTTCTTGATGTGTTTGTGATACGAATTTTATATATGAGCATTACGTTCCTTTGGTTTTATCTATCTAGTTAATAGTAATATATCTTCATGCCTATAGTACTAATAAGCTAAAGTTAATTACTTTGTATGTGGTTGGGTTTTTGATTTTACTGACAATGTCTTAATTAATGTAATACAGTAGTAAAGTAAAAAATCAGTAATCCAGTACAGTAGTAAAACTGATGCACTAGAATATTCTCTCTCTCTCTCTCTCTCTCTGTCTCTGTCTCTCTGTAAACTCCAAAGAGTAAGTTTCGTTTTCTGGGGAAACATTTAGACCACGACGTTTCGAGTGAGACTGTGCTGCAAAAGAACTGCATCTCCAAGGTAAGATTTGACTTTGTTGCCCATAAATACAATCCCGTTCTATAAGAAACAGTGTGATTTGTACCTGGGTTAAGGTAACAGTCGTAATAATTATTTGCACACCTTTTAAACATGAGTAAAAGGAATGGGGCTAGTAAATATTTCAGTACACTACACGAGGGTTACAGAGAAACAACTTTTCGGATAGAAGTCAAGAGGTTTGGGTGCAAGTTAAACCACTGGATTATTTTACCCTGTCAAGTTTATATGAAGTGACATTTAGTGTTTAAATTAGTGATACATTCTAACCATTGATAAGTGACTTTATATTTCATGTTTTAGATGTAGCATGTAATTACAGAAATAAAACAGATCGGGCTTCACGTCCGTAGGGAGAAAAGTTCATATTTCCCTGCAATTTAGATGCATGGAATGTTGAATAATTCCTAGTTTTCTAATGATGATTACTGTCATAAACCTAGTAGACCTATTCTTTTAAATCTAATTTTAGCATTTTCCTTTATATTTGACATGTTAGTGTTTGTCATTGGCTAAAAAGTTGAAGATTTTACAGATATTCAGAACATTATGTAACATGTTGATGATTTAGTGGTTAAGAAGTTTGGTATTGTGCCAAACAACACAGCAGAGTCAACACTGAAAATGAAAAACAGTTAGTCTGTGGATATATGACATAAGCAGAATGTCATATTTAAGTATTAATAATTATATTTGGAATCATACTTTAAAATCTAACATGGGAGGCTGAACTTTATTCCATTCTGGAGTTGGTGAGAGGTGTCAGTGGGCCGACTCATAGCTCTCAGACCTTCTTGGAGTCCTCGGAGAAGGTACCAGAAAGTGCCCCCTCTGGGGGCTACATTGTTCTGCTGGGGGTGTACAGTACACCTTAATCTGCAGTTCAGTGATGGATTTTGTAGTTGTGTTGTGACATCAGACTTGTGTTTTGGACACCCAGGTAAAGAGAATAGCAGAGATCTCAACTGATCACCACCTAGTGGTGAGTTGGGTCAGATGGAGGGTGAGAATGTGGGACCAGACCTGGCAGGACCCAAACGTGTCACGGAACCGTGGTGTCCATGCGGTCCTTGTTCCATGCCTCCATCGTCAACGCAGATATTTGGAGCTGTTTACATAAGGTTGGCGGTGCACCCGATGGTGGACATCTCTGGGTGGACCTCTTATCAGGCCTAGCTGGCTTATGGCTCTCTGGAAACAGCAGATAAGAACCACAGGGCAAAAGCTCAGATGTGGGAGGAGTTCAATGAAGCAATAGAAAACTGTTGACTGGCACTGTTATGGCAGACCGTTAGGCGACTCAGGAGAGGAAAGCAGTTCCTGACAAACACCATAACAGTAAGGCTGGGGGTTGCCGACCTCGACTGAGAATGAACTCCTCTAAATCAGCCACCACGGTAGTCAGAAAAGGGTGGGACGCCCTCTCCTGATCGAGAACGAATTCTGTCCCGAAGTGTAGTAGTTATCTCGAGATCTTGTTCATGAGTGAGAGAAGGATGAAGGAAGTTGACGGGCGGATTGATGGAGCATCTGCAGTGCTGCAGACTCTGTACTGGTGCATAGTGGTGAAGTAGCTGAGCATCTCCACCCTCAGCTATGGTCAGGAGCTCTGGGTAGTGACGGAAAGATCGATATCGCAGATACAAGAGGCCGAAACGAGCTTTCTCCTTGGGGTGGCCGTTCTCTCCCTTAGAGACAGGGAGAGGAGCTTAATCTGAGAGAGGCTCAGAGTAGAGCCGCTGCTCTTTCATGATGAGAGGAGCCAGCTGATGTGGCTGGTCTAGATGCTTCCCTAGGGAGGTGTTTTGGACATTTTCAACGGGGAGGAGACCCGTTGGAGACATGTTGGAGGGATTATATCTCTCAACTGTCCTGGGAACACCTCTGTGTCTTGCCAGAAGAGCTGGAAGAGGGTAATGACGGAGAGGGAGGCCTGGGCCTTTTTGCCTAGGCTGGTTCTGATGCAGCACAGACCCTGATGAGGAGCAGAGAATGGCTGGATGGATGGATATTTGAGTTAAGCTTTGTTTTCTATTTGAGTTAGGTTTTGTTATCCATTGGGATTAAGATTGCTGCTAAGGTTTCATTTGATGGCACAGATCCTGATCTTGAAACTGCATACAACACTGGCACCTGTCAAGGGGTTTCATTAGTCAGCAAGTGAACAGTCAGTTTATGTTTAAGAAGCAGGAAAAATGGGCAGTTGTAAGTATCTGTGTGAATGTGTGTGTACACCTAAACACTTTGTAGGTACTTCTAATTAAAAGGCTTAATCGAATAGATCACACAGTACAGTGTGTTCAAGTCTGGTTATTGTAAACCACTGTTTTATGTGTTAATGCACAAATCATTTTAACAAAGTCACTGTTCTTTATCTACAGGAGATCAAGAGACTCAGTGAAAGCTGAATATTCTAGCAACAAACTTTGTGAAGAGAATTCAACTTCAATATCATCTGACAATATAAAAATGAATTCCTTCAACACACCTCATAACTACCCCAACCCCCCCTCTCTGACTGCCCCTCCTCAACCTGCCACTGCCCAGGCCAGTTCAAACTCTGTGCCTGATCAATTACGATTGGTACTGGTGGGCAGAACAGGTGCAGGGAAAAGTGCCACTGGAAATACCATTTTGGGTGCAAAATATTTTGAAAGTGAAGTTAGCATGAGCTCAGTAACTAACCAATGCAAGAAAGAATCTAAAATGGTTCAGGGACGGAGCCTGGCAGTTATTGACACACCTGGCTGGTTTGACACATCCCTCTCACCTAAAGACATAGAAGATGAAGTATTAAAGTGTCTGGCCATGTGTTCTCCTGGACCTCATGCGTTTCTGCTCATCATACCGATCGCACGCTTCACAGATGAGCAGCAGCACACTATTGATTTGATCAAGAATGTTTTCCAAGAGAACTTCAATGACCACACGATCATCATTTTCACCCATGCAGATGTGCTGAAAGGTGAGACGATTGAGAGATTCATATCGAAACAGGACAAAAGAATCCAGAATCTTATCGAGCGATTTGGCAGACGTTTCCTGGCCTTCAACAACAAAGCCCCAGATAACCAAGGCCAGGTGGCCCAACTCCTGGAGAAGCTGGATGCACTACTGGAACAGAACAGTTACCGCCACTTTGTCGACCCTAGAACCAAGATAATGTGTCAAGCAATGGAGATAATTGAACAGAAAAAAGCAGCTCTAATGAACAGGGCCATTGAGAAAGCGAAGCAGGCTGTGAGAAAAGAGGTGGAGCTTCGCAAGGAGAAGATCAGTAAAAATCTGCAAAAGGAACAACAGGAAATAAAAAGACAAAGGCAGAACATCCAAGACAATCTACACCAGATAAGAGAAAACATAACAAGAGAGAACAATAGAGAGAACAATAGAGACAGGGTGGATTCGCACCGACTGCAGCGTCTGAGTAATTCTCTGTATAGAGAAACAGAAAAATTAACACAGCTGGAGGAGATGAGGGTACAGGAAGCTGCAAAACAAATGGAGGAGGTGGATACATGGATCCGAGAAGAAGAGAAGAGGAGAGAGGAAGCAGAGAGGGAAAAGTGGTCAAAGGATGATGGAGAGAAGTGGTATCAAGATTCTTTTTATTTTAAGTTGCTGAAGTTGCTGATGGTTTTTTTGGCGGGAGCTGGAGCGGGTTTCGGGGCACCTGCCATTTTTGCCTTCTTTGCTTCAGCAGCAGCACCCGCAGGCCTGGCAGCCGAGCTGGGCGTGCTGGTCGGCCCTGAGCTCGCGGCCGCCCTGATGGCAGCTGCTGCAAAAGCAGCACCTTTGTTTGCAGCTGCAAAAATGTCTCTTCTGTTCAGCCAGTGCTCTGTTCAGTAGCCCTCACACAAGTCAGGGCACACACTATTTGAATAAAACACACAAACACCGTTTGATTAAGAAGAAACACTTGATTAGTTCTGAAATACTTATTTTGTTTTATTTCAACTAGTCTGTGGGTGTAGAGATTGTTTTATATGGCAGGTGATGGCTAAGATTGTAGCGTGTTGAAAAAGTAATCAAATCAAAGATACATAACAGTAACAGTATATTGTATTATAGGTAAACAAAGCTTATTGCATCCATCCCTACCCTTTTATATGTAGTCTCACCACCCACCTCATTAATATTTATTAGAAGCATCTTCTACAGTTAGAGGCCATAGGCCTATTTTGGCTGTTCACGTCTTCATTGGTCAGTTATTATTCAGTGGACTGCTATTGGCTAGAATTATTTTTTGTTTGGCACATTCCTTTCTTCTCCCTTAACAGTGGCACTGATACATGTCAGAACAAGCATGAAACCATCCATACATACATGAATACCAGCATGAAACCATACATACATCCATGAATACCAGCACCAATATGCACCATACTGTTATATATCACTTATGTGCACATTATGGTTCTCTGCCACTGAAACATTAGTCTGTAGTGATCATGTGATAAGTCTGTAGTGATCATGCCACTGAAACATTAGTCTGTAGTGATCGTGTGATAATTAGTCTGTAGTGATCATGCCACTGAAACATTAGTCTGTAGTGATCATGTGATAATTAGTCTGTAGTGATCATGCCACTGAAACATTAGTCTGTAGTGATCGTGTGCTCATAACCTGATCAGTGATTCGCAGGCTGAGGGTGGCGCCTCATAGATGTTCCTAATAAATGGGTTTAATTTCCATTCACATTTATGCATTTGGAAAGAGCATTAATCCAGATTGATTTACAATTTCAGTTATGTTAAGGGAATGTTGTGTTAGAATCTTGCCCAAGGAGTCTTGCTCTTATTGGTGTGGCACGACACCCTTCCTTAGCACAATGTATATGATAATATAGGACTATACAAACTATATATGCACAAAATATCAGCTTGTACTTATGCAATAATTGCAATAATCCAAAAAAGCAATTAGAGTAAAACCCTAAAAAATGATTTTAAAAAGTGTGTTTTTAAGCATAATCAGATTCACATAATCAGATTCACATAATCAGATTCATGTATGTTTCTCACAGTTAATAACATTGTTATTATACATTAAGTTACAATTTTGGTTATGCATTATAGGTAAATAAACGTTTGATCTTGGACATGTGAGTGTATGTCTGTTTATTTGTTTATTTTAAATCAATACTTGTGTTTACTTACACAAAGTAATGCAAACAAGACACTTCTGCATTTACAGTGATTCTCAGTTTCTTACACACTTTTTAGGAAACAGGGTTCTCTATTCTGAAATACCAAAACATATTTAAACCATATACACATTTTACAAATCCTGAACTATTATGAGCAAAATAAAACACTGACTTCTTAACCATGAACAGACTCTTCAAAATACAATATTCACACCAAAATGCCTGGACACTTTACATATGAAGTTCCTACAATAATAAACTGTGTCTCTGCAGTAAACCACATTCACACTGCACCAGTGAAAACGTTCACAACACGTGCTGTCACTACTGTCGCAGCCATAAACTAGACACAATGACTAGAACTTTTGTACTGATGTGACGACAGCCAGGTGGGTTTATTTACTTGAAGTACACACTCGTCCAGACTGCCGTTCCAGATCTTTCGCTATGTCACAAAGGAAAAACACTTCAGATCTTCGGATAACCGCATGGAACTGTGAATATGGTGAAACAATCCTGTATTACATAACACATGACAACAAGTCTGCTAGTATCTCCGATTACTGTACCTGTTTTAATTTCTAAAAGTACATTATAGAGGTGTGTGAAACAGGAGATCAGCTGGAACACTTTGACCTGCTTCTCATGCACTAATACGAGGTGACCCTACCCAGAAGGGTGGGGATAAATTTTAGTTTGAGATGGTTTGTCTCTTTGGGTGAGGCCTTCCTCCTCCTCCTCTTCCTCTGCTGTTCTGCTGTACAGCATTTCACACCACAGGCTTCTTAGTTACGGGCGCCGTTTAAGCAGGTGTGTTCGGCAGAGTCCAGCAGGTGCAGCCCAGTCCATTCTTGGGTCTTTGCATTATTAAACTATAAGGAAAATTAAATTTTCATTTCGATTCATTTTCTCTTTTACAGTCGATGTCACTCTAGTGTTTTTCTTGCTGCACTTAAAAGTTTTGTCTCCTATACCCAAACTTGCACATTTCTGTTGAAATGTATCCTCAGGGAGACGGAGCACTGTGTGAGTGTTTGAAACCAAATGTCCAGTGAAATGTGTTCAGTTTTACATAAATGATGTCAGCAAAAGCGTCGTGAGTGTTGTGTTCTGGGAAACTGAGTGCCAACGTGTAAAAAATGTGTAAGCAATCAACAAAAAGCATCACTGCAGGCGACTTTCTATAACCTGTTCAGAGACAGAACTGAAACTGCTATGCTCTGCCTTTAGAAACAGAGAACAAGCTAAACATACCACATGCCAATTTTTCCAGGCCCCTCGCATGGCGTTGGTGCCGTTCACAAGACTGGGGCGACCTGGTGCTGAGACTCAGCCGGGCCCTGCTAGAGCGGCGCCCAGCTGTGGTTCCACAGAAATAACGGAGTCCCAACCCAGTCATGGGTTTTGCCCGTTCGGACAGTGCAATCTAAGGTGCCTTTTGAACGGGCAACGCCAGGCGAACGTCTTGCCGCACAGCGGGCAGCGAAAGGGCCTCTCGCCGGTGTGGACGCGCTGGTGGGCGGTGAGGTTGGAGCCGTGGGCGAAGGCGCGCCCGCACTGCCCGCAGGTGAAGGGTCGGCTGCCGCTGTGCGCCCTCTCGTGGGTGACCAGGTTGCCGCGGAGAGCGAAGCGCTTGCCGCAGACGCTGCAGCCGAACGGCTTCTCCCCGGTGTGGATGCGCTGGTGCCGGATCAGGTCCACCGCGCCGTGGAAGCTCTTGGGACACAACGAGCAGGAGAAGGGCTTGTGGCGGCCGCCGGCTGGAGGTGGGCTGTTCGCCTTAGCCGAGTTCGGCTTGAACGTCCTGAGAAGAACTCGATCGTGACTCTTCCTGGCCCTCATCTGCTTGTTTTGGGGCTCACCTGTGTACCTAAGACTGTGAGAAGGTAAGATCTCACCGGTCCCATCGATATGACCGGTGTGGAGAGGCTGCTGTGTCATTGACGAACACCCTCCACGCATCTCACAGCTCACTGACGTCAAAGAGGGCCATGGCAAAACCTCGCTATCAATCATCCCACATTGTGTCCATTCATTGGTCCTCTGTGCTAGAGGCTCCTCCTGCTGTTCAGTCTTAAACTCCACCCCAAGGCAACACTCCTCTCTGTTCTTTGGCCCATTCTGATGACTGAACTGCATGTCAAATGTGTGATGCTGTGCTCCTTCAGAGAGTTGTTTCTGAATGCAAAGCATTGAATTATGAGACTGAGAATGGAAATCTTCAGTGGCGTCAAAGTGATCGTTGCTATACCCTAAAAACAAAACAGGAAGTCAGGCTTGAGATTATGATTCTTAACATTTATTGCTGAATGTACACACATTCCCTACCTAGAACGATTTGTGCATTATGTTTGTAACGCATGTGTGTAAGTGTGGGTCAGAGCAGGGCACCATGATCTTCTCACCCATCACATGTCCACGTGTGTCCGTGCAAAACTTTTGCTCAGCCTGGTAGACGCAGTCGGCAGTGGAGACCTCGCGACTCCCACCCTCCACCTTTAGGCCAGCGGTGCTGACCGAAGCCACATCCGCTTTGCCGTCGTCCGTCAGAGAGCCGTGGAGAACGTGGGCCTCCCTGAACTGAACCACTCTGTCAAAAAGCGAAAACCCGCTGTCTTGACTCTGCCGACTCCCAGAGCTCAGAGGAGAATTCCTGCTCCCTTCGTTCTCGTTCTCCTGCGGGCTCCTTGTCAGAGCGGAGGTATTCGCCTTTGTATCTTCTTCTTCTTCATCGCAGTCAGCCTCCTGGTGTTCATCTTCAACTCTCACATCTAAGCAGTTGACAGAATACAGAATTAAGCAAATTAAGTTAAAATAATCAATTTCAATGTTAATATCAGAAGACCCACTGAGCTATTTTAAAGAACAGGTTTGGCCATACTGCAGAAAAATGTCTACAATTTAAAGCAACATTATCAGGCAAACTGCTGTATGAAACGAAATTTCAATAACAAATTATTTCAAATAGCTTTTATTGGTGTATATTTTATTGGTCTAGACTGCCTTTAAAGGGCTTTTATTAATTCCAGTTCCCATCTGTTAAAAACCAGTCCGTGACATCCTTAGTAGACCCTAATCCCAGCTATTGTGCAGATCAGTAACTACAGTGTTATACTTATGGTAGACATTTAGCAGTAAAGGGTGTCATAGAGGTTAAAAATGATATTCTGGTAAACACAGCTGGCGTGTGTATGTTTCTTCTAATAAGCATAACCTACGTACGCGTTAACAGTTCTGCTTTGGAAAGGTCAATAAAGCTGAACTGTTAACGCGTGCATAGGTCTATAACATTGTTATAACATAGATCTAAAAAGATTTTGGTTCTTTTCTTTGTAATCAAAAATCAATTTCTGACTAAAAACGGTACCTGGTTCGTGCTCATCAATAAGACCGTCGACCAAGTGGGGGAGAGAAACTGTGGCGGAAGAATTTCTTAATTCTTTCTTCAGATCACGTAATTTTCCCTTCAGGGTCTCAATCTCGCTATGGCCCCTATTGATTTCTAACCGCATCTCCACACATTCGGTGTCAATAAGTTTACAGATCTCCACCACCGCTGCCCTAACAAAGCTCTCCATCACGGACGAAATCTGAGTCTCAAGAGTTAGATGTTTGGGCATTTTTACTTTCTGACTGCAATTTAAAACCGCTGCCGCAAAACAAGTGTACTGGTCGACACAGGGCAATTGGCTTCTTTAAGTTTTGTCTACAGCTTCTTCAGAAATTTTCCGTAAGAGAAACGTCCTCATTTAATCGGTCTGTGCGTCCCTGTAATATTATTCCTGTGCTTGTGACCCGGAAGTATTACGGCATTGGCCATGTGGAGCGGAGTCCCGACGGAACCGGGGGAGGTGCTGGATTCACTCCACGTCTCTTTCCCCGTGATCGACGAAGGCGCACCAGGATTTCTGACTCTAATGTGTCCTTTGCGGAGAGAACTGCGCTCCGTGCTCGAAAACTGTTGAAGTAGACGACGAGACAAGGAAGTGAAGAAAGTAGGAAATACGGAAAAGGTTTTTCTTTTCCACTTCGCTTTCAGGTCACTTAAATGGGTAACATACCTTAGTGTATCTCAGTAGCTAAGCAAATCCCAGTCTTCTGTGTATAAACAAACCGGGCAGAAATGAATTAGCTAACTAGAAACACTGAGAACGTACTATGCTGTCATAAACCTGTTTACAGATCCCAATGTCAAAAATGTGATAAACCTGTTGTTTACAGATCCCAATTTAATAAATGCATTAGTACAGTTGACAAGTACCGTATTTTAGTTTGCTGTTTGAAGTCACAGGGACCTTTCTTTTCTAGTGTCATGGTGACAGTTTAGCTAGAAACTTGTTATTATAATGTGCCAAACATGATGGTTTGCTGTATAAATAGCAATGTTATACTTTTAAGCAAAATACAGTAACATTTTCAAAACACCTTTGACCTCAATATTCCAGTATAAATTATTTAAATTTACATGAACAGCCTTGGACACTCTTCTTATACACACCTATAAAAACAAATCCCCACCTTTTCCTCCAAGCTCTGGTCATCTACCAGCAGCCCAGGAGCTTGAGGGTCCTGTGTAGTATCTTAGCTGTTCCCAGGACTGCACTCTTCTGGACAGAGATCTCCTAGATCTGGATTCCAGTTTGGAGCTCACAGCCCCCGGTGTTCCAGCTACCACAGGAACCACTGTTTTTATCTTTTGCCTTCCACGTCTTCTCCAGATCTTCTTTCAGCCCTTGGTGTTTCTCAAAATTCTCGTGTTCTTTGTGGCTCATATTGCAATCACTTGGGATCACTTCATCTATCACCACGTACCTCTTCTGGTGATTATCCACTACTACTATGTCCGGTTGGTTAGCCATTACGATTTAGTCCATCTGTACATGGACCATTACGTGGCTTCTAGTGAGTGGTGGAAGCCACATCAATGGTGCCCAGCTACCCTCCACTAAAGACATTCATCAGAAACGATGCCTGGAGAGGGTGAAAATCATTATTAAGGACATTTGTCATTCCGTGCATAAACAGTTTACTCTTCTTCCATCTTGGAAACTGTTCAGGAGACTTCCCTGTTGTACCACAATGCTAGTGAACTTAAAACACCTAAAAATGTCGCTGATTACCTTCTGCTTTCTCGTTTTGGACATAGTCTATTTGCAGTTTATTTGCATGCTCATTTGAATATATGGTAGATTCTTATTTCTAATATTTGTTTTTATAATTATTTCTACTGTACAGTCCAGACTCCACTAGTCTGTCCACGGCCTTTGTTCTAGTTTATTCACTATTCTGTTTTTGGATTATACTTTCCCAGGTCTCTGGCTGTGGTCTTGCTTTTTCTCATACTGTATGCAGGTCTCTGGTCTCATAATCAAACATTTTTCTTGCTGTTTGCACCTGATGTTACCTGGTCTGGTATTTGTACTTTGCTCAATGACAAAGTTTAATGTTTAATCTCTATCTATCTATCTATCTATCTATCTATCTATCTATCTATCTATCTATCTATCTATCTGTCTATATATATATATATGTGTGTGTGTATATATATATATATATATATATATACACACACACACACACACACTTTCATATCTATATATACACAAAGTTTCCAGAGATACAGGATGTTTCAGACAGAGGTTCTTCATCAGCTGTGTAAACAAAGTGCTTTGGAAGGACCTCTGTCCACTTTGGAAGGACCCCTGTCTACTTTGCTTGCACAGCTGATCTCTGTCTGAAACATCCTGTTTCTCTGGAATCCCCGTGTGTCGCACTACAATTTGTGCTGCCTCTCATATATAGTTTCACATGTAACTGGCTGTGTGCATCTCAGAGTGACGAGGGACTTGATTGCAAGCATGTTTACAGCACAGAAAAGAGCAGAGGTCTATTGTCTGAATAGTAACACTGATTCATATTTTTAATGCTTTTACATCCCAAATTGTTTTCTCTGGAGATTAAATTATAATCCATCTTAATATCCAAATGTATGTTAAACTCTGAATGTATGAAGGACATACATTCATGAAATCATCAATGCTGATTTACTTTACAGCATCACCTCTGCTCTACAGGCAAGAGCCAAATCAGTTTTAAAATTTCTTGCAGTAACTTGCCACCAAGTTAGTCTCTTCTGTGTGACTCTGCACCCACATGTGTCTGCATCTGTCTAATGAGGTAGAGCTGTATACAGCCTTAATCCTACAGGTCATTGTGCAAAAGACTGCACAAAAAGACTGTGGATTGAAACTGTACTGTCTTAACTAGGGAGCCTGCCCACATCCTCACCGTCAAGATATAACCAAGTCACGTGAGTCAGGTTTCTGTGTTGTTCAGGTATAGATTCATTGTGCATTGCGGATTTGTTTAGTGAAAGATCTCATTTCCATGATTATTACTACTCGTCTGCTGCCTGTTCACGTTGATTGTGGCCGTGGGTTTTTCCAACAACTTTCCTTTGCAGCCGTTTTCATAATCTGTACATCATAAAGGTCTGGTTTCATGATCTGTTCCAAGGTGTTTCTCTATTGACTTCAAAAATTTAAGTTTCCAGGAAAAGTCACTTTAGTCAACAATAAGAAACTGAAGTAAAACTGCAACAGCCTGAAGTGCAAAGAACCACATGAGCAGGTGATCATGACACTCATCAGAGAAACGAAGGCCAATGGGAAACCTTTATTCACCAAAGGGATTCTTGATTTCCCAGAACAGAATATACCATTGTGTTCATTTCCCAGAACAGAATATACCATTGTGTTCATTTCCCAGAACAGAATATACCATTGTGTTCATTTGTCCCCAAATAAATCTTGCCGGTCGTGTAATGCGTAGTTCCTCAATCTTGAGGTCGGTACTTGAACTGCAGCCAGAGAATGACAGGATTCATATGACAGGAAAATGACATGACGTGTATGACATACAAATAAAACTACATAATGTTTCAGTTCTTACAATGTCCTGTATTGCCTGGTTCAACCACAAGCAGTAGATGAGTGTTCATGTAGCAGTGATATGTGATTTAAAAGCATCAGACAAACAATGACATCAAAGTTGTTCAGTGGACAACTTTAAAAGCACAGTGATGACCAGCTTTTCTCACCCTCTGCTTGCTATAACACTCATCAGTTTGGAGGCTCACCAAGCATTTCTTGCTTTCCAGTCACAACGAATGTACCACATGAAACATGAAGACAAGAACACAAACACACGGCTCACTGGATCCGACCAATCAAAATACCTACATATGAACATGCTAATCTACGTAGTCTAAACTCTCTCTCTCTCTACAGCAAACAAAACTAATTTAATGGGTTTGGCTACATATTTCTGACGATACATTATGAGAAGTACCATAATATTCCATCTTCCTTGCAGCACAGCCTAAAAATGAATACATCTTCAAAATGAATATATTTTCATCTTTAGGTGAAAATATTTTCATTTAGATTCATTTTTTTTTCATTTCAATGATCTGCATGAAAAAAGGATAAAATCAATGACAAAATAATCTACCAAGATCAAGGACCCATGCTAGTTTCCCTCATGTGTTCCAGGTGGAACGCAGTGCTGCGTTTGTTGATGCAGGACGTCTGTGAAAACTTGCTACGTAAATTATTAAGTGAACAAAACCTCACATGAGGGAAAACAACTGGATATCAGTGGCTAAAAGTTTAGCTGCAGGAACTAAACAGCTAAAATCCGTGTCCTGCCAGCATCCAGACTACACACGGCCCCCGTCACGCATGGCCCTCGGCGGGCGATCCGACGTCAGGTTTGCCTTCCGCGGCCTCCCTCTTACCCTAAGAACGTTCCCGCGGTGTGCGGGCACACGTGCCTGTAGCGGGCAGCCCTGGTGAGGAAGGCGGCCCCGCAGGCGGTGCAGCCGAAGGCTCGCTCGCCCGCGTGCGTCCGCATGTGGCCCTTCAGGCTGCTCTTCTGGCTGAAGCTGCGGCCGCAGGTGCTGCAGCCGTAGGGCTTCTCACCCGTGTGGATGCGGCGGTGGCGCTCCAGGTGACTCATGCGGTCGAAGCTCTTCCCGCAGAGCACGCAGGGGAAGCGGCGGGCTCGGCCCCTCGGGATGCCGCCCGGAACCCCGCGCCTGCCGGGAGACACGCGGAACGCCAGACCCGGGGGAGCCGCATCCAGGCTCCTGAAAAAGGGCGAGGCGGAGCTGTGGTCCAACAGCACCTCCCCGTTACGCTCCTCCAACTGGGAGGCAGGAGCCATCTCTTCACCGTCCTCTCCTTCGTCCAGGAGTGATACAGCTTCTTCCTCCTTTTTCACGCCGATCTGGTTGTTGTCTACGGGGATCATACCATCGCTGGGTGCAGGACCACTCCACGAGTGCACCATGGCTGAAGCTTCTAATTGATGTTTGTTAACATCTGGATCTTCTGAGCTGTACTCAGGCCTGCGAGAGCAAGCGGACTGGACGCAGTCTTGTCCTCCGTTGGTTACGTTTAAAGAGGGCGGAGCCCTGGAGTCTCCTTCATCCACGACGCTCTCGCTACCAGAGTCGGGCTGTCTGTGCTCGTCTACTGTAAAATCCGACGACGTCTGCATTAGCGTCTGGTCTTTGAGCTCCTCCCCTTCCCGCTCAGTCTTCATGCCGTTCGCGTCCACCACATCGTCGCACCCCTGCGGCTCGCACGGGGCAACTGGCTCCACCTCTTCCGCGGCCGGAGACGTGCGGGCTTTGCTCTGTGCTCTCTGAAAGTCCTCCTCCTCCACGTTTATGAAGTGAACATCTTCCTGGCCCAGAAACGAGTGGACATTGGTCCCCTGTGTGTGAGCATCAGGACCATTTCTGTAGGAGAGGTGTGCAATCTGCTCCTCACAGTAAACCGCCATTGTCCATTCATCGCTGAAGTGGTTCTCCTCGCTAGGCAACCCACAAGCTGCTTCTACGTCACCACTGAATCCTGAAAAAACCGAAAAAAATAGCATCATCATACTGAGCACTTCATTATTCTACAGGCTGCTGAAACTTTGCTGCATTGAATTTTAAGCAGTAAATTTTTTTTTTTTTTTTACTTTCTGTGCTTTTCACGTGGCCACATTTCCAAATACAAGACACACAACGTGATGTAATAGATATTAACTGAGCGTCTACCAAACCCAGTGAGAGGAGCACGTTGATGGGTAACGGGTGGATGTGGGCCACAGGGCCCAGACGGGAGCTACAGTTCTCACCTCGGTGGGTTTTCAGGTGACTCTTAAGGCTACTTTTCTGGGTGAAGCATCGTCCGCACAGCCTGCAGCTGAAGGGCTTCTCCCCGGTGTGGATGCGCTGATGCCGCTCCAGGTGGCTGTGGCGGTCGAAGCTCTTTCCGCAGAACGCACACAGGAAGCGTCTCCTCTCCGTGTCCGTCCCGTTCGCCGTCCTGCCCCTGCACACGGGGCCGGGAGCCGCGGGGCCGAAGTTCCCATGAGCGTCAGGATGTAAACGCGTGAGCGTGTTCTGCGTTTGGGAGTGGAGTTGTCCGGGTCCTGGGTTCTTCTGTGCAGACAGCAGTTCGTCTGTGGATGCCCGCAGGACGTCTGGGGAGTGCGGACCGTGTCTGGCGGCCGCCTCTTCTCCGCTTGAACATCTTGCCTCCTGTCCATCTCTGACTGGCTGATAAAGCTCCTCCATACCTGCAGCAGGACCTGGCTGGTGCTGCGATTCATCCTGTTGGGGGCAGAAATACTCTGGGTTTTGAACCTCAGGGCTGTTCTCCGGTGACCACGACTGGGGGAATTGGTCACCCGAAGTACAGTCAGAATGCAGAGTGCGCTCTGTCGCTGAGTGCTGGTTTGTGTCCTGTACCGCCTCCTCATCGTTCAGCCCTTCGAGCTTCACCACAGCTCTGGAAGCTGCCAGGTGGTTCTCCTCTTGTGGACACTCCACACTCTCATTTCTCACCTCTCTGTCAGCACCTCTCTTATCTTTCTCTTTGACACCTGTGGTGATTAGGGGATACAAATATAAAAATGTATCAAACTTTTGTTTACAAAACCACATCTACTTTTTTCATTTTAAAAAAAGCACACAACAGAAAACCCAACAGTTTAATGCACAGAGTAATGGCAAGAAGGAGGAAGAGCTGAGATGATATGAGCGAACATAATACTCTGCTATTTTACTACCTTGAAAGATCCCAGACTGCTGTGCTGGGCGACCGCTCACACACTCCCGGACGAGAGCACGTCGCGTCTCCCGTAGTTCATTTGACACTATTTGGAGATTCCTTTTCAATGAGTCGATTTCGTTTTCCCGTTCACATATTTCGAGCCGAAGCATAACAATACCATCATCCACGACTTTGCTTATTTCGGCCACGGCAGCTTTAGCAAGCACGTCTATGATAGATGCTATTTGCTTTTGGAGAGTGAAGCCGTTTGACATGTTATCCATCTGATTTACATAACCTTGTCAGTATTGTAAAGTTTCTTCCCTTCAGTTTTGCAGAATTAGATAACGACGAACAGGAGAGTTTGCAATACTTTATATCCAACAAAAATACGCTCAAGGATTTGGATGTTTTGTGCTTTAGGCAACCACGCAACGGAAGCGGAGAAATACGGTTTTACCGTAAACAATGAAAAACATACGCGTCCTCAAATAACACTACGGATAATGAAGGATAATGAAGGACTACATGTTATTTAGGAATTTAAAAAGCCTGTAGGATTAAAATAAGCAACAGAGACAAATAACTACAATTGCATTGTTTAAGTGAATGTCCTATTTAATTTATGTATAATTCTTTTTGTTTTTAAAAGCGAAAATTATCTACCAGTAGGTGGCAGTAAATACAAGTTGGAACTTTAAAGCAACTTTTCAATAGAGAAACGAAAAAAGCCACACCAAAAACGGAACCGGAAATACAGATCAGAACTTCCTTTGTTTTGTCTGCTGTGTAGAGAAACCAGGAAGATGGGCCTGGAATCCTCGAAATGGATTAAACTGCTGGTCTTAAGTTTCCTTCACACGTGTAAGTTATTAGAAGAACATCACCGTGTGTTTTTGTAATGATAGAATAACTACATGTCTGTCCTGCCTTCACTGTTAATCTGTTGCTAACTTTGCTAACTTACTGTTGTAGCCTGGGAAGCGTCGTCGCGAAGGTGCGCCCTACGCTCGTGACCAGCTGTGGTTTATTACAGAGACACAAATCTAGTCTGTCATAAAGTGTCCTCCTGTCTGTAGCGATAAATACGCAGCTTTCTTAAAGTTTATTCAGTTTCACTATAGATAGATAGATAGATAACGGCTGACAGAGTTGTGTTTAGTGTTTAATGCACTGTACTCGCAACTGTTGTTTTGTATGCTGTATTGCTAAACAGCTGTATACAGTAGTGCTGTAAAATGCCTTAAATGTCCAAATGAACTGAACGTTATTTGTTTTGTACGGGTTTTGTTAAACGTTAAGTCGTCGGTTAATTTCTTCCTTACCCAGATGTGAACGGTAGCTCGGTTGAGCAGAAGATATACATTGAACTGAACAACACAGCTCCGTGTGTGCGACTCCTCAATGCCACACATCAGATAGGATGTCAATGTGAGTCCTGAGTACCCGCTACCCACCCACATTCACAGAAACACTAACCCCACTCAATTCAGCAGGACTGTTTATATATATATATATATATATATATATATATATACACACATTTATGTACATATATAACACATAAGCTCAGTGTAGCAGACAAGGATTCCATTAATACAGGATAGCTATGCAAACAATTTAAAACCCTCTGTGTACTATAATCAGACAAACAGACTTTTTGATGTACTTGTTGGTTGGTGGTTTTGATGTTCTCGTTGGTTGGTGGCGTTCTGCAGCTTCGATATCAGGGGACACAGGAGTCCTCCATGTTCTGGAGACAGAGGCAGACCTGGACTGGATCCTCAGCACTGGACCACACCCTCCCTACATGGTGCTGATGGAGGCAGCGTTTTTCACCAGGTGTGCCGCTCTTAATTCACACATACACAGATCAGCTCTTAGTTTGCTTATTTCTGTCTGTTCTTGCGCCCTTGTATGTGTTCTGAGATTGTCGTTGTGGTCTCAGTAGTTGTATTGGATCCTGTCTCCCTGTCCTCATGTAGGCCCACGATGATGAGGATGAAAAACTCCACCCGGGTCACAGGCGTGGCTGTCATAAACTCCAACACTGCACCAGCAGAGAGCTTCTCCCCTCACACATCTTGCCCCAACCAGAACACAGGTGGGTTGGTGATGACAAATGCAGACCAGTGTGCACACGTGTGGATGTATACAGACAAATGGACAAAATCATTCCAAAACATTTAGGGGCTGTGGCTTTGGGTAGTCTTGGATTCTTATGAAATCATTCTCTTTGAGAAAAAAAAGGCAGCCTGAGGAATCTATTTGGATAGAAAAGCCTTACATGGCTTTTAGGCAAATGCTTGAAGGATTGAATGTGTCTGAAGGAGTCTGATTGGCTGTTTGACCTGTTAGGGGTGTACACAAATCAATATGGTCCTGACCTGGCTAACTGCAGCAGTGCAGTGTGGAACCCTCTGGGGAACAGTCTGTCCTATGAAGACTTTGCCTTCCCCATTTTCTCTCTCAAAGATGACAATCAGACCCAGGTCATGCGCAAGGTGAGTGAAGGCATGTGTACCACTGCTTGTGTGGGCGGGTTTGTGAGTGTGTGTGTGTGTGTACATTCATTTATTGGTTTGCCCATTTAATGATGCCCAACAGTACCTGTCAAAACTGGTTAAAATGAGTGATTGTGTAAACACACTGTCCCTCTCCCCACAGTGCTATGAGGACCATAACCTGCGTGTGAATGGCAGTGCCCCCAAGTACCCGCTGTGCGCCTTGCAGCTCTTCTCCCACATGCACGCCGTCACGGATACGGTGACCTGCATGAGACGTGCGGACGTGTGTGACCCTCTGAGCGACTTCAACGTGTGGGCGTCCATCCGGCCCCTCAACGTGAGCACCACGGGCCACAAGGACAACGAGAGCGTGGTCATCGCCGCTGCCAGGGTGAGCGCACAACTGCCCCTGCCCCTCTTTGTATGTGTTTTTGTACTGTTCTAACCCCCTTCTCTCTAACTTTGTCTCTCAGTTGGATGGGCGGTCGTTCTTCTGGGATGTTGGCACGTCTGCAGAGGGGACGGCCTCTGGCATTGTGACGCTGTTGGCCGCCGCCCACGCTCTGTACCCCGTCACTCAAGAAGCTCCACCTCTTCGCAACATTTTGTTTGCCTTCTTTCAGGGGGTGTGTATGTTTGAGTGCAAATTTGCATTTGAAAGAGTGTGTGTGTGTGTGTGTGTGTGTGTGAGACTGACTCTTGTCTTTTCTTTTAACCCTGTCTCAGGAAACCTTTGATTACATTGGTAGCTCCCGGATGGTGTATGACATGAAACAAGATAAGTTTGTGATAAACTTGGACAACGTACACTCAGTTCTAGAGATCGGGCAGGTACACACTCGTACTAAGACACACTCACGATCTAAGACGCACGCATGTGCGTACGCATGCACACACACACACACACACACACACACACACACACTACGTAATGGCTGTGTGTTGGTAGGTGGGGCTGCGGAGCGGTCAGAAGCTGTGGATGCATTCAGACCCCGTCTCCCGTAAGAACAGCACCGTGGACGAGGAGGTAGGTAACACTGAGTTACAGGAACGGGAGGACGGTGGACTCCAGGCATCCACTCAACAAAAGTAACCTCCCCTCTCTTCCAGGTTATGAATCTGCTGCACCACATCAAGTCTGTGGCCTCCTCACTGAATCTCTCATTGGAAGAACCCAATGCCAGTCAGGCCTTACCCCCCTCCTCCTTTCAGCGCTTCTTACGAGTTCAGCCAATCCCAGGCGTGGTGATCGCAGACCACCAGTCATCATTCATGAACAGGCGAGTGCCTGCGCGTCAGTGGGCCGTGTTTAATGGCTGTGGAAGCTACTGGAAGACTGAACCTGTTGAATATACTTGATGCCGTTTGGTGATAAACCAGGAGCTGCTTTTTAAAGCAAATGTCTTTAAATTCAATCTTGCACTCCTGATGCAGGTACTATGAGAGTCTGTACGACACGGCAGCCTACCTGAACGTGACGTATCCTTCTGACCTGAGTCCTGAGGAACAACTGGAGTACGAGACTGAGGCCTCCAAGGTGTCTGTCTGCCAGCACACCTGTACTGCTAACAGTAGTTACATTGGTATTGTGCAGTGTGTTAAAGTAACATGAATCATTTTTGTTTTGTCTCTCCTGTTCCCTCCAACAGTCCCTTACTGAAGTGGCTACTCTAGTCGCCCGTTCGCTGTACAAGCAGGCTGGAGGGGATGAGAGGTTACTCACTAACATCACTGCTGATTCGAAGATGGTGAGTAGTCATATGATCATGGTCACATGATGATAAAAAATTTAAAAAAACTTTTTGAAAGATGAGGTGGGCAAAAGCTCTCTCTCTCTCTCCCCCTCTCCCCCTCTCTCTCTCTCCCTCTCTCTCTTTCTTTCTCTCTCTCTCTCTCTCTCTCTCTCTCTCTCTCTCTCTC
>JAOXYF010000004.1:1996612-2083922 GCA_028565775.1 Sternarchorhynchus goeldii
AGTATACTGTATATAATGAACCATGGGAGTATATATAATGAACCATGGGAGTATATATAATGATCCATGGGAGTATATATAATGAACCATGGGAGTATACTGTATATAATGATCCATGGGAGTATATATAATGCATTAAAGAAGTTGGACCAGTGTAATGACTGTTTATGTGAAGCTTAATTGTAGTCAGAAAGTTTCCTGTTTGATGAATGTGCGTCTCAAACAGATAAAAGGCATCAATGACTAAAGCCCTGTTTCAAACCTGGATTAGTCTGTGATGTGATCAGGTCACCTGTGCGTTCTGTTCTAGCCCTGTGTCTGTGTGTCATCCAGTCTCTGATCTCACACCTCCACCTGGCCCAGCTGCTTCTTTCTTGAACCCACAAAAGGTTGTTAAAACCCACTGTAAGAACTTGTAGAACAGAGAGAAGCTGAATGATAAAGACAAAGTGTTTGGAGAGAAGTGCTGTCAACAGCTGTACAGCAAGCCTAGTTTTGCTCATGTCTAGGGAAAAATAACAAGAAATGTTAATATAACAATACATCAATGAATAGAATAAACAATGTATTATTGGTTAAAGGTGAATGTGATGACTTAAAAAAGGACTTGGTCACACAGAAAGAAAGAGAGACTGATAGACAGATTGGCAGATTGATAGTGTGGGGAAAATGGATTAAGCATTAAAGGAAATAAATGTGTAACTCAAATTGTATGGGAAGAAAGAGATCTAAGAGATCTAAGGGCTTCTTGGAAACAGCATCTGCTACAAAGTTATGACTGCAGGGACCAAAGTTCAAGTGGGTTAGTCTCCTGTTCAGATGTGTTTGCAGTGTGATCAAAAACACCCATTTGGTTTTACCTCCAACATAAATAAGTAAATATTTTTTTTATAAAGTTCTTAGAAGAACACTTTGTATACAATTTTTATAGAAAAGTCCTCAAGATATAGTCTCTCTGAAGGAGACTTTGTTTAACATAAAATCTTTGGTGAACCTCATCTAATTCATGCAGTAAATGAAATGGTGTTTACGTGAGGTTCTACAGGGGATCTTTTTCTCCGTAAGATTTTTTGGTCATTAGCCCACATAAAAATCTGAAAGAGTGATTTGTTGTCCAGTAGTTTCATTGTCTTGTCATGTGTGTGATATCCCTCACTAGAGGGCGCTGTAAGTCTAATTACTCTTGACCCAGGACAAGGCCTGTTGGTGCCCGTCTTTGCAGTTGTTGTATCTATTTCTGCAGTGTATTAAACAGTAGCATCGTGTTTATCTAGTGCATATTACTGTGAAATTTGCAAACTGAGTCTTGTTTGGTACACATACTATACTGTAATATCTGTTACATTGTGCTGTGGAGATTTGTTTAATTAAATTCTTAAAACTGATAATATTTATGATTATTCACATGATAATTTCTGGATAGGTAACACATGATAAATGCATAATGTAAGTGCTTCAGAGCAGTGGTCTCCAACATCCGAGCCGCGGACTAGGACCGGTCCGTACAGAAATAATACATAACTTACATTATTTCCGTTTTATTTATTATTTGATTCTGAACAATTGTTTATTTTGGAAAATTACAGGATTCTCTCCGCCACATCTGTTTATGACTCACTCTTTACGCATGGCTTCCTTCTTAAAGGGGCTGCTCCGGCCGGTGACACATAATACTGTACATTAAAGCTAAATTAAAACTCCCAAGCTGGCAAAATGAACAAAAAACAAACGTCTTTGGAAAGTTTCTTTGCGCAGGGTAAAAGTGAGGAGACAGAAGAAGAGCCTACGACTTCAAAGAAAAAGAAAGCTGCATTTAATAGACAATACCAGGAGTCCTACTGGAAATATTGATTTATTGCGACAGGTTGTTCATTCGCACCAAGCCCACTCTGCGTAATATGCGGTGACCGGCTCTCTAATGACGCAGTGAAGCCTTCAAAACTGCTTCACCACTTGGAGACCAAGCATTCTGCATTAAAAGACCAGCCTTATCTTCAATCTTATGTTGAAGGCATGTTTAGCCTTTACTATTATGACCAGAGAGTGTGGGGCGGAGAGGCCGTTACTCATGTTGTGATGTTGGCGCGGGCTTTTAAACTGTTACGAGTACGCTGCTAATGAAGTTGCATGCACAGTGGAATAACGCTTATTATTATATTTAGAAAATACATATTTTTATGCTGGTCATATCATTTTATTTTGTTGTATTTATCCGCCACACCTTAAAGGCCGGTCCGTGAAAATATTGTCTGACGATGAACATGGCCAAGGCGCACAAAATGGTTGGGGACCGCTGCTTTAGAGCGTCAGTTTGTACGTTGGACAGCACGACTCTGAAGTCTTTCTGTCTTTCTCTCTCTATCTTTCTTTCAATCTCTCTCTTTCTCTCTGTCTGTCTGTCTGTCTGTCTCTCTCTCTCTCTCTCCCCTTCTTTTTCTCTTAACACACAGCAACTGGCCAGTTTCTTTTTGTGCACAAAAACATTTATTTGGGGTTGTTGGTTTAGTTGTTCATGTTTGTGTGCAAAGAGAGAAACTGTCAGAGAGCAGACAGTATGAGAGACAGCCTTGTGCCTCTTATTAGCGCGGAAGGGCTACTCTGTCACAACCCACAATTTCCTGTTAACCGCTTTCACACTGCCTACATTACATGAAGTTAAAACTCCATACCCCCCATACTCTCAAAAACAGCTTCAAGTTTTTGACTTATCTGAATCGGTTTAGACCTGCTCCGCTTCACGGCCAGAATGTATGGATTAGGGATATTGTTCATTCTGCTACTGAATGTCCAAAGTGCTGGTAAGTCCGACTGAGCTGTTGTTGTCTTGGTCATAACGTGTTCTGTTATTAGTTTATATCAGCGTTAAGCACTCTGGTATCTGGCTAATTACTGATGGCATTACTGTTGAGGCCATATTTTAGCCAAAGGTTATAAGGCACACAAAAAAGGAATATAACATTTATAACTCTAAGAATATTTTTTTAAGTCTTAAGAGTAAATTCTATCAATTATTTTGCTAAACTCTCAATTGAAAATATATTATTATTATTATTATTATTGTTATTATTATTATTAAGTTTTGTGTTATTGAAGTGTTCCTCCCTATTATTCAAATAAATATCAGGGTTTTTTTGTTTTATTTTAGTATAATATATTTCATTTGATGAAGTTTGTGTATAATGGAACACTTTCTAGAAGCTTATTCTGATGATGATGACGTAAGTGTTTGTGTGTTTGTGTGTGTGTTTGTGTGTTTGTGTGTTTGTATGTGTGTGTGTGTGTGTGTGTGTGTGTGTGTTCTGTCTTCCAGCGGCAATGACTAACATTTGTTATATCCTGGATGGGATTCTGGTTGTTTATGGCATCGTACTGACGATTCTTTACTGCAGACTGAGGGTCTGTCATTTATCCTTAAACTCTATCCTTTAATCCATGTTAGTCGTTGACTGTACTCTACTGTTCACATTAAATATGTAGCATTCAAATTCCAACCAAAATATATTGCTGTTAAATCATTTAAAGGGGGCTGGGGGCAGTCCGCTAAAACGACACTTTGGGTTTATAAATGATTACAAAAGTCAAATACAAAGAAAAAAGAATCACTCCACTCCATTGCAGAATCTGCCTGTTTAACGTCCTCATCCAACAACAACAACAACAACAACAACAACAACAACAACAACAACAACAACAACAATAATAATAATAATAATTCTCCTGATATGTTTTGCAGATGCATTCTAGATACAGTATTAGCAGTAAAGAGGTAGGACTTTCTGTGTGTCTGTGTGTGTCACTGTGTTGATCTGTGTACAGCTACTGTGTTCCACACTCACCCTGCATGTTTGGTCTCACTTCTCTTTTCTATGGTGTAAACTAACGTTATTTCTTAGACACATTTGCTTTCACACATTTCTATGAAGCCTAATCATACATGTCTCACGTAAGTGTCCAGGGGTTCCGATAAACACGTACACAAAGATAATCACTTGAGGTTTGAGGCACGAACAGTGAGAACATATGAGACCTGAGCAGAGTGTTTCAAGGCACAGGAGACTGAAACAGGAACTCAGTGTTCGAGGATGACACCACATACCACACACTTGAAAAGAGTACAGAACATTTAGCAACAGAAATGCTTGTATATGTTTACAAACCCAGAATTATAATCATACATTCTTTCTCCCTCTTTCTCAAGGAGAAGGCTCAAGAAGAAGGCATCTACCAGGTAAAGGATGTTTTAATTGACCCTTGGGCACAATTGAATAACGCACATGGTCTGTGCAAACGTAACCTCTCTCGATGACTCTGCCTCTCTTTCTGCTCCTGCAGGACTTGAAGCACCATGCCAATGACCCCTATGATACGCTCCATCCGAAGAAGAAACCACTGAAGTGAACGCAGGTCCTGTTGCAGATTCCACGCCTCACCATTTCATTCTGTTCTCTGACTTAGAAGAACTACACTGCAGAATTCTCTCTCACTCTGTGCAGTTTAGCTATCTATCTTATGGACGTGTTTAAATATTCAGTTCATTTTCTTTTTAACTTTTAGATTGTTTTTTTATTTACTATACAAGGACTGTAACATTTTTAATTTCATATTATTTTGCATGTAACATTTTACAAAATCAGGGGTGATATAATTATTTTACCTTCAACTATGTACATTTCAGTGCAGTCTACATAGATATGGGTCCCTTCCTCTGCTCTCTCACACACACAGATGTCAAAACACTGTTCTGAAAATAGGGTGTTGTGTCACTTCCAGTTCAAGTGAGCGTCAAGAGTATAAAGAACTCAATGGTAAAAAATGTTTTAAGTAGTGCGCCATTGCTCAAAGGAAGGAATCTGATACGATTTGTAATTACATTACAATCATGGCATATAGACTAACCGTTAAATAGGCCTACGTGATGTCAGTGTATGACTTTTAAAATGTATTAAAAACTACATGCTACAAACATTTAACAAATCATTTGCTGAATTTGTCCCACTTGTATCCTTGATAAACCTCTTAATGAGGCTGTGAGGTCTTAAGCACATGAATTGTATTTACTATGTCTGACCATGAGTTTTTGGAATGTCATTCGGTACTTCCGATGATTTATTGAAAAAGCATTCAAAACTGGTTTGGCTGGTCCGTGGAGTTTCTCTGCAACTCTCTGTGTTCTAAACAACAGCCCGATTCCGGTAAACCAACTGTCCAGGCAGACGCGAAAGCACCGGAACGATGGTCTTTATAATTCGACTTTTGTATGCGGCTGTGGTTTATTAATATTCGAGTTCGCTTTGCTTCGCGTATTTGAAGTACACCTGTAGCTCTGTCCGACGCGTAGCAGCCCCCCTATAACGCGCTTTTGCACAGGACAAAGGTCATATCGTTTAGAGTTTCAGGGGAAGCAGCGTAGCCTAGTCGCGAGGAACAGCCCGTCGACGGGGGCGGAGCACGCAGTGCACGCGAGCAAACAGGTGTGTGTAACTTTTTTTTTTATAGCAGGTAACAAGAGATCAGTGGAAGATCGCAATGAAGTGTCCTTATCGCGGTGAAATCCGGTCGACAGAACTTTTATATAAATTCATATTTAATCAGCCTATCCATTTAATTTATTACTCTCCGATGTAGGATTTTTTCTTGCAGTGGAATCGTATGAATCGTATTTTTGAAACACTGCAAATGGAAATAGTGTTGGATCTGAAGACTCGAGGAGTTCGTCTACCAGCCTCCGGCTCTAGTCGATGAAATGAGAACTTTTGCATTATGGGACATACATACCTAATGCCAAGAGTCTTATCATGAGAGACGGAAATTTAAAAACCAGTACTTACTAATCTGAAATATCTAAAACTGTTGGGAGCGCTTGAATTCCATTGTAAAAGATTTGGACTAGAAGACCCTTAAGGAATATGGCACGCCTAGCCTGGTTTGGTGTCTTACTGACGAGAGTAATTGGTGAGTTTAATATCTAATGAGAATGTAATCATTAATCACATATCAGTACACTCCCCCGGTTACCTGCGCAGGAATACGACGGTTCTTTCTGAGACGGTTCTAAGATCAGTTTATGCACGCATATAAATGAAAACATTCGCACATGCGTTCAGGAATCTGTGTGCATATGCTGGAATCTCTCTCTCTCTCTCTCTCTCTCTCTCTCTCTTTCTCTCTTATTTATATATAAAACTGTGCTTGTTGGTTGGGTTTGGATGAACTCATTGGTCTTGCAACACTAAGGGGTTGCACGACTAGTTTAAGCCTCTGTTTTCTGCTGGTGTGAGTAGTTGGAAGTGCCATCATGTAAATATCATTATGAACAAGAAATGCCTGTAGATCAGTCAACACACACAGATGCCTACGGGAGATAGAGTGCAAACAAAAAGCTATTTATTCGGGTGTCCTGTCGCAGAAAATGGAGACACACTGAATGAAGTCTGAGCAGTTTAATTAATTTTCATCAGATCACAGTTGAGTTTATGGGAATGTCCTTGTCTGTGAGTCATTAGTAACCTTGTTTTGTGTGTGTGGAACGTCTCTCTGTCTAACACAGTCAAGTTGAACATTAACTGAAAAGCTGGGTTATTCACCTTAAAGCACATCACACACATTCATCATGGACATACACACACACACACCTATGTGTTCTTGGTCCCCGCTCTGTTCTCACACTCGCACGACTGAATAATGTTCCCACGTTTCTCTTTTGTGTTGTGCCCCCCCCCCCCCCCGGGATATCACACACACTCCTCACACACTGAATGTTCACACACACATTGCCACGTTTCCACCAGTCTGCGTGTGGAGCGAGTTTGTCCAGCCTCCCTCTCCGCTGAACCTACGCTCGTTTGCTGATGACCAGTCCCGGCTGCCGTGCCAGTTTAAAGCGGAGGATGGGGACAGTGTGGTGCAGGTCACCTGGGTCAGAGAGAGAAGTGGAGGGGTCAAGGAGCACATCATCACAATACACATGACAGAGGGACTGCAAGGTACCTACACATGCACACACACGCATACTATACACACACACGCATACTATACACACACACGCATACTATATACACACACGCATACTATACACGCACACACACGGATGTGGTGACAGAGGGACTGCCAGATGCCTTCACACGCACATACATACATACATACACACACACACACAGTACATATGACAGACTGTGAAATGCCTTTTATATACAACCACATAAATTGCACACATGCAGGATCACACTGATGACACTGTACAGTGGTGCTCTTACTTAATTTTTTTCTTGGATGTCATTCTCACTGAACCTGTGTGTGGGTGTGTGCATGTGTAATGTGTGGGTATGGGTGTGTGCATGTATAATGTGTGGGTATTGGTGTGTGTGTGTGTGGTTGTGGGCGCGCACGTGTAGAGTTTCCTGGCTTCACGGGCCGTGTGCGTTTCGAGAGCACTGACCCGATTAAAGACTCAACTCTGCTGATCCTGAACACAAAGGAGTCGGACCAGGCCACATATACCTGCCACGTTACCACTTACCCTTCGGGCAACTTCGAGAGACGCATCCAACTCACCGTCTGGAGTACGATTCCCACTTCTGCCTTCAGATTCACAGAAATTATTCAGTGATCTAGAAAACCACAGTAAAGCACATGGGGAGGTTGGAAGGGCCTTGGACATGTGGTTTTACTACCACTGTTAGAGTAAACATGTCAAGAAGAAAATAACACAGTACCACCAGTCTTTATGAAATGAGCATTGCACTTGGATTAGTGTGTAGGTACATACAGTCATGACATACTATTGCATTAAGTATGTAAAAGACTCTAATATCCAGACATAATGTGTTGGAGCCAGTTTTACTTTCACTTTAGTCAAGCTAATGCTTGATTACACACTAAACAATTCTTGATTGATAAACACGTCCTGCTTTGATGTCCTAACGTGACGCTCCTGTTCTGATGTTTGCTGCGTCCTCCAGGGCTGCCCATCTCCTCGCTGGACCCCGTCACTCTGGAGGAGGGGCAGACCTTCCGCTTGGCTGCCAGCTGCAGAGCTGTTGGCCTGCCCCTGCCCCGCCTTTCCTGGGACACGGATGTCCCTGGCCAATCACAGAACAGGACCTCAGAGGATGGAGTTGTCACCTCCAACTTCTTTCTCCATCCTTTCCGGAGCATGGATGGGCACAGGCTGGACTGCCTGGTGTGGCACCCTGCTTTAAAACACCCACGACGGCTGAGTAACAAGCTGGTGGTGCACTGTGAGTTCGTCTGGATACAACACCGCTTTCTGGGAGACAAACTACTTAATGTCCGGTCTTGATTGTGGTTGTCAACCTGTGTGTGTGCGTGCGTGCGTGCGTGCGTGCGTGCGTGTGTGGTTCCTCCAGATGCTGTGGTTACTGGTTATATGTGTATGTGTGTGTGTGTGTGTAGTTCCTCCAGATGCTGTGGTTACTGGTTATATGTGTGTGTGTGTGTGTGTGTGTGTGTGTGTGTGTGTAGTTCCTCCAGATGCTGTGGTTACTGGTTATGATCAGAGCTGGTCTGTTAATAAGAAGGGAGTTGAACTTAAGTGTGAAGGTGGAGGGAACCCACACCCACACAGCATCACCTGGACCAGGTATCTTAAGCAAGTCTTTCCCCTGTCTGCCTGGGCATGTATATCAGTCTACAAGTCTCTCTGCCTCACTGAAAGACTGCTGCATGCTGCCTGCCTGCCTGTCTGTCTGTCTGCCTGTCTGTCTGTCTGCCTGCCTGTCTGTCTGCCAGGCTTGTCTTTGCACCACACTCACCCTTCCCTTTTTGCAGGGGTCATTTATCCTCCGTGCCACACCTGGATTCTCCTTCATCTGTTTACATTTCACAAAATCTTTTATTTTTATTTGGAGTGTGATCAGTGACACCCAGAACCACTCCATGACTCAGCAGAAACCTCACAGACAGGCCACTCTCTGTCTCTCTCTCTCTCTCTCATTCATGCTCTTGGCCCTGGTCTCTCTCTCTCTCTCTCTCTCTCTCTCTCTCTTGCTCTCTCTCTCTCTTTCCTTCTCTCTCCTTCTCTCTTTCTCATGCTCTCTTGCTCTCACTCTTACCCACATAATCACACACATGCACACAAAAGGTATTAAACTCTGAGCGCTGCTTATTCAGATGCTCTTTTGAGTGCTGAATAAAGCCGTGGTGTAGTGTTGCAACCTGTGTCTGCAGAGCAAGCTATTTCACAGTGTGTGTGTGTGTGTGTGTGTGTGTGTGTGTGAGAGAGAGAGAGTGCACACAGGACGGATGGAGGTAGAGAGAGGTTGAGGGAGAGGGAGGAGAGAACACAGACTCATCTTAAGCTCAAAATGACCACACTGCGTTTTAAACATGGGTTTAAGGGGCGCCCAGAAAAAGACAGGGGTTTAGTTTGATTAGAGGCTCCAGGCGCAGGGTATGGAGTGTGACGCCGGTGTGCGCCGTTACCCTGACGACACTTCAGCTCCCGTGTTAGACGGTGCCGGGTCATGGCAGGCTTCCTGGGCGGCTAACAGACGAGCTCTGTCTGAGCTCTGCTAGCAGTGGGCGCCGACTGGATCTGCTCCAGCACTCACGAATCCACACGCACCTGCGGGGACGTGTGTTCGCTTTGAAAGGAAAAGTCACACGAGACTTTGAAATCTTGATTTCCTAGTGGCTTCTGTAAACGGTCCTGTCACGTTTAAACTTAGTGAGGTGTGTGTGTGTGTGTGTGTGAGCGCTAGTGAAGAAATCTGGAACATGAGAGTCTTTGGCTTTATGGTAGTCATGGCAACACAGTCCCATTCAGTGCAGTAGTGGGGTCTTTCTGTCTGCCTGGGGTCTCGCTTGTGTGTGTGTGTGTGTGTCAGTTTCGGGGGTGTGTCTTCTGCGCTGCTAAGTGGGGTGGTGGTTGGGGTTTGAAGATAATCCTACTGTTCTCTCATATGGAGCATTATTCACAGATACTTATTACAAGCCTGCGAGGGGAGTGGAGGGGGGTCGTCCCAGGGCAGGGAGAGGGGTGTATACCTGAGGTCACAGCATTCATTACATCATAGATGTACTCACTCCAGGGAATACACAAACACACATGGCCCTTCTTTGTGTCGCAGAAGAAAGGAATTAATCATTTATGAGTCAAGCATTCAGGTTCATTTAGCTGCATTCAAATCTAACAATAATGTATTAACTTCCGCATGTGTGAGTGTTTAGTTTTCGTTGGTTTAATTTCTTGCATGTTATTATTTACTAAACTGTAACCGTAAAAGTGAAGTACAGCAAAGCAAATTCCCCATCAGTTGATCCCAATCAGAAAGCAAAACTATTCTAAATGAGAGACTGAACATTAGCTTGACTAAACCTTTGACTTGTCTCTTCTTCAGGAAGGGCATGGGTTTGCCTGAGGGTGTATCCATGGAAGGAAACAGGCTCATTTTTACTCGGGGCCTGAATAAGACTGACGAGGGAGTGTACCAGTGTGAGGCCAGGAACACCGTAGGGGTTGTGAGAGCAGAGATTAACGTCCAGATTCCAGGTAAGGCCTTTTCTGACTGCTGTGAAGGGGAGACTTTTTTTTTTGTCTTATCTCTCACGTTTAATGTGGTAAATGTGATTTTGCTTGTAATGATACTGATGTTTTTGTAGTGAGCAGGTTTTTCAATGAAAAACAAGCAAACAAAATGGAACACGGTTACTTAATTAGTTGAAGGCATGATGCTAAAAATAATCGAATTCACCACGTATACAAATAACGTCTCAAATAACGTCATTCACTAAGTATACAAATGTATATAAGGACTTTTCCTTAGTGCACCTGCATCCTTAACCAACGCCACATTAATGCACTCTGGATTGCTTTAAAGAAATTTCCTAAATTACTTGACCGTCACTAAAAAAGAACAATAACCTGTACTGTACTGCTCAGATAAAAATCGAATTCCTAAACAAATGCTTAACACGGCGAACAAGGGATGCGTGAGACTGTTTGCGCAAATGATGACGTTATTCTGAAAATCACGTAAGCAGAAGTTGAGCTGTAGTCACTAAACAGGGAGGTGCTGACGAAAAAGAAAATGGCTTTTAGCGTCACACTCCTCCTCCTCCATTTTCCCTTTGTCCCCTTTAAGTGGAAGAGAGCTGGGAGTTGGTTTAAGTCTTTGGTAACTAGATTAATAAATACGTTTCTTTGCAACAATGGCTGATTTATGAATAGCCAAGGTGAGTTAACAAAAAGGAATTTTAAACTTGATATATTATTACAGAAACAATGAGGGCTGTTTTTGTATCCTTACTGCAAGTTAACACCGGTTTCAGTGTGATTTTAAATAAGCTGTTTTTCATCATTTATTTAACTTGAAAATAATATCAGTGATTTTCGTGATATTAATAGGTTTGGTTCTTGACTTCTTAACACTACCTGATTTGTTCCTGATGTGAACAAATTCCAAATCTTTACTGAACCTTTGTCGAAAAGCAATGATTTGGAATTCTCTATCAGTTCTTTTAAAACATTCAAACATCAAGTTTAAATTAATTTGATATCCATTTCATATCTGTGCATGAACACTGCCCTCATGAGGCAGAGAAAAGGCATTTTAACTTTATCATCCTCTTCTTGTATTTCAAGTCACCTCAGAAGCTTCTCGGATTCAGGGTCCCTTCAACAACCTATTAATTATCATAGTCGGAGCAACTGCTGGTGCTTTGGTGGTTGTCATGGTGATTATCATCATTCTGGTGAACCGCCACCATAAGTACAAGAACAGGGAGCTTAAGAGGGAGCTCAGTGAGAAGAAGTAAGGATGTTGTCTTTCCCACCTCAGCACAACATTATGAAAAGTTCAGTAATTAGTTCAGTAATACTGCAGTCACTGCTACATTTTCAAAGCAGTGTTCATGCATCTTTTTTTCCCTCTCTCTTTTCTTCAGAGAAGAAATAAACAATCTTTCAAGACAGACCTCTATGAGGCGGCTGAATTCCGTCAGTACTGACCCCAGGATACAGGTAGTGTTTTGGTCGCCACCTGTATGGTGTTCTGGACATCATCTTAGACTTTGGCTAAGAACATTTCTAAAGCTCTGGTATAATTTACCTCTTGCAAATGCTTTTAAACTGGTTTTGGAAGTCCATTCTGAACACACTCTTTGTTGTACTGGTGGCGACGTGCATGGTGATATCACAAACACCACAGCAGAACTCGCACATGCTTCTAGGAGCTTGAACACGTACAGGCATTTATGAGCCGAGTCTCCACTGTCTGCAGTAGTACACTTAGTCTGTAGCACTTTGATATGGACGCTGAGATTCATCAAAAAGAGCAAAAGCAACGCCCCCAGCACCACGTGAACCTGTCCATTCCTCTAAGGCCATCCGGAAATCTGCTCCTTTGTGCTGTTGTCGTTTTCGGCATGTAGAAACCAGACAACTAAAGGCTGTAAAATGCTGAAAGACTGGATCAGATGGGTTCAAGTCATGGGCTGTTGAACAAAAAATGTGGTCTGACTGGTTAGCATTCTAAGCCTAGAGTATGTACATCTGTGTTTGAACACTGCGAATGGTATGAATATTTCATACTACTGAAACCAAACTTGGTGATTTGTGATGACTTGCCTCTGTGTTTTTTTTTGTATTCCACACTTCTTTTTTTCCCCAGACTGAAGACTGTGCACTAATCAGATTGGACAGTGCAATGAAAAGCAGTCTTTTAACTCTCGAGGTACTGTGTGACTAACATTTACTAAAAACTGTCTTCAGACATCTCCAGAGAATCATGGTCCGGTGATGTGATGTTTAGTGCAAGTTCTCCTTTATTAGGAGAACTCGACGGTGTTGGAGCAGAGCGAAGCGCTGAGAGACACAGAATATGACAGCCTGGGAAGGCCAGCCATCTACCCATCCTGCCACTCGGAGCGTGGCAGCGGGAGGTGGAGGGAGACGGAGGCGGAGAGGACGGAGCGCATGCGCTGGGTGGAGTCCTTCGTGAAGAGCAGCTCTTTGTCTATGGTGAGGGCTTGTATCCATGCCTACGTGTAGGTGTACAGTAATAACACGTGAGGTCATGCAGTGCATCAGGGGTTGCAACCAGCAGAAGAGGTACAGGAAATGGATCTTCACTACCAATGAGTCCGTTATGTCCTGAACCCAGGATGATTTGCGGCGGGTGGGGTGGGGTGTTATCTTCTTTCTAACTCCTGTTTTCTGTGGCCATGGTGTAAGAGTTGATGTGTTGTAAAGGAATAACTCTTTGCCTCTGTTCTATTTGAATATGCTCAATCAGGAGTCGGATCTTCACAGGAACCAGAGCCCCCCACCCTTGTCCGTGAGCTCGGGGCCTCCAAGAGAAGTAGGGATGGAAAAGCAGGGACAGGGACAGAGAGAGGGAGTGACCGAAGGAGAAGAAGGAGACTGCATCCCTGACTCCTATAAAATCTCAGAGGCAATCGCCAACCACTTCCACTGTAGCAATGGTGTCCTCCGGCCGAAACCTCATCCTAACGCTATAATACTGCACCCACACAGCCAGATCATATGAGGACCGCAAGAGATCTCGCCCCCATCCTCCAGCTGGAGCTTCACGCTAACACTGCAGTACTCCACCCATGTGGCCTCATCTAAACTCCTCTAAAGCCTTCCCAGATCATCTAACCCCAGCCCCTCACTCTCGTGCTCTAACCGAAGCTTCACTCTAACGCTGTAATACGTGGCCAGATCATCTAAGAACCCCAGCACTGCTACTTGCACAGTGCCTTGTCGGACAAGCAAACACTGTCCTGTATGGCATCTCATTCTTGTGCTTCCTGCTCATGCTGCTGCTATGAATCTAAGAATGAACGAATGAATCCCCAAGTATGAACGAATGAATCCCCAAGAATGAACGAATCACGTGGTATTTAACCACAACAATTCTCGTCCTGTACAACTTCACTCATTTGTTGCTTCTTCTTGGAAGTGGTTACATGCCATTACTTCTGCATGTCCTTGAGTAAACGAGTGAATATAGGAAGCATCTCATCACACATCCCCACAAGTGAACTTTTAACAAACTCTGGTTTCCTCCTGCACCCAGAAGCCTCTCTGCATCCTCTAGAATTTTAAAATCAGTTTTACATCATCAATCCACTTACCTTGTTCAAGAAGAGACCACAAGCCAGTAAATTTACATATAGACCAAGCACTGTCCCGATAGATGATGAGAAACGATATTTGCAAGATGGTCAAGTGTCAGTTTTAAATCAGTAATTTGTAAAGTATCAGCCAACATTCCACTTAAACTGATGACTCACCTAAGCACTGATGTGCCATAGTCAAAAATAAACATGGGCCCCTTTAGCAAATCTTGATCAGTACTGGGGAATCACAGTGAATCAGTACTGGGGAATCACAGCGACGGCACGAATGTCTTCGGTTTTCCTTTGCATCCTGTGACATAAGCAGTTGTGCTGTTCTGGTACCTACACCCGCTGCAGGGCAGGTCCTCCTGGGTCCGTGGGTCACCACAGAACGGGCACGTTCGGACATCTTCGCTCCCAAGAACGACACGCTCAACAGAGCAGTGGCCCTGACACGAATTTCAGCACCTGGCTGATGTACTGCGCTGCTTTGTCTGCTGGAGCGTGAACTTAAAGCCGTGGGAGGTCGGTGTGTTGCAGTGCCAGGCTACACTGCCGGAGGACCATCCAGCTGGGGACACTTGGTGTGCTGACGCACCCGTTGAATGTTGTGATGGCCGTCGTGAAGCTCTGACTTCAGCGCCGTGTGCTTTCAGAGCTTCTCTCCATCAGTTACCAAAATGTATTATGATTAATCAGATCTTCTATACTGTATTAATTGGTGCATTTACAGGTATGTTATCAATCTGACCAGAAAGACTAAAGCAAAACCTTTATTACTGCAAATTTCATGTAAATACCTTAATTGGTTTATTTGACCTGAATTAAGGTTGAAAGTGATGTAGGTTTAAGAGGTTATATTTACGTTTGTTTTTATTTACTGTGGCATGTAATCAGATTTCCTTTAGTGTTCTGCACCTAAGAGAGATCTGTGGCGTGACTGATCTGAAAACTTCACCAAATAAACAAGACATGGTAAGAGAGACCTAAAGTAACATGTTACTTAGGCCAAATATCTTAAACTATCGCCTTAATCTGGTTATTCTCACTAATCAGATTGTGTGCATGTAAACTTGCTGTTTGTAACTGCATAAATATACAAGGCTATTTACAGTCGAGACATAAAGTATTTAGTGGAATTATCCTGCCTAGTTTACCACATGTTCTTTATCCTGAGTATTTTATGAAATTTCACATGTGCAAAGTGTTTTCTATGTTCTGTTTTGAGTATGAGAATGAAACAAGTGAGACAAATTTTTTTTATACCAATTTTTGGTGTATTTTTTTTTTTTCCTGTATTTCGTTGTACATTTTGTAATCTCAGTGGTACAAATGTTACAAAACTTTGTTTATTGTAAAAATAAACACACACATCTAAAATTAGGAAAACCATAATAGGGTGTTGGAATTACCTACTAGGGAATAAAGATTGCACATAAATGTTTTAGTTCTCCGTTTTTTTTTTTTTTGACAACTTTCAAAAAGCTTTAGTTGGAGTCCTGTGGGTTCTTTGGTGTGTGCGCAGATTACTTTGCTGGGAGAAACGCTTTCCACAAATGCTGCAGCTGAACGGTTTCTCGCCAGTATGAATCCTCTGGTGCATCTGAAGGTGGCTAAATCGGTCAAAGCTCTTCCCGCAGAACAAACAGATGAACCACTTCTCTTTCACGGGCTTCCTCTGTTGGGGCAGCAAGGCCCTGTCCGAAGCGGCGTCGTCCAGCGTAAAAGCCCCTCTGCTGCGGTTGTGATCGATGACGTTGTACGAGAGCGCCAGGCGGTCATGAACCCTGCCGTGGTTCTGAGGTGCTGCGGGAAACTGAGCCCTCTGCTGGGACGCCACGTCTGCTCTCTGCTGAGCAAACAGAGGCAGCTGGAGGTCCTGCGGGGGGCTGAAGTCTGCCGACGCACCTTCGTTCCAGGGGGGCTGCAACCTGCTCTGCTGTCTCACTGGTTCCAAGCCGAGCCTGTTGCTCCTTGGACACACGGGGGCAGATGAGCCGGTGCCAACACTCAGGAAAGGAGACCCATCCGTGTCTGTGCACGGAGGCGCGTCTTCAGATGGAAAAGAGTAGTCAGGGTCTTGCTCGTCTTCGCCTTGGGCCGCGCCGTTCATAACGGCAACGGACGTCCACGGCTGTGTGTCCGCGTCCTCGATCACGACGCACTCGGGAATGGAATCTACACTGCTCTCATCTACAATAGCAGAATTTGGATCCAGTTCAACCTTCGTTTGGAGTTCTAGTCCACCAAAGTCCTCGTCGCAAAACACTGGCTTGTTAAGGGCCCTTGGAGGAGACTGAGGTGTGGTGTGCGTCTCCGTGATGGTCAGGGCTGCGTCTCTGTTTTTAGTAACTGTAGACTGTGAGTGTATTTCTTCAGAAGACACACAGTGAATATTCCTCGCTTCATCTCCTGTCCTCTTGTTACACACATCAGCGTCTGATGGATTTTTTAAAATGAGTTGCTGACTGGTCCTCTCAGTGCACTGGTCTGCTGAATTCAAGAGGAAAAGAAAATTGTATATGTTCATGATTAATGGCTCCTATTAATTTTTGCATGCTTCCTTCAAACTGGTTCAATTCAAAATGCTACAGTTCACTGGTTCCAAATGAACTCAGTAACATTTTAGTAGTGATGACCAGTGACATTTTCTGGTCATTATAAATGCGTACTCTTCTGGACTTAATAACAACAGCTTAAGGAGTATCCACATTTAAGTTACTAATATATTAAACTAAATATCTTTTTAGATATCGCTTACCTTCCCTCTTCCCAGAACTTGGAAGCAGATGAGGAATCACTGGTCGCTGGGACTCTTTCATGCACCGCAATTCGTTTTCTACAGTTTCTAGTTTTTTCTTTAGTGTCTGTATTTCTGAATCTTTGCGACACACCTCCAGACGGAGCACAACTAAACCATCATCGTAGAGTTTGCCTATCTCTGCCACCGCAGACTTCGCAACCATAGCCATAACAGAAGCTAGTCTATTGTGGAAAGAAACGCTGCTGCTCGTCACGGTTTCCTCCGAGAGCATCGTCGGTTTCGATTATTCAGTTCAAGCGTTTCGACAGATCTTTCCTAGGATGCGTCAAGGACAAAGTAATACACCTGCAGCTTAATTCAACCAAAAACAACTGCCCTGAAGTAGCTGGTTAGCTTCTTCGGATCTTTACTGTACAGGAACGGCTAGTTCCGGTTTGATTCTCTCCTACCGTAAACCTTGTTGATAACATTCACTGGCCTTGCACGAGCTCGTCGGGTTTCGGTGTTTACCGACAGGCTACCACGAACGTTAATTTTCGCTTACGGACCCGACTACAGTACCACCGCTGCTCAGTAGATAATATCTGGGAAGCAGACCCACTGCAAACAGTCCAGCAAGCTGCACGTTTTCCAGGTTTCCTCGCCGTCGCTGCCAGGGTCAGGGAGCAGTGATCAAGCTCTCGGTTGTGTGGTTACAAACTTGTCACTAAAGGGTTGGGAGTTTGGCGAACTGACTGTGGATCAGTTTGTAAAATCAATACAAGTCCCGCTTCGTTTCTCTCGGTTTGTAACATCAATCCAGTTGTTAACACTAACGTAATGTAATGTAATGTATTCATTATTACATCAGTATTACGTCTTTTTTGACACCAAATGAATTTTATATTACAAAGATTTCATTTTTAGTTTGCAAAAGCCATATCTATTATTATTTAAAAAATTTAATGAAAATACAGGTTTTATTTTATATCTTAAAGCGCAGAATTCACAAAAATAGTATAAAACTACCACTGCGATTTCATTGTGTTACAATGTATTAAAACACAGAGGTGAACCTGTGATGCAACAATACTGACCTCCATCCAATTACTGTGATATCAGACTGTTATTTTATTGAGATATAACTGTCATAAACTTATGTATGTATGTAATTATTCAGTATGAACAAACAAAATAATACACAGAAAAATTCTAGATACATCTTTATTTTTATTACTCTAAAATATCAAAGAATTTTAATTCAAGGAAAACTAGAGGAAAGCTACTATCTAAATCTAAAATAAAACACATTTTATAAATTATAAATAACTTATTTTACACACTAAGCACAAAACTGTTAAAGTATGCAGACAGGCATGACTCAGCAGTATTATAAGACATTAAACAGAAATAAAACAAGACACTGTATCTTCCAAAACTTACGCTTCCCAGACCTTTTACACTTCCATGAAGATTTCATGACTATTTGCATTTAAAGCCAAATGCAAAATTGTAATGCTACAAGTTATAAACGTTTTTTGCAACTGGGTGTCATCACTATAGAAAACCCCTGGCATGACTTACTGACAGGCCCCCGTGTGAGTCTCTGACTGACTGGTACACAGGCAACCCCTGTAGGACACCATCCCTGTCGGGCGTGTGCGTTTTCTGGTGGGACTTCAGGCTGGAACGTTGGGTGAAGCACTTCCCACAGAGGGAACACTGGTAGGGTTTCTCCCCGCTGTGCACCACAGCATGTCGGATCAGATTTCCCTGCTTAGTGAAGCTGCGTCCGCACTGGGCGCAGGTGTACGGCCTTTCGCCTGTGTGGCTACGCAGGTGCTCCTTCAGCTGGCCAAAGCGTACGAAGCGCCTCTCGCAGAAGGAGCAGCTGAAGCGGCGCTCGCCGGCGGCGCTCACCCGCCAGTGCGCACGCAGCCGCCGAACGGCGCCGAGCCCGCCGCGCCCGTAACCCAGACACGCCTGCGCGGCTGCGCCGGAGCCTGCGCGGGACGACGTCCCATCTCCGGCGGTGACCCCGCCGGGCCTGCCGGGAGTCCTGTGGTCCGGCTGCGGGGCCCCGGGAGGAAGGACGTCGTGCCTCAGGTCCTGTCCCGCGTGGTCCGGCTGAGGCCTCCGCTCCCTGCACCAGGCTACCTGCGGCTGCTCGTGCGCGGCGTACAGCTCAATCGGCGCGTTATCGGGAGGGAGGGCGGCACTTCCGGACTGTTCCATGGCCGTATCCATGTGCTGGGGGAACACTGACATGTCACGTGAGAGCTGAGTGGAGGGGAAGGACTTGTCAGTCTGCTCGGCCTCACCAGATACGTGCTCTTCTGGGACAGGATGCCATAGCTGGTCGTCCCTCTCCTCCAAAGCAAACTCTAGGTGGTCCACCTCTCCATCTCTCTGCTCCACCTCCTCTGGTTCGACTCCCTGCCTTTCCCTCTCTTCATCTTCCTCCTTCTCAGCTTTCACCTGCAATCTGAATCTACTCGGGCCCTCCTCATCGCTCTTAACCAGGTCCACTGAAGATCGGATGCGTGTGAAGCGTGTATTTACTCGTTCCATGCCTTCAGGAAGCTGGTGCTGGGCTTCAGGTATCTCCTGAGCTGGGTCACATGACACACTACCCCCATGCTCAAAAGGAAACGGTCCTGCATCTGAAAGGGGAAAACAGACCATCAAGCACCAATGACCTGTGTTCATAGGATTTTTTTTAGTTGCTATGAACATCACTGGCCTGGCTTGGAACTTGCACACTTATTAACTCACTCCACAAGGACAAGCCACTGGCACTGAAGTAGGGGTTTGTGTATTATGGTGCTCTTCAGTGATGCTGTGTCCTTGTTAAAGAACTAAATACATTTGTCAAACATCCATTTCAATGTATAGGACCAGTTCTTTTCTTTATCTTCTTGTTCTCTTACCTTCTCCAATACTCCACGACTCATTTTCATTTCCCTCCTCTTTGATGAATGGGCCCTCAGATCCATCCTCAAGAATTTGTATAGTCTACAGTGAAACACAGACACAAATGTACTCATCTTCTGTCTTGTGCCCCAAAAAGCACAACAGCTCATGCTAAGTGGAACAGGGACCAGGACACAATTTTGTGATTATATTATTACATATTGTAATAAGCACTGCAATATATTAAAAGCACATTTGGTGATCCTCTACAGTAAAACAATCAAAGACTGACCTACTTGAAACTGACCATTATTATTTATTATTTATAACAATGATATTATATAGAAACACGCGCGTAGTGAACTGCTTTTCATACATGTTGAATAGATGGTTCAGGATCTGCCTCTTGGAGAGTAATCGCATGTTCAGCGCTACGCACATCTGCACCAGAGCCTCTGGAACATACTCTCTGGAAAGGCATGGACAGCTTCTCCGAATTCCCACAAATGAACACTGAAAGAAAAAATGGTTATCAGCGTTTTTCAACTGACTTCATCAACGTAAATTAAATCCATTAGCATAGGTTACTATGGCATTATAATTGTCTTGTCATGTCCTACAAGGTAGTCTAACGATTAGCCCAATTTATGCATATGAAATTTATATTATGATTTATAAAATATACATAAAATATCTACAGAAAGTTATTTATAAACAATAAAAGCAGGAAACCCCGCTTTATAAACGAGAAAAATGCATTTGAAGCAAAGCAGAATTATGTTCACGTTACCTTTTTTTCTCCCTCGCCCGCGCGCCTTTCTCAATTCATTCTCTATCACTTGACATTTCCTCTTCAGCGTGTCAATATCTTTTTGACTTCGGGACAACTCAAGACGAAGCACTGCACAGCTGTCGTCTACACGTCTGTTAATTTCTGCAACGGCTGCTTTAGCCAGTATCTCCATGATGGACACCAACTGCTCTTGGAAAGTGTATTGTGCCATTTTATAAGGCTCTTTGCTTCACCACCTTTTTTGTTTTGTTGAACACGTGAGAGATCTCTCACAGAGCGCTAAACCTCTTTTGGCAGCTTGACTTTGAAATATTCCTTTTATAAAAACTCTTCCACAAATGGAAATGGGGTGTTAGCATAGTAAATACAACGGATGTTCACATCGTCAGCTCAACAAATATTCGCATATTTTTTCTTCCGGTACTGGCCTGCGTCACTACCGTAAATATTATATTTTTTCCGCAATTTAATTACCGCGTGCAGATTCTATTTTAAACATATTTAATGGCCTTGACAAGCTATTCTACCAGTAACACTTAGCCTAATAATTCATATGAATGCATATATAGTTATGAAGTCCCTCGCCGTTACTTAATAACCATCAACAAGGTTGTAGGCAGTAAGTTTGTGTTAGTACTTGTAACCTATATTTTGAGAAGAACATCAGGATACACACCCAGCAATAAGCTGTTCACTGTGTGCTCTTACTGTTGCATGGAGTCACTAACGTTGTGCAAATGTAGCAGTTTATTCTGTATTCTGTAAAAATTATAAACACATCTACACATAAACATACACCAAGACACCATACAAACTGTGAATACATCAGTAAGCTATGTCTTGTTTCACACACACACACACACACACACACACACACACACACACACACACACACACACACACACACACAGCTTGCAACTACTGGTTTTATATAATGCATAACATTAGACAGCTACACAGGGGCCCTGACACAGATGGAGTAGTGGATTAAAATGGAGAATTAGGACAGAGAGAAACCAAAGAGTCAGGAAGTAACTAAGGGAAGTGTGGTGGTTTCTTGCGTCACTGATGCTGTTGAAGCTCTGAGTAGTGCCGGTGCAGTGAAAGGTAAGAGTGGCTGGTTTCTCTTTTAATTCTCATTTTACTTCTTTAGTTGCTCCACTTTTCAAACGCTGCCTCGGCCCTGTCGCGGGGTGACGGGGGGCCGTGAAACAGCATCTGGCTTCGTGTTGAGAGCTGTGTGTTGCGGGGAGGTTTGAGGACTTTTTGACTCTTTGCCTGATGCGTGTGTGCAACAGGCCTCACGGCTCATTTCCGCAGACAACGCGAAAGAAAGAGCAAAGGAAAATGAACACAGTGTCCTCCAGAGCTCAGAAAGATATTCAGTAACGAGAGATCTCCAAGCGAAGGGCTCGAGTGATACATTCACCTTAAAAACAACAACAACAACAGCAAACAGGAAGCGACTGTCCATCGGTGTTACAAGGATGTCAAAAGTGAGACAGATATTGAAGATGAAGGGAGTGGTCCTGGTGTCACCCGAAGCGTTGACAAAGACAGAGTAGGAAGCTGGGCCACTCTAGCAGTAAGATGGTAACACAGGCTTGGTGTTCGTGCTGAGGTTGAGGTTGGGTGGGTCACTTCCACATTGGTGGCACCAGATTTGAAGATTTACACCTTTTGTTTGTTGCGGGTAGCTGTGCCATGTGGTAATTGTTCACCGGTGAGTGTGATAAGTGTTTAAAACTTTGGTGTTGTTGTTACAGTGAAAAGGAACGGTGTTCAGTTTTTGTTGTAGTTTTTGTTTTTTGTGTTTTGCAGTAAAATTTTGTTTACTTCTACTTTCTATGTTAAGTTGTGATTGACAGGCTGCACAAATGCATCTATATAATCAAGAGACCATTCCAGGCACTGATCTGGTGTTTTATAATCTTAATGAAGTACCTTTGGCTTCTTTTGGTTGTTTATTTGTTCTTTCTTTCCCCCTTTTCTTCTTTTTCACTAAATGCTAAACATACAATTTCTCATCATAGTTTTACTACTTCTCACACACAACTATTCAGATTTTTTATGTTTCCACAAAATCTAATGATACAAAACAACTGTAATGCAGTAATGCATGATATAGCAGAGTGCTGGAGATATTTCACAGGTGCAAGAGTTTAGGTGAACATACAAACCACTGCATACGAGCACCATGGTTGACATCACATATCCCAAAGTTAACTAAAAGAAACAAACAAAGAAATACACAGACACACACACACACACACACACACACACACACACACACACCACGTCTGAATGTGAGAGTGGCTCCAAGATGAAAAGAGGACGAAGAAAAGGAGGGAGCAAGGAAAAGGTGTTTGGCTGTGACCTTCTGGAGCACTTAGCTTCAACCAATCAGGAAGGTGAGTGTCCGTTGCTCTTTGTTACATACAAGCATCATATTTCATGCATGTGTATGTGTGTATATATGTGTATGTTTGTATATATGTGTATATGTAAAGGGTCTTATTTCTTTGGAAAGTAACCAAGAACTGAATAAGTATATACTCCTCTGATTACCCACTTCTCTCTGTCTCTCTGTGACTCTCTCTGTCTCTCTGTGACTCTCTCTCTGTCTCTCTGTGACTCTCTCTGTGATTCTCTCTCTGTACCTCTGAGACTTTCTCTCTGTACCTCTCTCTCTCTCTCTCTCTCTCTCTCTCTCTCTCTCTCTCTCTCTCTCTCTCTTTCTCTATCTGTCAAGTCAAGATGGTTTTACTAGCATGACTGTACAAAGAACGGTCCTGCCAAATCATTGTAATTTCAGTTTTAGAAAATTAATAACGATAACAATACACTACTACTACTACTACGAATAATAATAATAATAATAATAATAATAATAATAATAATAATAATAAACAGTACACATTGCAACTAATAATCCATTAAGACTAACAAAAAATAATTACAAATGAATATTTAATGCAGGCTGCAGGTGTGCATTTATGGAGTGGTTTAGTTTTCAAGAATAGGAAGGTTGTCACTTATTGTTTCTCAGGTTATGTCATCTCTCTCTCTCTGGGTGTCTCTCTGTCTGTCCGTCTCTCTCTCTCTGGGTGTCTCTCTGTCTGTCCGTCTCTCTCTCTCTGAGTGTCTCTCTGTCTGTCCGTCTCTCTCTCTCTGGGTGTCTCTCTGTCTGTCCGTCTGTCTCTCTCTGGGTGTCTCTCTGTCTGTCTGTCTCTCTCTCTCTCTGTCTCTCTCTCATAGTTCCTCAGGTGCTCCGCAGTTGCAGTGAATTTATTGAGATACATGGGATTGTGGATGGGATCTACCGACTGTCTGGAGTGTCATCTAACACACAGAAACTAAGGTTTTATCATACTACTATTCAAACATAACATACTAGTACTCAAACTTAACATACTACCACTCAAACATAACATACTAGTACTCAAACTTAACATACTACCACTCAAACATAACATACTAGTACTCAAACTTAACATGCTACCACTCAAACATAACATACTAGTACTCAAACTTAACATGCTACCACTCAAACATAATACGCAACCACTCAAACATAACATTCCAGCACTGAAACGTAACATACTACCACTCAAACATAACATACTTCCACACAAAAATAACATAATATCACTTAAAACATTTTTGCATATATGTGTCTGTGTGATATCTCATCTGTCCTAATATTTAATCTGCAGGTCCGAGTTTGACAGTGAGGGCACCCCAGATTTGTATAAGGATGTTTATCTGCAGGATATTCACTGTGTCAGTTCCGTCTGTAAGGCCTACTTCAGAGAGCTGCCCAACCCTCTCCTCACATACCAGCTCTACGACCGTTTTGCTGTAGGTTTCAACACTCATCCAACAATAACCTCATTACAATCACAAAGCCTTCAGCCTCAGGCATCAACAAACACAGCTACTGTATTGGAAAGAGCTGTCAGGGCAGGGGAGTTGGAGAATGTTTTAAATATGACTTAATCAACTTCTTACGGTTCAAAAAACAACAGATGCTCAGTGGGGGAATTTGCCAAATATTCTGAGTAGTCAGTTAGACCCCAATTGTTCAGATCTGCAGCAAATCTGGAACAGATCCACATATCATTGTAAAACGTGTTATCACTTGTTTGGTCAATCTCTTTGTAACTCTTTGTAACTTTGTGTACGTGCGTTTATCTTTTGCCTTAGGAAGCTGTGGCTGTTCAGTTGGAAAATGAAAGACTTGTGAAGATCAAGGAGGTGCTCAGTGAACTGCCCAGCCTCCACTACAAGTAAACAAATTAACCTGTTTTAGCGGAACATCTGAACAAGTAGCAAGATGCTAACAGTCACTATGTATGTGTTTGTGTTCTAATGGTGTTTCCCCTGCAGGACTCTGCAGTATTTGATGAGACACTTAGTCCGGATTGCCACGTTCGCTTCTAAGACTAACATGCATGCCAGAAACCTTGCAATTGTATGGGCTCCCAATCTCCTCAGGTGAGTGTGTGCAATGTTGTGTGTGTGTGTGTGTGTGTGTGTTCTCTGGTCATCCCAGATGCACTAAGGCTATACTGTGGCTGATATGAGGGTTCCATTAATGCAGGTCAAAGGACATCGAAGCTTCTGGTTTCAATGGCACTGCGGCCTTCATGGAAGTGAGGGTCCAGTCCATCGTGGTGGAATTCATCTTAACTCATGTGGCTCAACTATTCCCTGAACTAGATTCCCAGCCAGGTGACGAGCCTGTTTTCATGCTTCTCTTTTCTTTAACCTCTGTTCCTTTTATATTTATTATTTGAGACCTGCTTGCAATTCCTAACAACTGGGTTTTTTCTCCTGAATATCAGAACTGACTGCTGAGCGAAGGAAGTCCCTCCCATCACCATCCGCACTGTCCAGTCAAGAAGATCTGTTTTTCAAGGCTCTTCCGATTACACAGTTTCCAGGCAACATGAGTCCCGGAGACGGGCCTCCACCCATGAGACCATACCATGCCATCATTGATGGCACAGACAAGTAAGATCTCAGGACCACCCTCTATGTAATGCAAACCCTTATCCCACATATAATTCTAGAAAATGGCATGTTCTAGAAAAAATCTAGAAAACGGTGTACTTCATGGTATAGTGGCACATTTTATCTGCCAATTTTTTCCACTTGAATTCTGTTATAAACCAAAACCAAAGATATTTGTAGTATTCACAAGAAAAGTAAATATGTGCATGTATATATATGAGAATAGGTATTTTTGTATTTTGTTTTTACATATTGAACCTTTTAATATTCACAGTCTGTGATCTCTGTTCTTGAATTTAATTTAGGGCAACATCTTCTTCTGGAGTTCATATATGTGATTTTGTTTATCTCACTGATTCAATCTTAATGTTCTTTCAGGAGGAAGGGATCACTAAAAGGCAGAAAATGGAGGTCTATCTTTAATTTAGGCGGGAGACTGCAGGATCCTCGCAGGAAGAGCAAATACGCAACCAAAGGTATGAGTTTCACCCTCAGAGCAAACACCACAGGGTTAGGGTCACCCTCAGAGCAAACACCACAGGGTTAGGGTCACCCTCAGAGCAAACACCACAGAGCTCTCCATCCTGTTCCCAACACTTCATCAACTCTGTGACTTTTAGAACATATTTGAGATTGAAGAATTTTTTTTATTTTCATATAACAAGTGTATTGGAACACTTGCCCACAATTTGTATCTATAATCTATAAAATCAGTGAATGGGCAAGTGGGCATCTCTAAATACACAACTGACATTAAAGGTTAGACACTAGAAACAACCAATTGCGACCACTACAAGAATATAGTAGACTCTGCACTGTAGATTTCAATAAATTATTTCACCTTTAATTACTCATCTTTTGCTATTTCTTCTATTTCCTCTCTGTTTTTTCTTTTTGAAACCAAATCATTCTTTTTGTTCACTTCTATGCACAGGGAAAGAGAAGATTGCTCTAAGGCCTGCTAAGAGTATGGACTCTCTGAGTCCAGGGCCTTATACACAAGAAGGTATGAGTTCTATATTTGTGTCTGTATGATAGTCTGTATGATAGTCTACATGATTCTGTCTATATGATTCTGTCGATATGCTTTCTAAGATGACAGACATTGGCTCAGGTTTTTCAGTTTGAACATAGAAACATTTTTGCAGTTTCAACATACCATAATGTAATGTGTCAACTTTAACTGACACAAAAAGAAATTATTTGGTTTCTCAGATTCTCAGCATCCTTCCTCACATCACTCTTCTTTAGCCACACCCTCTGTGGAGGGTGGAGCCTCCAGCGGTGGGGGCGTGTCGAGTGGATATGCAGTGACATACAGGCGCACAGGTGGGGCCAGCGTAAGCATGGTGAGTGGAGGAGGCATGACTCAGGGCACTTACAAGGCCCTTGATACTGGGGGTGTGTCCAGCACAGACAGACCACAGGCTGCATCGCATGGGGTGACCAGCAAGGCAGAGCGCCGTGCAGGAATACACATTTCTGGTCCTTTCTCTGTGACTGTCCCTCTTCATATAACCTCCGGACTGGCGTTAGGGGTGTTGCATGGGGGGCGGGTGGAAGAAGAACTGGGCCACCAGGAGGAGGTGGAGGAGAAACCATTGAAAGAAGTGAAGCAGGAAGATGCTGTTGAAAAGGAGGAACGTGTGGAGAAAGTGAAGGAGCACAAAGAAGGGCCAACAGAAGACAGAGAAGGGGATGACACTAAGGAGAAGGATAACGAGAACAATCTGGGGGAAGGAGCAGAAAAGACGACAGATAAAGGAGAGGAGATGGATGAAGAAGAGGCCAGGTGTGAAGACCAAGAGGACCAAGAAGATTCACACGACATAGACAAAGAGGATGATGATGTTGGCAAGGAACAGGAGACAAGCAAGCAACTACATGCCACAGACAAAGTTTCATTCACAGAGGGCACCATGGAAGGAGAATACATGGGTAAGATCATGAACTAGAAGCACCAGACAGACATAACATGCAGTGTTGAAAAATTAAACCAAACTTCTTTAATATTCCCTCAGACATGAGACCTATAGTGCTTCAGGATCCTGCCACAGTTACCCAGCCTCCAGAAGATGAAGACCCTGACTCTGATCTGCCCCTGGACTTCCAGGACACTTTTGGATTCCTGGACACAATGGACACATCTGCTTCAAGCCAGGTACAGAAAATAACTCTCTGAGATGTTCCTGCCTACCTGTATATCTCTGTCATATTCACTTGTATCTTCTTCTCTTCATCCTTTTCATGCAACATCTCTCAATCAGCTTCATCATCATATATCATTTTCTTTCTTAGCTCAATGAGTTCTCAGTGGAGCCACCTGGTTTTGAAGAAGAGGAGGAAGAAGAAGAGGAGGAAGAGGAAGAGGAGGAAGAAGTTGTTAGGTGGAGTCAGTGTGTTAAAGAGGGAGCACTGTCCCACATCTGCCTACCCTCTAACACTCACAGGCCATTGCCAAGCAAATCGCACAGCCTGCCTTATAAGTCCTGCACCTTCTTACAACCCCTGTCCTTTTCCTCTGATGATGATGATTACTCAGGCCCCGATGACGATGACAATGAGGAAGATTCTGATAAGAGCGAGTATGAGGACATGTTCTGTAAAAGTCTTCCCTCCGCTCAACAATTCCAGAGTTTAAACTGGATGGCACAACAGCCTATCATGTTAAACTTCACTGATAATAGTGTGGATTCTCATAGCAACAACAAATCAGCATGCTTAAATCAGACTTACACCACTGAGGTACCTGAGGGCACTCAAAATGTGCCCCCCGTTACTGATTCAGAGATCTTAACCCACCCAGATATTGAAACAACAGATAATTATGGAATGGATGTCACTGAGCAGTGCCTGAACCAAGTGAATCTCAGCCAACTTCCACTAGAAACAGTAATTTCAAGAATGGATGAGAAGAGTGGAGATAGAAATACAAACGATGTAGAAGAAAGTGGATCAGAAGGGGCAGGGCATGCAAGTAAACCTCCAGAAGAACTGGAAAATACTGACAACAATGAAGACACACACACTGGCAGGTAAGAACCACTGAAAAAAAAACACAAGTAACATTTTATGCTGAGTGTTGTGCAGTTAAAAGTGGGTCTGAGCAGAACGATCTTGATGTATTATTTTTACCTACCATAGTTACAACCAAGTAGAGGGGCATTCCAAGACCAGTGATGATGAAGAAGATACTTATTTTGGTCCAGATACAACTTCCATCTCATTGGACCCTACTAGCCTTGAGACTTCCTACACATGTAACCAACTCCTTGTCAAAGAAGAACATTCAAACTCAGATGTTCATCAGGACTGTTCTGAAGATTACCTTTACATTACTTCAAGTGAGGCCACAGTAACAGGTGAGCCAATAACTGAGCCCTTCGCTACAGGCTCTACGTCATTGGACACTCAAGAAAAAGCTGAGATCACTGAACTGTCAGAGGAGCAAAAGGTGACTTTGCAAAGTGGCCTACAGGACTTGACAGATGCAGATAAAGATGGAGAGAAGCAGAATGAAATTAGGGAAGATGGTGGTGGGGAACAGGATGAGAGAAGCAAGATTTCAGTTACAGGTGAGGTTGTTGGAGGTGGGCTTAAAGAAGAAGGGGAAGACAGCACTGAAGACACCAACTGTAAGAAAGGTAGTGAGATAGAGAAAGAACATGAGAGGATGACTTTAAAAAATGAGGAGATGTGGGAAGGTGCAAAATATGAGGCAGCGTCAGGTGAGAGTGAAAGTGAGGCTGATGAGCTTGATGGAGAAATGCAGGTAATCTCAGAGAAAAATAAGGAAGGTGTGGAACAAACGAGTATCAAAAAGGGGAAGGAGAGGAGAGAAGGATTGGAAGGAAATGATCAAGAGACAAAGGGAGATAGAGGAGATAAAGGAGATAGCACAGAGCAGGAAATCGAGGCCAAGAAAGACAATCATCTAGAAGACAATGCCGAAATCAAAGATGGAAATGTTGCTGAAGAAGGGATAGTGAGAGAGCTGAGCGAAGAAGAAGAAGAAGAAGAAGAAGAAGAAGAAGAAGAAGAAGAAGAAGAAGAAGAAGAAGAAGAAGAAGACAGCCTTACAGAAGATGCTGGTCAGGACAGCAGTGGCAGTGACAGAGAGAAGGAGAAGGCAGAAGAAGAGAAGAAAGATACAGTGGCATCTGAGTCAGACAGTCCAAAGCCACTGAGACCTACCAGGATGAATGAGAGAGAGGAGAGAAGAAGCCTTGGGCCAGGCTTGGGCAGAACCGTGCTTATATCTAAACCGCCTCCTCTTACAGTGTACCAGGTGAAGGCTGTACCTGTAGTCCCACCCAAACCACAGCATTGCAAACTCACCGCCTTCAGACAACAGTTACAGCAGAGAGATGCAGAGAGACAACACAGTCAGACACAGCAGCCTGCAGACGGGGAGAGACAGCCTACAGACAGACGGCTTCAAGTCAGAGACATGTGCTTGGTGGAGACGTGCCAAGGGTCAGGGTCTGAGCCAGGTAAGGGTGAGCAAGAGGACAACAACAAGGACAGGGATGAAGGAAAAGAAAGACAACTGACCTCAGATAGAGGGAACATGACAAAAGATGGGCTGAAGGAGTCAGAAAGAGAGCTGAAAAGAACCAGTATGTGTTTCGATGAGGCTGTCGCCCGGGCAACAGGGAAAAGATGCAGAGAGAAGGAATCTGTGGAGAAAGAGAGGATTGTTGACTTACACTTTGAAAGGAGTGATCAGGAAGAGGGATCTACTCCACGAAGGAAAGGGGCAGACGGAGAAATGGACTGACATTAAAAAACACAAAAAACAAGTTTCAGTTGTATAGATCAGTGGTGTGCAGTGCATGACACAGGTATCCTGTTTGCTCCCCCCCACCGTATTACCATTAAATTATTGACTAGATTTCAAAATACTCAGCAATTCCCAAATACAACTAAATTACAGATGACAAAAGTGTAAAGTGTAAAGTGCAAAGTGTGCTCCACACTCATTAGCCAGGCATATCTCTCATTGTTCATCTTACAGAAACTTGGCTTTCTGTGTAAAATTTCTAAATGGATTTGGTTGACCTTCCTTAATTACTGTAATATTTTAATTATAGGGTAATCTTGAAAAATACTTTTCAAATAGTTAAGCCTCTCAAAGTTAGCTAACTAGCATGTACATCGATAGTGATGTTTATTAATAATGCCACATCCCCATCTTTAGAACGCTGAAAAGAGCCAGGATGCAATAAACAGTCCTTATACTAAAAATCATACATTTCACTGATCAGATTTCCTGTCATTTTAATAATAGACTTATATTACAGAACCTTTCAAAATGTCACCAGAAAGGGGTGGCCACACAGATGCTCTCTAAGCAGAGAGCTTCTGCAGCCATAATAAGTAGTTTTGATTAGGACCATTTTAATGTCATGACATCGCCTGCAGACTACAGTTCCCAGAACTCCCCTGCCACAGTAACTCCCCTAAGCCACGTTCACATGCTCACCAGCCTACTAATCATTCTTACCTGTTGTTTATCTTATCATCAGTTCATGTGTACATATGAACACATATCAGTATTCCACTGTTTTCTAAGCCTTTCTACTCCTGTTATTTATACAGTGTTGATCCTCGGTCTGTTTTACCTTTTTTCATTTCCAAACTAGACGCTTTAGCTGTTTCTGACCTCATGACTCATGATTCTCCACTTACATCTGTGCTGTCCATCACCTTTCTTTTTCATTTTATGCCTGCATGTGACACTGCGTGCAAGTCTGACAAAAACATTCACTGCTGCGCCATCAGCAGGCAGAACAGCTTCAGTTTCCAGAACATCACCATCACTGGCTTCCTGGGGAGCTAGAGATGAGGAATTAACAGATTGGACCCGGCAGCTGATATCACTGGAGCGTTTTGTTGCTGAACTCAACAGGCTTTGTGCTGCCACTTTAACTCGTGACCCAAACCTACCTGTCACTGTTGTAGTAACCCTTTTCCTTTTTTGTCTAAGCACTGCCTGATAAGTACAGTGGCAATCCAGCATAGTACAGTGTGTTTACAATCCAGCATAGTACAGTGTGTTTACAATCCAGCATAGTACAGTGTGTTTACAATCCAGCATAGTACAGTGAATTTACATTTACATTTACATTTTAAGCATTTAATAGTTGCACTGACCCGGACTGAATTGCATATATTTGTCAGTACACATCATGTACTCCGTGGATTTAACATCACAAGTTCTGATCATCTCCTTTCTCACTGTTTGAGCACTGGAATGGGCTTAATGCTGTGTGATCACAAGATGGTGATCTAACCAGGAACCAGGAATTGGTCGTTCAGCTTTTTGAGACAATTACAAATAATTATTGCAAGGTTCTTGCTCTGCTGCTGTCTATACATCACAGTTTAGGATCAGTCATGGAAACGAGGCAGAGTGTTTCAGAGTCACAAAGTCACAGTCATGGAAACGAGGCAGAGTGTTTCAGTGTCGAAAGAGTCTGAAGACTGAGTCACAGAGATGTGGAGAGGATGCCAGAACCCTAGCATGTCTCATCTGTCCATTCACCTGAATAACCTCCTTGAGGAACATCGTAGAGATCAAGAGTAGTCCCACTGCTTTCATGTCACTCTGTCAGCCTCTTCCTGAACTAAAATGTCAATAACAGATGGAGTTCAGCTTTCCTTGCATGAAAAACAGCACTGACGGAAGGTCCTGTTCCACCAAACACACTGCTCACAGCAATCATGGTGAGTATGGTTACCTGTGGTTACCTATATCTCACCCATGTCTGCTTAAAGTAGAGCCATATTACAGATATGTACCTTTTGTTGTTGCAGCCCTGGCTGACTCATGCTCCTCTGGGAACTTCATAGACTGAAACCTGGTGGATTAGCTTGGACTGTCCTTCTCTCTTGTTCAGTCCAGCCTTCATGTTCTGGATGAGAAATCCATCAGTTCTGGCAAGGTCACCAACTCCCTCACCATATCAGGGACCACCACCACTTCTTTATTCATGTTAAACTCAGCAAACTATGCTATAATTTTAGGCCTGTCATGGTAATACAAACACAACCAACAAACAGGTTGGACTATCTCACATAATTGAGTGGTCTAAAGCCCATTTTGATAAATGCTTAGTTGCTCCAGTATTGACACTTACCACCACCTCTATGGAGGGTCTCAACTCTCACATCCCCGACACTGCTCTTGACCAAAACAAGGATCTACTGGAAATATAGATGACTGTTCTACAGAGGGCTTTTGGAATGTTGTTCTCCTTCACTCTAGGTCTGTACTTTGACTCATCTTGAATTAGGCCATGTAAGAATATGTAAACATTTTAGCTCAGGGATACATCAGACCTTCTACCTCTCCTGTGATAACTTACATAGATGATAATCACATAGATGATAACTTCTCTTCCATCTTTGAACAGCAGGTTAAACATGTCAGGACTGTCCTGGAACACCTCTTTGCTGAAAACATCTACGTCAAAGTCAAAAAATGTAAATTTCATGACTGTAAATCTGTTTTCTTGGGTATGTGATTAACCAGTAGGTACTTTTTTGGTTTTGTGAATAGATGTTTTATCCAAAACCTTAATGGCATCGTACACCCACCACTTCCTTGTTGTGGAAGGGTGCCATGAAGTTAGCCTGGAACCCAAAACATAAGAAAAACGTTTCCTCTCACGAGGAGTTGACCACTCCCATTATAGAGCACCCTGACCATCACAAACAACTGATGGTTCTAGTAGATGTGTCATAGGCAGGACTGGGGTTTGGTGCCCTCCCCCACCAACCTCTATCCCAAATCTTACTTCTCCCACAAACTAACACAAACCAAGAGAAATTGTGGTATTGGTAATAGGGAACTCTTGACCATGAAGTTGGCTCTATAGGAATGGCACCATTGACTCAAGGGAGTTTCTTGTACCTTTCTCATAGTGACAGACCATAAGAATCTGGAATACCTTAGGAAGGCTAAACACCTCATTCCCAGTCAGGCCCCTGGTCCCTGTTCTTTAACTGCTTCCAATTTCATATCACATCTGGCCCCTTTTTTACCATTGAGGAACCAGAACTGTTCTGGTGTGCTAAACTAATTTGGAACCATTCAGACTATTTCCACCAAAATATAATATAGGTTCTGGAACAATAAATGTTCATTCCAAATGGAAACAAGGGACAGTTGGTTTCCTTCAGGGGAAACCTTGATGACAAGAAAAGCTATATGGGCAACTGATAGCAAATTTGGCTAGGGCAGGACTGGCTAGGGCAGGATTTTTGTGCACAAAGGAGCGGGCAATAAATAAGCTGAAAAAAACTAAGAAAACAAACAGAGAAAAATCATGGTGCAGCAGAATTAGAACATCGGTTTAAAAACAAACTTCTGTGTACATGTACACCCTCCATTCATGACGCGTCCTTGGTTCCAATAAAAAATTAGTGCAAACGCAGGCCGGTTGTCTTGATAACACCACGGTTCTCAGAAGCGCGAACCGGAATGGTCCATAAACCAGAACAGTTCTGTTTCCTCGTTGGTGGGAATGGGATTATTCAGACCCAGTTTTATCAACATTAAAGCAGATGTTCTTTCCATGCTGTGTGAGCTTGATTCAACTCCTAACTTCACCACTGCTGAGTCCATTTCCCACCTATAAATGCTCTATTCCTTGGGAACTAGATGAGGACATTAGTATTTTTTGCAGTGCAGTATTCTCACTCTAGGTTCTCAGTAGTGTATATAGTGCCCCTAGCCTAATGATGCTCAGTCACTGAAACTGTCAAAACCTTGTTTCAAAACCTTTCATTTTTATGGTCTGCAAAAGGACATTTTGCCTGACAGGGGCCCAAATTTCATGTACCACATTTGGTGCACTTTCTTTGTGAAATTGTAGGCGTGGCCTCAGGTTATCATCTCCAATCCAATGTCCAGGCAGAGATCAATCCAGGAAGTGCGGCGTTCAATTAAAATTGTGTTCTATAGTAACTAAAAACATGTCAAGTTGCCTAAATTAATAGATTTTATTTTGTCTTATTTATAACTTTTGTTGTTATTTTCCATATGTTTTTTTGCTATTCCTCTAAAACGTTTAAAGGGTCTGACTGCACACCACTGGTATAAAGTGTGTTTTTACAAGTTTTACATGATGGACTAATTTGGTTAAACATCCCTGCAAATGTTTCTGTTTTATTGCTGATTTTTTTATTTTAGTTTATATTCTGATTCCTAATATTACATGAACAATTTCATGCTGAACGTCCTTTGAATTGTGATATTATTGCACTTTTCCTGTAAAATTCAGATTTGTAGTTTGCTTGCTTAAATAATTTTTCAATAAAGAACACAAAAGAAATTGTAATTTGTAAAATTTGTAATAATAATAATAATAATACACAAACAAATAAATAACTTGACAGACTGACACACAACAAAATCACTAGATTTTCCTTTTTGCAATTGCACTTTCATCCATACAGATTTGAAAATTGCGTTGCTTGATCAGCCTGTTTAATTTCTTATTTAACCATTAATGTGACCAGGCAAGTCATTAAGAACAAATTTTGTTTACAGTGTTGGCCTGGCCAAGTCTTATATCTGTGTCAGTCTTTTTTCCTGATGTAGTCCTGAAAGACAATGAAAAAATAAATAATATATGAAGACTGATAATGAATGTTATCGTGAAAAAATGGAGGTCTGTTTTCAGCAGGAGCACAAAAGGCTGGCATCACTTCATCACTGACTAACGCAAAGCTGCATTTGCAGAATATACTGTTATTATTATCTGTCAAATGAATGGGCATAAAATGACTGTACTGGCTTCAATATTTGCTCTGTAGTTCCTAATACTCAAAAGATTTGGTAAGTGCCAAGATGAGACTATGTGATATTTTTGTCTTGATTACTGTGTCATATTAAACAGTCATAATGAAATAAATTATTGTCTTGTTTGGGAGATTGGTGACACTACAAATCTGACACCAACCAGTCTGAACTTGCTGTACTTTAAAGGCTTGAGAATAATAATAATAATAATAATAATAATAATAATAATAATAATAATTATATAATTTTCTTCATTTAGCAAGCAAGCCAGCATTAACCACATATTCTCCACATATTTTAATTCAGTGAAAAAGATGTGGTGAGAATACATATTACATATCAGTGTTTCCCAACCCAGTCCTCGAGGCTCACCAGACGGGTCTACGTTTTTGCTCTAACCTAACGGAACTTGGGCAGAGCGAATAGGTGGAACCGTCTAGTCGGCCCCGAGGACTGGGTTGGGAAACAATTATATATGTTGTTGTTTACACAACAACAGAGAAATTATAGCACTGTAAGTGAACTGAAATGACTGTGAAGCAACAAAAGACTCCGTTAGCTAAGTAATCAGCTAACAGTAGTTAATTAATCAGCTAACATAAAGCTAAATACAGATTCACAATTACAGATTTACAAAAAAAATGCATTTTGCATTACATTAAATTTCACGACAATAATAATCTGGCAAGCTATTAATCTTTTTATTTTCGGTAGCAAACCACCAATATCATTTTACCAGGGTCAAAATAATTCAATATAATTTGAATCAAGATTTGCAGTAGCCATAAGGGATTGTTTTTGCTATCTTTGTTGTGCTAACTATCTGGAGAGCGGGTAGAACATTTGCCATAACGTGAAGATGCAAGGAAGTAGCGCTCTCTCATAACTCCGTAGTCACTCATAACTCAGTTTATACTCTACTCATCATAAACTCATCATAAACAGCCGCTTCCTTTCGAGTCACTGCATTTTACGCATGCGCATGATATATGCGCGCGTCCATTCATTATGTGTAGTCAGTTTGCTGTGTTCGAGTGTAAATGCTCAGGCGATAAGAGGCAGCAAGGTGAGCGGCAGAAGGTCATCATCAGTCATGTTAGTTCTTCAGAGTTAGTTTGCTATGTCTGCAGCCGAACATCATTAGAAAGCCCCTGTATATCAGTGGTTCGCATGGGTCCTTGAATAGATAATAATGTTATGTCTGAACCTTCCGACGTGTGTTCAGAAAACCCACTGTCGAAGTTGTAGATGTAGCTCAACCCCGGCCATAACTCACTCACTCACTGTGGACACATTTGCAGTCTTACTGGTCAAATTCAACATTTTACAACTGTGTCTAGCCTTGCATGGTTCATTTAACATTTGCACGTATAATTTACATTTATACCGATATATTTAGCATGTGTATTTATTCTGCATTTAATATTTACTTTTATATTTAATGTCGATATTTATTATTTATATTTGTTTCAAACATAATTGTTTAACTACAGTGTAAATGTTTGGAAAATGAGCTACCTGTAAAACCACCTAAAAATGAATGAGAAGCTCTTTATCTTTGATACCCGAATTTATCTGTGTCTAAAATACATATTTTGATTACGAGCTTCCTCCGTATAATGTATAATCATTGTAGTTATTTTCCATCCCGTGAAGTCAAATTACACATTGTAGGCCTTTGCTCTTTTGTTGAACGTCTTACTTTTTATCATGTCCATAAAATAACTCCAGTGTTTACGGTAATATAACCGTTCTTCTAAGTCTATTGGACACATTGGTGAGTGTCGAGTGTCGTCACTAAATCGGGAAGTGGTCGCTTGGTGGAAACTAATGTAAACATTTTCATTAAGTGCTTTAAAAATACCATTGTTTGGAAGACAGGGTTTGATGTACAGTATAGTTCGCTGCGTTTCGTGATTCATGAGACACACCCGCTTTTAACGGGACCATAGGACGGCATTATTTTGGCTCTAGCCTTTTATCTTTTTCTATAAACCCTAAATATAAACACCACAACTGAGACACAATAAGTCTTACTTATAAGCACCATGTCTACTTCTGTCGATATACATGCAAAATTGGCATCCATAATAGAGAGATTTGCTAAATGTGCGCTAGTAGAGATGACGAAAATAATCGATAACGATTCTGCGCTTTTACGCGCCGAGATCTCACGAAGGCAAATGGAGATCGAGTCCCTTTTGTGTAAACTACAATTTGCAGAGAGCGAGCTCAGGTCGGCACGACAGGCAGCGATCCGCCAACCTCCGAATCTCCGTTCAGTGGGAATTCAAGTTAGCAACACTTCTGTCCTACGAGGTAGGCTGCGTCAATGAAACTCAAATCCTATTTAACGTGCAAAAACTATGAAATGCTGTAAAACTATGACAAACTTATGAAATGTACCAATGTAGTTTTAAAATAATAAACTCTAAAATAGCTCATTTGTTATTTGGAACAATCTAATTTTCTCCCAACTACAGACTATAAGGAAAGGCAGCAAGACACACATGCTGATTATTCTTCTGCACAGTCGTTTGGTACCAAGGTAGATTCCTCCATCTTTTACCTTTTCTCCAAGTCACTAGCTGAGCTCTTTATACCATCATGTTTTCATATTTCATTATGCAGCAGGATGGAGTGCAACCATTGCATGTCAAAGAAGAGACAACTGAGGTGAACACAGGGGACAATGGAGAGGGTAACATGATTACATGATTCTCTGTAGCATATTTATAGATATATAGATTTTTATCCAAAGCAACTTACAATTTTGCCTGAATACATTTTGAGTAATTGAGAGTGGCAGAGGTGGGGCTTGAACCAGCAACCTTCTGATGACTACTTGAGTGCCTTAACCAATGAGCTACCATATATTTTGCTATAGGCTTCATGTCTGTTACACTGTCTTGTTCTTCAGCCCAAGAGGTAGATGAGAATCAGGGATGCTGGGAGGAGGAACAGGATTCACCTCACACACCAGGAGAAGGTGAGTAGTATATTAACAATGGTAACCATTTGCAACCTCATTAACCCAAGCCTTAGACTAAGGGGAGACTAGTACTTTTAATGAAGTGTTTTATCATAACACAGCTAGGAGGAGAAAGAAGCATAACAGAACATAACCTTGCATGCTTAACAAGGCAGTTTTCCTCCACTACAGGAAAGCATAAAATCAAATTGGTTCATAATACAGAAAAACAAAACAAAAACTCAGATCCAGGCACAGATCTGTTCCATTTATGCAAACTGATGGATTGTTTTTCTGTGATGGTGCAGGCTGTGATGACCGTGCTAGTGAAGCAAAGCCTGGTGTTACCTGGGATTCCCCCGAGCCAAGTGAGTTCAGCGTGAGAGTGGTACAGAGGCCGGTGCCTTCACAAGAGCCTGTTAACACAAACCAGAGCCAGCGCAGCGTGAACGCGGCACACGTGAATGCGACGCATGTGGACGCGGCGCACGTGGACGCCGCCGTCCAGCTCAGGCTCGGACGATTCGCAGAAGTTGCAGGGGCCGGGGCCGGGGCCGGCCACCATTCAGCCGCCCATGGCGCTGAGCAGGGTAGCGATGGTCCGGCCGCGGGCGAGAAGAGTTCGCGGTGCGGCCAGTGCGGCAAGACCTTCACCACCCGCTTCTACCTGAAGATCCATCAGCGCATCCACACGGGCGAGAGGCCCTACACGTGTCTGCAGTGTGGCAAACGTTTCTACTGCAACTCGCACCTGATCTCCCACCAGCGGTGCCACACGGGCGAGAAGCCCTACAGCTGTGAGGAGTGCGGCAAGTCGTATTCACACCTCAACTCCCTCAAACTGCATCAGCGAAGCCACACAGAGGAAGAGGCCTATGGCTACTGGTGATTCTGCTTTTGGTTACGGCACCACCCAAAACACCCGTTGGGGAGGTTTGCATCACAGAGGTCGTTTTAAGAAGAAGAAGAAAAGAAACACTGTGTCCATGTTTAACTGTTTATTTGCATTTGACTTTGGATAAAGTTATCGATATTTATTCAATTTGGCACAAGTTACCTGGAACACAGGTTTGATAATCAAATGTTTCTTTGTGTCATACTGGTTTTCATTCAAAACTGTTTCTTCTATGTAGTTTTTCCTTACAAAATTGTTAATTTATGCATTGGAACAAATACAAAACATAAAAGTTATGAATTTATTCAGAGTTACAGTGTCAATGATTATTAGTACATTGTACAATAACTACAATTATTTACTCGTTGCACTTCATTCACAGAGTTTATCATTAACTAGCGCACTGCAGAAATTGCTTTTTTTTTACAGAATACACTTTTTTTACAGCTGTATGCCAATGCTTGTACATTTCAGAAAGATTTTTGTTCGTTTGTTTGAACAAAGCATGGTTCAAAATTAAACATGGACTCCTTTTTCACTTTTATCTGCATAATTAAATATATGCACTAGATTTAATGGATTTATAATATAGGAAAATATTGGGGAGACCTTTTCTTCAGAAAAGAAAAGAAAGAAAAGAAAAGATAGAAAGGTTGTCAGGTAAATTTGTCAGTTAAGTAAAGGCACAAACAGACTCCAAAATTTCACTAGAGTCTCAAACACAGTCTAAAAAATGAGATCAACACCTTTTGTCTAAAACAGACAAGTAAAACAATTCCAAGTGTAAATGACTTTTTGAAGGGACTGGAAGTTCAAAGAGATTTCCTTTTTGTATACAAATTAGCTTACATTTGGAGTCTTCAAAAACAACTGTTCAGAAGAACTGTTTATCTGTAGGTGTGTGTTAGGCATGAGACATAGATTTAACCTACAACTGTGTTTCATTTTACTTGACTGAGTTACTGTGTGATTAATATTCTGGGCCTTAAAAATCACATTTTAATAAATAAAGAATAAAAAGAATGTACAATGCCTAGACTTTTATATGCACACACCTTTTCCTTGTTTCACATATTGACTGTAAAAGATGGGGGAAAAAATTTGGGGGAAAAAAAGGTAATTAGAAGATTGAAGGAATAAAGACAATGTTTAATTTTGTACCAAGGACCATGGCCAGGTTCTTAAAAATGAAGAGAAACCTGTTATTTTCGCCATTCATCTTTGCAAACTTTTCTTTTTGTATATATGGTAGGTTGTTCAGTACACAATACAGGACTCGGACATCTGTAAAGCTGCGCTATGTAAATAAACATTGACTTGACTTGAAAATGTTCAGTAGTGTATAGCAAACTTTTTAACGAGTGCATGGAATTGTAGTACTCTAGGAGCTTCGATAGGTGGCGATAATGTGAGATCGCGTAACATAACATCACTTCAGAGTGGAAGGTGGTCATGCTTTAAACCATTGCCCCGGAAAAGTTTCACGTGTTTATTTTGCCTATTTTATTTATTTTATTTTTTACCTACTCTTTTTTTTAACTTTATTTATCAAAGTGGACTATTCACTGAGCTAAATCAACACACAAGATCAACACATAAACATACAATAATTCCGTATATAATAGTGAACAACAGCCAAAAGCAGTCGGAGTCTCTTACTGTCCGAATATATTTCTTGACTTCATTATGAAAATCAGTAAAGCGTGGTTTCCTTCCTGAGTATTTGGAACTATTAATGTGATATTTTGACATTAACAACAGAACATTTATCAAGTGGACAGAATTGCTTTTTTGTAAACGGCTTTCAAAGAGGCCAAACAACACATTCTTCCACGATAAAACAAAATATTTCTCAATGTTATTGTGAATAAAGTCATACAGTACCAAAACAGATGAACAACAGTTTCAGGACACATCACAAAAACTACAGTTAATATCAATAGCTCTCTTTAATCTGTTCTTAATGTACATTTTAGCTGGATACATTTTATGGATAATTTTATAAGAAATTTCTTTGTATCTATAATCAGATATCTGTTTGGTAGAGGCCAGTCCCTTTCATGGTATCCCATCCACAAACCTGTTCCAGTGTGGAACAACATCTGGTCGTGATTGTGCTTATACCTGTAGCCCATCTACAGTAGTTAAACGTAACGAATGATTCCGGATACCTGCATGCTACTCTAAACGCATCATTCTTCTGGAAAGGCTGGAGTTTAAACTAATAACCGGCCCAATCTAGGTTTCTCAGTCTCCAGCAAACACAGCCAGTCCACTTAGCTAATGAACAGTGACCTCTTAACAAAACAACTCTAATATTGATTTATACGGTAAGACTTTTGCTTAGACGTTTAATACTCAAAGAACTTTAAAAGATGCTGCTCTGTTCGGTCGTAATTCGGCATGATTAGCTATGTAGTCAACAGTTATCCTGACAGCTTATACCTGTAATAGGTTTCTGGAGCGATTGGTTAAATAACGTCCAAAATATGTCGAAACTGCAATATCATATCTTTGGCATTCTGTCCAGATCGTCCAAAGCAGCGGCTAACGAAATCATCAAACTCTATAAAAGCAGTTTCAAAGCTTTCAGCGAAATAACAGGAAAATGATACACTAAGGAGGAAACTGTTGGTTTTGCCAACAGGAACAGACAGTCTTATTTTAGTTGCGGTTATGGAGTCAGCCTGTATGATTCTGGTTGAACAACAAATATTGACAACAAATCACCACTACATGTACCAACATGTTTCAGTGAAGCATCGTGGTAAGCATTCATTTGAATTAATTCAGTAATTTTTGTATTTTATTTGGGACCATCAGTGGATTTTTTATTATAATTTTAATACAGACCAACATGAACCATGAACTAACTGGGCAATTTAGGTGGGATATTTAATCTAAGTGTAATCTTAATCTTATGTAATTTTATGTAAATAACATACTTTTTGCAGGACCTGCTGAGGAATGTTTTTAATTTGAAATGCCCCCACAAGGAACACCAGTTATCTGCAACTAATCCACAGAGAAAAGAGTACAGAGGCCTGAAATCCCGAGATACTGAAGCAGCTGAGGTGGTGCCAGAAAGGTTTGAGAAGGCTCACAGTAAGGAGAGGCTGTTGACCTGTGCTTTAAAGTCATCCACAATCTCAAAAGGCACCAGCGGAGTCACGCTGCCCAGGCGAGCAGGTGAACGGTGTGTGGGTGCAGGCGTTCGGCACGGATAGCGCATCAGCACAGCAGATTGTCCTGTTCCAGTTGCCTTTGGCTCCCCGGGGGAGGCTGAGGCACATGGTTTTTGGTGTGGTACTGTTTCAGGGGTGATGCGGAAGATCTTTCCTGCCGTTCTGCATCATTCAGGAAAGTTGGCGTGGGTTGGGACTAACAGCTGCTTACTGTCGTAGCTTAAGTCTTGAACTAAATGTGTGTGTTTTTTTCATTTGTGGTTTTATTTCATTGACATAATTGGAAAATGTTTTTATTGTTAAAGGAATTTTGAGTTAATTAAGGTGTAATAGCTCTGTTTGCAGTTTTGGCCTCTGTAATAATTGCTTTAGGAATTGCTGCAATTTGCATACAAGCCTTGTGGTTCAGTGTAAATCACAGTCCTGTGAAGCTCCTGTCAGGATCTCAGCCAACCTCAGGCATCCTTGAGAAATGTTTTGTCAGGGTTTTGCTAAATTGTGGGGTGGTAATTCACCAAGCGTACATCATTTGTACAATATTGCAGGCCAATCTTTAACCATGCCACATGATGGCATTTTCAATATATTAATTCATTGTTATGGTTGGATTCAAATCCTCTAACAGCCATGATGAGTTACCCGTTTAGCATTTATCTATAAGCTTGTAATAACCAAATTGTTTGACTTGTTTGTAATTAGGCACAGTGGTCAGGTTGGAATGATTTCACACCAGCTCCTGAACTTCCATGGATACGCAAAAGTGTTCATTTAACTACACTCATTGGTCACTTCATCAGGAACACCTCCTTGGATCTACACTCACGGTTCATTTGATCAAATCCACTTGCCATGTAAGAGCACTTTGAAGTTCTGTAATTACAGACTGTAGTCCATCTGTTCTTCTGCACACTTCCTAACCACCTCTCACTATGTTCTCCAGTAGTCAAGATGCTCCCCACCCCTGGACCACCACAGAACAGTGTTACTTGGGTGATGGATTGTTCTCAGCACTGCAGTGACACTGACATGGTGGTGGTGTGTTGTATTGGTACATGTAGATCAGACACACAGTGTTACTGGAGTTTTTAAACACTGTCCAATCTATTAAGACACTCCTACCTCGTTGGTCCACCTTGAAGATATAAAGGCAGATGACAGCTCATCCATCACTGCCCGGTCTGTATTGATCACCCCTTAGTCCTTCATCAGTGGTCACATGATACTGCCCACAGGACACTGGTTCCTGGATGTCCAGCAGTAACACTGAGGTGTTTAAAACATGTACTTGTACCAGTACAACATGCACTATCCTGACCACCAAAAAACAGCGTGAAATTGCGGTCTAAACAAAACGTGCTCCTGTGAGCAAATAAGTGATCGGTATGTCGGTTATTCAGATTTATTGAACGAGAATAAGTGCAGCTTGTGTCCAGCTGGTGGCGCTAAAGCATTGCGTGTGGTTTATTCGAGAAAAAAAGGAAGTGTGTCACATAAACCGGTAGTAAACAATGCTCTCCCAGCGGAGTGATCGTTAGGGCTTTGTCTAGTTACTAGCTAGCTAGTAAAAAAGTACAGTTATCGCAAGGTCGTTCATTAAAAGAACACAAAGATTTTAGCCCAAATTTATTAAAGACCTTAACATGGATTCCCGTGTTGCATTTCAAACACAGATCGCTAGTATTATGGACGTCCTAGCCAAAGCCGCAGTTGCAGAAATCAGTAAACTGCTTGTAAAGGAAGATGCGGTCGCGTTGCGCTTGGAAATAAAGCGAAGGGATGATGAGATTGAAAATCTGGTTAAACGTCTCCAGATGACTGAGGGAGAACTGCACCGAATGAAAGCCACTGTGAAATCTTTTGTTTCTGGAAAATGTTCAGTTGCCGTTCAAGTTGAAACGTCAAGAGGTAACGTTAAGTTAGCGTTAGCTTACGGTTTACTCCGAAGCTGTTTTTGCCTGGTTAAGCAGCATCTTTTTTTCTTTACTAAATAGCTAGCTAGATCTGCATGAATGTGCTGAAGTATTAAATGTCAGACTATCTTGCGGTTTCATATGACGTTATACATTTTTCTCGTTTTAGAAATGTTGGGATATGGAGGCACTTTCTTGGCCGAGAATCAGTTCTGTGCAGAGGCTCCGCCACCGTTCATACCGTGCGAGGAAGCAACTCGCATCTTGGAATCCGACGAGGACCTGGAGTTTGAGATGAAAATTGAGCAGGTAGAAGACCCTAACGATGAGAAGCGCAAGCAGTCCCAGTCCAGCCACAGCACATCAGAACAAAACCACTCTGGCTCGGAATATAGGCTAGATCAAAGAAGCTCTCAGCTCTGGTCGTCTGTCGCAGTGGCAGAAAATGGGAACCAGCAAGAATTCGGAGAACCGGAATATTCTGGTGGCTTCGAGCAACGCAGGAAAGATTTCCTTGCGCAAGCAGAGCAGTACGCGGCTGCGCATATGCTGATAGAGGATAGCAGCTGCTCATTATCGTTTGCCAGTAAAGCAAACGTGAATTTGAGCAGTTCAAAGTCTGTTAAAGGTAACAGCCATGATGAAGGTGAAGGCGTTTCGGGTGTAAAACAGACAGTCTCCATACATCAGTCCCGGAAGCCTGTGCCCACAACAAAACCGAAACCCCGCAAAGCTTCCCATGCGCCGTCTGTAACGAACGACAAGCGCGCGCACGCATCAAACTCGAGCGCTCGTTCATCCTCAAATCTGCATGCACTCGCCCCCTCGCACGCGCAGCACCTGCCGGAGGTTCAGGAACACACCAGCGCCGGGTTTAAGATCTACCCTTGCGGGGAGTGTGGAAAACGCTTCACGCAGAGAAACCGACTAGTATCCCACCAGTGGGTCCACACAGGCGAGAGACCGTTCCGCTGTCAAATCTGCGGCAAGATGTTCTCTAGACACGACAACTGTCAGAGACACGAGCGCCTTCACAGCTTGTAGGCCACGCGTTGCTCCTCTTACGCATGATTTTAGCGCAGTGGCTTCGCTAGAGCTTTTTTAAATTTTAAATATTTGGGCTTGATCCTCGAAATTCTTGCCACGATTTTTTCCCCACTATAGAACAGTTAAAGCGGAGCGTGACGTTAGTCAGTGGTTACAGTTTTACTTGCGGTGATTAAGCGCATCACTTGCTTAAAAAGAAAAAAATATGTCTTTGAATTTACGTTTGAGAAGTTTTTATGTAACGGTACCTAATGGGAGGAGTAATGGTACCTAATGAGGAGTGAGTAGGTTTAACATTACATTACATTTAGCTGCAAGCTCGCAGGATCATAACGGTATCGGTTCACATTCATATAAAACGTAATTTTTAGCCGCGTTTGTCTGTAAATATATAAATTAGCTGCGTTGTTTGAACTTCTATAACCTGAAATGTAAAATCTCCACACCCTCCCCTTTAATCTTATCCATTAAGTATACCCTCGTCGTTTATTTCATTCTTTAGTGCTTTAGTGTGGAGCAGGTATTGGTGGAGGCACTCGAGCCTGGCAGATACAGTAACGTGACTTTTAAAGTGTCGGTAGTGTTTTAATATCTTGAGTTGGGGGGGGGGGGGATTCGGATTTAAGTCTCAAAGGACCACCCCTAACGACGCCTCTATTATAACGAGACCTTCTCAAATGACAGTTTTGCTCTCCTTGAGCTCTTTTACTCTGTGACCTTGACCCTTTGGACGGTCCGAGATAGTTAAGTCAGCTGGCAGGGCTGCAAGATCCTTAGAGGGTTTATTTAATTCAACCTTGAGTTGCAAAAATCCTATCAGCCAGGACTTATTCAGGTTAGCCAGACTGATGAATACAATGATGAGATCTGCCTATAGCTGCACAACTTTGGTTGGCCCCTGACATTTATGTATTTCTATGGCTTTGCTACTACTTAAACCCTCACCAGAGGTCATAGGTTAAAAACAAAACAGCCCTAAATTCAGTGTTTTCTACAGGCATTGTATATGTTCCAGTGATCTGGTCTTACCTGTCTTTTCAGTAAGTTTTGTTTGTGCATTGTGTAAAACTTAGTTTTGGGATTGTCAGTTGTGTCAGTGTAAGGTCTTCTTTCTGCTTTACAGTATGTTGATGGATGAGTTGATTTACTTTTGAGATGCTTCATGATATTTCTTTATATTTTTCTTTTCCAGAGACGATACTGACCTGTATGTTTCATGTACTTCCATGTTCTATTTCATTATAGTTTTCTAAGTGACTAATGGGTGGGGAAAATATTTGATAACGTTTGTCATGTTTGTACTGTTATGGCACAAATGCTGTGGTTTTACCAAAACAGTGTGACTTTGTAGCTCATGTACCTGTAATAAACTGAAACAGAAACAAACTGAGAGAAAACCCAAGCAGAAGATTGAGGTGTGCTGTTGTACCACTCCAATCAGGAAACACAGTGATTTTGTTATGTATATCTGTAGTGTATGTTTGTATGATAGTTGAAATATGCCCAATATGATTTTAAATATGTTCAGTTTACACAGAATAAAGTGAAACATTTAAGGATGATGCATATTGGTTTTTATATATATATTTAAAACTTTATCAAGTCAGTGACGCTGAGGTCTTTTTGTTGCTAATGTACGTGCATGTTTGCTGATAAAATCACGCGTGTGTAAAGGTCTTCTTGTTTTTGTCATATTGTTATTCTGTTATTCTTTGGTTGTAACCTGATTGCAAACATTTCCAGCTGCCTGAAACAGCACTCACACCGTTGCAAACAGGATTTATGTTGCAAAGTAAAATTTCAAATTCAAAATTCATTGTTTTTCAACGGATCTTTAACAAAATTGATAAAACTGCTTGCGTAAGCATTTAGCTCTTGGTCTTGGTAGACCAAGATTTAGATTTGAAAGGCTACATTTCTGCAGGTTTGTACAATGGGAATGATTTTCATTAATTCTTCCTTGCAGATTAGCTCCAAGTTTTTCCAGTTTGGATTTTGGCTATGAGCCACAGTTTTATAATGCTACAGAATCTCACATACATGGAGATCTGGATTTTCACTTGGCTGTTGTAGAACATCCATCTTTTATCGTTCCATGACTCTCGTGTCTCTTTGGTCTTGTGCTTAATCAGTGTCCTGTTGAAACTTGGACGTTTCTTCCGAGCTTGAGTTGATTGTTTGTTTCTTTTAGCAGACTGGAGTTTATCATCTTGCAGTGTCCCCCTGTGTTAGACACTGTTCACCCTTTCAGTTTGAGCAAAGTGTTCAGTACCCACAAGATGATGCTGCACACTGCAACGGAGGAACTGTAGTTTGTACCATAGAGTTTTGAATTTTTGTCTCATCTGACCGCAAAACCCCACATTTGAACCTGGTCACTTTCTGTGGGTTTTTTTTGTCAGTAATTGCTTTGGTATACCTGGCTCCTCTCACAATATAAGCCGATTTTATGCAGAGATCTTAATATGCACCTCCAATATCAGCCACTGAACTGAGCAACTCCTTCAAAATAATTGTTGGCCTCTTTGTGGTTTCCCCCATGTTCCCCTTCTTGCTCAGTTCCTGGGAACACCTTCTGGTTCCTTACGTTTGATTTGACAGTGATCATTGGGAAATTGGAGACTATTTTGGGGTTTTTTCCTATCTTCTGCAAGTCAATAGCTTTATGTCAAATTTCCTTAGAATGCTCTTTATTCATTCGCAGCTTTACTTCAGATTCACAGTCTGACCAATGGTGTTTGAATTAAGGGAGTCTTTTACATCTTTTTAAAAATGATTTGCATGTACAGCTTATTTATAAGACAGTTATGTTCATTAGGGCATTTGTGTAAACTTGGAGTTTCAAGCAAGGGATTGAAAAATTATGCAAACAAAAGTTTTTTTCAGTCATTAATGTATTTTGTTTTTCTTTCATGAAACGTATATGACTTTAAATGACGTATAAGGATCAGTCTTTTAGAATAAAGCATAGCACAGCACAAAATATATACAGAATATATTTCGTGAACACATACATTATAGATTTTACTGCGACAACATGATCACATAGGCTAATGCTGCCTATGACTAGTACACATGACATTGACTTCACTTCAGATGTGTTTTTAAATCCGCCTTAATTTTTTCAATGAGATCGAAATTATTTTTGACACCTTATTTTTCAAATGCAATGTATTGCGGTAGATTAAATATCCGAATACTTGATCAAATTAGACCTTCGAAATCTTATATATTGGCGAGTTTTTTCCCATGATTCATGTTTACCGGAAATGGTTTAGGCTATTGTTACTGGGTTGTAGTTCCTGGTTGTACCGTTGTGTTTTTAAATAGGAAGCTAAACGTTATTTTACGCTGTATATGAAACGCAGCAAAATACTTCTAACACAAAGTCGACAGTGTTTTTAAATTGTATTTTTAGCAGTAGTAATGGCATCAGCTGGCGTGTTGCAGACCCAGATCACTGCTATACTAAATGTACTGACGAAGGCAGCGGTGGCTGAAATTAGCCAGCTTATCGAGGACGATAGCGTCGTTTTACATCTGGAGATAAAGCGGAGAGAGGATGAAATCGACGGGCTGAAGAAACGTCTACAGCTGACTGAGAAAGAACTCAAGAAAGTGCAAGCTAAGGTGGTAGCAGATGCTGACAGATGTTCAATCGGTGTTCAAGTCGAAATGTTGGATACAGGTTAGTGTCTGTTCTTTTAAGCGCTTTGGTGTCAGGATCTAGTTAAGTTTTTTAAGTATAGGTTAAATAGATCTATGCCCTACATTCATAATATAGTCACCGCTAAAGTTACCTTCTTTATCTATCAGATTTGATCGCGTATGGAGAAGAACCACCGCCTGGGAACCATGTCGAAACATTTAATACGAGTTTAGTGAGCGAGCTCAAAGAAGAGAAACCCCAGATGTCTCACAAAATGGTGACACCTTCACATCACATAACTAAAGAGCCAAACGCCCCACACACATATGCACCAGAGTCCGGGAGACGAGAGCAGAGGCGTGATGAAGATTTTAGTGGACTCGAGTTTGAAATGAAGATCGAGCAGGTTGAAGAGCTTGTGGATCAGGAACTGAGCTTGCCAAGAGCAGATTACAGGATGGTAGATCCAAACACTAGCTCCGAGCGCAAAACAGATCAAAGAGACTCTCATCTATGGTCTTCCGTTGAAGAAGACGCAACAAATGATTTTGGCGTGCCCGACGGCTGTATCGTCTTAGACCAGTATGATCAGCTTCCCACAGAGCAGGAACCCCCGAACACACAAAGTAACATTACCAGTAAACATGTTGACTCCTTTAGATCTGCACCTGTTAGAATGGAGGGTGCGATGCACTATGATGGTGGCATACTACCAAAAAACACAGAATTCGGTCAACTGGGGGACACCCTGAATCATGTGACATCACAAAGGCAACAAGCTCAGAGCTCCTCCCACTCACCGCCCGATGCCAGCGGGAAGCAGAGGCACTCGTTTGGTGCCGTCCCGCGCCCTCACACGCACGTGCCGGCCGGCTGCCACCCTCCCCCACCCCCACCGTCCATGCTCGCTTTGCGTGGAAGGGCCCCAATGGTCCACATAGGCTCGAAACCCTTTCGCTGTGAGGAATGTGGAAAGGGCTTTACCCAGAGGACGCGCCTGATAACGCACAAGCGCATCCACACCGGTGAAAAGCCGTATCATTGCCAGCTGTGCGGGAAGATGTTTTCCAGACAGGACAACTGCCTCAGGCACGTGCGTCTCCACAGTGGACAGAGATGGTAAACCTGTGTCCAGCGCTTGGAGAGCAGCCCTTTTCCATAGCACAGTTGGTCTGGGTTTCCATTAACTGTAACAGCCGTAAGAAGAACAACGTTCTGTTCTGTAGGATCCTGTTATAGAAGATTTTTGTGTTGTCTGTGCTCTGGGTCAACTTTTGTAAAATGCAAAGATTCGAATTGAATCGAGTGGGTTTCTGTCAAAATATTTACTTTTTTGCCATTGTAAATGTTGTATGTAAAGTAATTCTCTTTTGGTGTTTATCTAAGGCAGCCAGATGTGTTTGTGAGTGTGCAAAGTCTCACATGCAGGACTGCATCCTGTAGGCATGTTTGACCTTTGAATGCCCCGTTTTGTAATTTTGTGCATGTGCAGCAGTTTGAGCGCAGCAAAACACAGACTCCTGTATCTGAGGTGCAAAGCGGGGCAGTGCTTGTGAGAAACAGAAAGCGTTGGAACCTTCAAAACCTCTCTGAGCTCACCACAGTCATCTGATTCCATATTGAGGCACGAATGAAGCAAACTGGAATCGTGCAGCACTTCCAATCATGGAATTATTTCCCTTCAGAAATATAGTTATGATCACGGTTGTTATGGAGACACGGTTAGTCATGGGTTGTGATTGGACAGCCTGGACTTGTTCAGTGGTTGGCAGGTGCTCTTATAAGAGCATATAATGTGCATGTGTTTTTCAGTATGACTCACTCTGTCTGCTTTGTGGATTGAGCTACAGAAGCACCATAGACGATGTTATAATGCTAATTAAAACACATTTCTATCTGGTACCATCCATGTCTTCGTTTCTTTATTCCTTGCACCAGTGCGACTCATCCCTTTACTGCTTGGTTTGAGTTTTGTAACCCCCTTCCTCTGTGATACGGTGAAAATATTTTTAGATTTGATTATCATACCGTGAAAATGTCACATTTCTACTTTTGATGCTGTATGTTAATGGTAACTGTGTGGTTAGATTGTAATTACTAACAGTTACATTCCTTTAGCAATAACTTCCTTTTGGCCTCGTGCAGTGAGTCATATCTAAGTCTTACGCTTAGGGGGGTCGATTTGAACTGAATGGGTTGGAGCAGAGGAACCTTGGACAAACTTCATGCACCATAGTGTTCTCAGAGCTGGGAGAAGGACACGTGCTGTTATTTGCCGGCACTGTTTGAAAGGTATAAAACAAAACAACAAGGTCAGATCATAGGCCTAGAAGATTAATCCCCACCATACCTAACCCATAGGCATAGAGCATACATGAATGTCTCCACGTGCATTTTGTTTAGGGGAGTAGTGAGTGCCTGTCTGTACGTCCTCGTTGTCCTGGTGACAGCCGTAGTAGCAGCGAAAGAGAAACGTATGGCCCTAATTCTTAGTGAGACTCCTAAAGATAGTACATCCTAAAAAAGCTCCTTTATGGTTCCAAGGAGTGTATTTTTATTTCATGAGCTGATAAAATGGTGTTAATTAGTTTGCTTCATCCATGTCAATCATTTGTCCAGTTGGATATGGAAATGAACTGAAATGACAGGTTTTTGATCCTTGATCTGTTCCTTATTTGATAAGTGTTGAAACTATGAGAAAATGACCACATTAATCAACCATGAAGGGCAGCTTTGTCACTGATGCATTTTTAGATAATTAAAGCATTTAATAAAATCACAAATGAGTTTTTCAACGTTTCTATAGTTTATTATTCTCTAAATTATGATTTGCAACGGTACTTGACTTTAATCAGTATTAATATCTATAAATGTCTATTATACTCTGTTAAAGTCACTTCATGATAGAGTACTAGAAGACAACTATTCACCTACTCTTCATAGATGTTTTGCTGAATCCAGCTTTGAATGGGTGTATGAACTGTAAGCACTTGAGCTCTGCCTCTATACAATGAAGAGGATTTCCTCAGTACTGCTGCCCTTTCTCATCTGCTTCAGTTTACCAGAGTGGCGTTGTGGTGGTTTGTTTGTCTTTATATCCTCTGATCTGTGACTTTGGGTGTCTTCCTCTCTGGGGGCGGAGCTTGGTTCCCCAGAGGAAGTGTTTACAGCACTGTTAATGTGTAGAGGTGGCAGAAAACCAGCACTGCACGCCGGTGGCTGTAAACTCAGCTGCTCCTGCGGCTTCCATCTTCTCATGGTGTTAAATTCACATGGGGCAGCAGGGGGCGCCAGAGAGACGCAGCTGGAGGAATTGTGGAGGTTTCTGCTGGGAGGAACTGGCGGTAGAGTTATGGTGCAGGGTGGGTCGTGTAGGTGAGGGTCTGAGGTGGACAGATTGAAGGTGAGGGCAGGCAGCTGAAGGAAGCACTGCTCTGAGGTCAGTGCTGGCAGAGTGTTTCGTCGGCTGGGCAGGTGGTCCTGTCCCCCTGGGGCAGGCTGCTCTGCTGGGCTCCTGCACCGTGCTCGGCTGCGGTTTGGTTTGAGGTGGGCGGGTCTGGCTGGGGGTTGTGGCCTACTGGTCCGGGCCGTCTGCTGCTGCCCAGGGTGCTCGCGGTAGCTGCTCCCCGCCTCCTCCTCTTTCTCCTCTTCCTCCACAGCTCCCTGGCTGGTGCTGTCCTCGTAGGTGCGGCTGAGGTGAGCCAAGTTGTGGATGGCCAACCAGGGCTCAGAGTGTAACCGCTGTCGGTTCGATGGCTCCGCCTCCTGAGGCTGAGGTGAGGCCTCCCTGCTCCCTCTCCTCTTTCCCGACGCCCTGAAGTTGAAGATGTTCTCCCCCTCAGCCTCCGAACCCGGGGAGTTCGTCTTCAGCTCAATGTCGGAGGGTGACATGCAGGAGACAGGCGAGGTGTTGGGCGACGGGGGAACACTGAGGTAACGGCAAGTCACAGGATCCCCATCAGAGCTCAAGTCCGTGGCGATGATGATGATGTCCCGGCCCTTGGCTCTGCATGCGTCCAGGAGCACCTGGATGGTGTCCTGCTCCCGGGCGTTGATGGCGTACACCAGGGCCGACGCGCCCGTGTAATCCTCCGTGCTGGGGTCGGCGTCGGCGGAGATCAGGGCAGAGGCCACGTCCGTTCCCGCTCGCTCCATGCAGGCGTACATGAGGGCGGTGCGGCCTGCTTTGTCCTGCACGTTTGGGTCAGCCTGGTTCTGGAGGAGGAACCGGATGATCTTCAGCATGGTGCTGCCTGACTGGTTGCCCCTCAGGGCTTGGCACACAGCCAGCAGCGGCGTCTCGCCACGCTGGTTCTGCTCGTTGACCTGGGCTCCGCCCTCGACCAGCAGGCGGACCAGACGGAGCTTTCCCAGCCGCGCAGCTGTGATGAGGGGGCTGCTGTCAGCCAGGAACTCCTGAGGCTCTGCCATGCCTGGAGCTGTGAGACAGAATTTCCCTAAAGGATGTTCCTACTGGGGATCACTCACATTATCCTTGTCTGGTTCTCTCCTTGTCTCCAGGTCTGGTTAAGAGGCCTCATTATGTCTTTCATTCAATGATTATTAGGTGTTTTTGTCCATTTCTTGAGGGTGTTTTTCAGAGCTTAAAAGAGAAAAAGGGGTCAAACCAAAAATTCCATCAGTAAAAAGTGATAGTTTGTACATACACGGTCATTATAAGACTTTTGCACATTACTGTACAGAAGCAAATTTGATTAAAGAACTACAGTGGGACAGAAACATACAACAGGCAATAAGGTTGTAAAAGCAAACCTCACTTATACGACGTTTCTGAATGTGACCTTCTTCTGCCTTTGAAGTCCAGCTCACCTACAAAGACAAACACAAATCAAAGCAGTCCACATTCAAACAGCTCCTTGGTGACGGAGACCTCACCGCTCGACATTTCAACACCAGAAATCATTCAACCGCTATCAGAACAAAAATAACACATGATTAAAGCCATTCTTCTAAACTAAACCTTTAACTTTAATGATTAAACAACTCTCATGTGATGCTGATTTACTGGACAAAACTCTTCACTTTTTGGCTTTTAAATATATACAGTACTGTGCAAAAGTCTTAGTCATTATTTAATTTGTTGTTTTAGTAATGGTATAATAACCATGTTTAATTAGTAATGGTATAATATAAGGTGTTTAATTAGTAATGGTATAATAACCATGTTTAATTAGTAATGGTATAATAACCATGTTTAATTAGTAATGGTATAATATAACGTGTTTAATGATCTTTATTTCACTTCATTAAGATACAAACAAAAATGCAGGAAATATGTACACAAAAAACAAAATGGCTTCTACAGGTAAAAATCTGAATTTGCTATTTTGTAACCCTCCCTTGGCATTAAGCACATCTTGAACTCTTAATAATAATATATAATAATGATAGATTTTACTACTAATAATTATAATAATAATAATAATAATAAAAAAACAATAACAACAAAAATTATATGTAATAACATTCATGTTTCTAGAAAAGACAATGACACATCAAGTAAAATGCAGCACACTAGAACCCTCAGAACAACAGATCAGAATGCTCAGAACACTCGGAACAACAGATCAGAACCCTCAGAACACTCAGAACAACAGATCAGAACCCTCACAACAACATATCAGAACGCTCAGAACACTCAGAACAACAGATCAGAACCCACACAACAACAGATCAGAACGTTCAGAACACTCAGAATAACAGATCAGAACATTCAGAACACTCAGAACAACAGATCAGAAAGCTCAGAACCCCAGAACAACAGATCAGATCCCTCACAACAACAGATCAGAAAGCTCAGAATACTCTCAACACAAACAAAACAGGACTGTAAAGGGACAGAGATATGCAGCATTTATCAGTTTGATGAAACTGTTCATGGAATTCAAAGTAGTTATCATTACTCCATTATAACAATAATACATAAGCTTTTCCTACAGAAGATCGCACAGTTGTAAAAAGGATCAGGAGCTTCTCTTCCCAAAGTTATACTTTAAAATATTTGACTTCTAACTGTCGATTAACAATTAACATTTGCTGTAGTTTTCAGCTGAAGCGTCAATGCCAAGTTTCTTCTCAAAGAATTACAACTCACCTTCTGTTTTATTTCAAATACCAGGTATACAGGCGTGTCCTCGTGGTGTGTGGAGCTGCTGGACTAGTAGTGGAGTCTGTGTATCTGAGACAGTGTGGGGGAGATGGGGTGAGGGTGAGGGTTAGTGTGAGGGTGAGGGTTAGTGCACATTTTTGAATTTTTTTTTTTTTCATTTTTAACCATTAAACAAAGTAATTAAAACGCTATCAGACAACCATTTTTCATTTTTAACCATTGAACAAAGTAAATCATTTTATTTTCAGTGATTAAACCTCTGTTGAAATCTCATTAACAAATGCTGAATATATATTTGGGAACAGATTCTTTGGACATATGAAGTTGGGTGACCTCTACTGTACAAAATGTCACATTGCAGAGCACTGCACGGAAGGAAGGTAGGAAGATCTTGTTGGTGCTGAGAGGTTCATAAAAGTCAACAAAACTTCATAAAACGTCTTACAAGAACCTTGGTTTGTTTTTATTTTTTAATCAAACTTTGGTTTTTGGAGCTAAACGTTCAGTAAGATGTTCCTTTTGAAGTGGTTTTAAGTTTGCATTGTAGCCCTAATAATACTATATTAATATTATTCTAATTTTTATTTATATAATAATAATTTATTTTTAACACTCAACATGTGTTTTACATAGAAAAAGTAAACAATGTTGACATGGTAAACTCTATATTAAGTTAAATGTAATAAAATTATCCCAAAAAATAAATACAGGCCAAACTGAACAAGGGCTGTTTTTTTATTTAAATGAGAAAAAACAAGAGCATGGTGGTTAAATTCGGTTTTCACTCCAAGTATTTGGACAGAAGAGAAACTACAAACCAAAAAAAACCAAAAACAAAACAAAGAAACACTCAAAAATCTTTTGGAGCTGGTTTGCCCTGGACCAGGCGGCTAATGCTAAGCTAACAGACGTGATATATGTCAGAGGTCAAAAGCTGGATTTCTATTTCTCCAGTGCGACCTGAATCAGATGATCAGCCGTTCTTATTCATCCTTTTCCACATTTGGCTTCACTCTAAAATATCCTGCATATTTGTGTACACAAACAGCAAATGAACCAGTCAGCAAGATGCTGTAATCCAGACGCTGGAGGAATATTTCCAAGGTTGACGTGTTCTGGCTACGTTACGTAAGTGATCTTTTCTGAGAGAGACGCAGTAGGTACAGGGTTAGGACTGAAGTTCTTAAAGAAACCTGGGAAGGTGAAAAATCCACACTTTACATTATGGGAAGACCAAATAAAAGACTGACCAGAAGGAGACAGCATGTCTGTGTATATACTACTACAACATATGCTAACAATCAGATCACAAGGCCTAGCACGTATGACTGTCACTTCCACCAGCCGTCGGCAGCCTGTGTATCTGTGCAACGCTGCGCAGGGTCGCCTTAAGACTGACGTGAAGGAGGTAATAAGGGACGCTGTTCATGATATTCGCAGCTCTGCTGCACACACAACGGATCACAACTTGAACATGCAGTATCAGTGACTAATGCAGCTACAGTTAGGAAACATGCCTTTTACCTCTCATGACAACGTTATCGGCTACACCTACCTTAGACAGACCCGACAGAGTCACACCTCACACAACCAAGCAGTGACGGGATTCTGACGCTGAATATTCTACCTGTCGTCTTTGACGTGACTGGCTACACCACAGACTGTACCACAGCTTCTACTGGCTTCTCTCATGGGTGTTGCTTTTTGGCCTGAAGGGTTTATTAGTTGAATTCTCTCATATAAGTGTTTATAAACAAATATAAACAAATTCTTTATTGCATGAGACATTTATTATGAAATGCCTCTTATTCTAATGAAGCACTCCTTTGTCAGTGGTACCTTACAAACTTTTTTAAAACTACATTTAGAAAAAAAAACACCAGCTTTTATTTATGTAGTATTTGAATATGGAGACAGCATCACTAGTTTCTTGAGTAGTGATTTCTAACTACACAATACGTCCACCCACAGAGTCCAGGCTGGTCCTGGGATGGAAATTTCCAACACCTGATGCACTGTATAATCCAGTTGATCAGGATCAGCGTGAGAGCGAGTGCTGTCATACTTGTTAGATGAACCCCATAGACCTTGAGGAGAGGGTTGGGTTCATGACACATTTTACACATATTTTACAATTAGCCATAAACAATACATCTCAGTTGGAGGCTTCAGTGTTTATTCAATATCATATAATTAAACGCATTTTAAGTCTATAAAAATAAATGAGTCATTTACAGCCTTTGGACTGAATATCAAGGAGGGTTTTTTTGTCAATTTCTTTAACAAATGAATGATTTGATAGAAAAACATTTACTTTTAAGTTTGTTGTACCAGGTGGAGAATTCTGTTAGCGGTAACATAGAACTTAAGCTTTACCTGTATGATACTGTAAAGAACTTAAGCTTTACCTGTCTGATACTGTAAGGAATTATTTTTTACAGATAAACCAAGAAATATGGACATGAAACTTTTTAATTATTGTTTTTATATACAGCGCAAAAATATTGTTGAGTGTGTGCACTGATATGAGTATGTGCATTTATATGAGTATGTGCATTTATATGAGTATGTGCACTGATATGAGTATGTGCATTTATATGAGTATGTGCATTTATATGAGTATGTGCATTTATATGAGTATGAGTATGAGGCTCTATATTATTTGTATTTTATTGTTACCATTATTATAACAGTACAAGCTTGATGAAGGACCTCTCGATGTAGGACCTCTGTCCAAAACATCTTGTTTCTCTGGAAACCTTTACTCCAGTTTTGACATATTTTATTCCCTGGTCTTCTTGCATGCGCACACACACACACACACACACACACACACACAGGTTTTTTTCTTCTTGTTTTTCATACTGGAGCTGCTTTATATACATGGTCAGTCCAGTTTTGGTTCAAACTTGAAATTTATTGTCTTTGATCAAAAAGGTGATACTCATTTGGTGGCATTGTTGTAATGAATACCTTTATATACATGTGTATGTGTGTGTGTATGTCTGTAGCTACTTCTAAATATGTATATATTAAAAATCATTGTTCATATGCGTTTGTGTGTGTATGTCTGTGTGTCTGTGTGCGTGTCTGTGTGCATGCATAATACAGAAGTATGTAGCTACTTCAAAATATGTATATATTAAAGGTCTTTGTTCATATGCGTTTGCGTGTGTGTGTATCCAAAACAGACACACGTGGTTGTCAAAACTAGGTTGTTCATTGTTAATAAAACGGACCAACAGCCAACCTACTTCCAAGTTCACCGCTGGTGCCAAAATAAGAAGGTTACAATTAACTACTGGTCATACGAGGTGTGTCAGTCTGTAAAACCTTTACGGTTTGCTTACATACACTGAGGTAACCATGCCGGTTTTTTTCCCGACCCTTTCATTTCATTCCTGTGTTGACTCACAAAGCTTAGAAAGCGTTTGTTTTTTTAAAATTCATTTTTAAGTCTAGAATGTTCAAGAACGTTGTATCCATTGGTCAGGGGGCGGAGCTTGAACAGCAGACACACTGGATAAGTAGTGGAAAATTTTGTGTAACGGGTAGCTTTTCTCCTGCGACAAGAAGTGTATCCATCATCATTATCTCTGAAGAAGAGTTTTTTTTATCGTTGTTGCTGTTTGCTACCAAAAAAATTAAAAAGTATTTTAGGGCACAGTGTTAAGAACTGGCTCATATATATTTGTACTAGCATAAAAAGGTGGGTTAGTGTTTAAAAGTAAAGATTGTGTATTATTTTGAAAAAAAAAAAAAAAACAAAACTAACGATTATCCGTCTTTTATTCACATTAAATTTTTTTGGGTAGTTTACTGTCAGTGCGCGATGTCTTAAATATGCTAATGTTAAATGCATTTAATACAATTGTCCGCCACTTATTACTCTATTGCCACCTGCATTGTTATTCGGCGTCTTTGTATTGATATTTTTTGACCATCTGATTCAGCTGTACCTTTTTCGCAGAGTCGACACGATGTCTGAGAAAATTCGAATCAATAGCCCGAACGTGCGCTACACGGATCAATACATCGAGTCCCAATACTCCTACCACACAACAACGGTGTCCCAAGATGGAAATGCATATACGGTGAGTCTCTGTCAACAGTTAAACGAAATTTCAGAGACATTTCAGAGAACCTTTATAGAACAGTCTTTAATACACGTTCATTTAGCCCCAAGAGTTTGGTCAAATAACCGTGACTTTGACCGTTTTTCGCTGTTCTTCTGCACGCCTGTAGGTGACACCCAATGCAACCGAGTTCACGTTCCGCACCGTGAGAACTGTGCCTAAATTGGGCGTGATGCTCGTGGGATGGGGTGGTAACAACGGAAGCACAGTCACAGCTGCTGTACTAGCTAATAAACTCGGCATTACCTGGAGAACCAAGACTGGTGCCAAGGTAACGTGCAGCCAGTTTCTAATGTAATGCTCGTGAATTACCTATACCAGATGTATTTAAAAAGAGAAACTGCTATTTTGTAAATTAAAAATATATGAAATCCTTCCTTCTTTATGATCTGTGCGCTCCAGAGCTTTCAGTGGACACTCTAAAATGAACTGCTCTCTAACGCCACCTGTAGTCTGTATAAGTGTAGTCCACCTTCGGCATTTGATAGGGCAGTCTTACCTACAAAATGTATGTTGATATCTTTCTATGTTCTTTTCTTCCCCAGAGTGCTAATTACTATGGCTCTTTGCTGGAGGCTTCTACAGTGTCTCTGGGTTCAGGGCCAAAAGGAGAGGTCTTTGTACCATTCAGAGACTTGCTACCTATGGTGCATCCAAATGACATCGTATTTGACGGTAACCAAATAAATAAATCAATACATAGATACATAATCCTGGCCAGTGCAGAATAGAGTATGTTAGTTACCGATGCGGTAATCATTCATAGTAGGAAGGACTGAGGCAGGAAAGAAGCCTGAGGCAAGAAAGAAAGGTATGCTTAGTGATTCCAAAATCATAACTGTGTTGGAAATTTCCATAACAAGCTGTCGTAAGAGGTTTGGCTTGGTCAGTGATGGAAATTTCCCACACACGATGTACTGTGTAATCTAACAGACCTGATCAAGATAATCACGATCATTAGGAGAGAATAGATAGTGCAGGGGATATGTGGTTTGGAACAAAACCCTGCAGAGAAGGGCAGGTTCTGCACTGGGGTTGGGTTTGTAAGAATTTGGCTTAAACTGGCAAATAGTTTAAACAAAAGAAGTGCGATTGTATCATATCAGTCACATTTTGCAGGGTTTGTGTCTTTTGTTCTTACTGTTAAGGATGTCGAGCAATTGTGAGTCATTCTTATGTATTTCAGGCTGGGACATTTCCTCTATGGACCTTGGTTGTGCTATGGAACGCGCTATGGTTCTGGACTGGAGCCTGCAGGAGAAGCTTCGGCCGTACATGAGCCGGCTAAGACCCCGGCCCTCCATCTATATCCCGGAGTTCATTGCTGCCAACCAGGAGCACAGGGCTGACAATGTCCTGAGAGGCACCAAGGCAGAGCAGGTGATAGGAGTGAAGGTGTGACGTTTTCATAGCAAAGCTGTGAAACATATGTTTGACTGAACAGATGGCTGCCTGTCCAGGTGGAGCAGATTCGCAGAGACATCCGTGACTTCAAGGAGAAGAGCGGCGTGGACAAGGTCATTGTGCTGTGGACGGCAAACACAGAGAGATTCTGTGACGTTGTTTCTGGTGTCCACGACACTGCTGAGAACCTCCTCGCCACTGTCCAGGTACCTGATAGGCATGTAAGACCTACCACTGATGAGGGTCAAAGTTCATAAATATCACAACAATAAGGAATTGCCTATGTCATTTTGCCCTGAAGTGTTTTAAGTCTTATTACACTTGACATTCTAAAAAAAGAACTTGTAATTGCATCCTCTTCGATGGTAGTTGGACTGGATCCAAAACTAGGTTCCAAGAGTTCATTGCTGAAATGATTGAAGGGTTACACATTTTATAGTGGGTGTTTCTTGGTCAACATGTCATCCACGATGCCTGTCGGCAAGGGCGCTCCTCCAGCTTTCGCTGTTATTGTTTTGAGCAGCGTGTGTGGCTTGTAATTTTCCACTCTAAACCACAATTCTTACTACAGCCAGTGAAACAAAGATCACATTAACCACTATACAAAAGATTCCTGTAGCAATCATGCACATCAATGAACATACGAGCTTCTAACTTTACATCTCCTGCAGAGAATCTGAAACCTTCATCAGAACATGCACTGATGCTCATTTTGAAGTGAACACTCAGTGATAATGGTGCATGTTCTTCCCTCTCTTCCTCTTCCTCCTCCTCCCCATAGGCTGGGGGAGAGGTATCGCCATCCACGCTGTTCGCTGTCGCAAGTATCATGGAGGACTGTGCCTACATCAACGGCTCCCCTCAAAACACCTTTGTGCCCGGAGCTGTGGAGCTGGCTGTCCAGCGCGGGGTCTTCATAGGGGGAGACGACTTTAAGTCAGGCCAGACAAAACTGAAGTCTGTCCTGGTGGATTTCCTAGTCAGCGCAGGCATTAAGGTAAAGACGCTGTTATTAGTGTCTTCACAGTTTGCTACTTTGGATGCAATTTTTTTAAAAATTGCTGACACCTTTTGTTTACATGTGTTTGTTTAAAATGAGGTTTCTGGCACCCAATTAGAGTAAATGGATGGACGTTTCTGATTCTGGAGCATCAAGAGTCTGATTGTGCCACATGCGTTTGCAGGACGTGATATGCCCCTCCCATAACAGGACGATATGCCCCTCCCATAACTTTCCACGCATGTCATTCTCGTTGTAGCCGACCTCCATTGTGAGCTATAATCACCTGGGAAACAACGACGGTATGAACTTGTCAGCACCGCAGCAGTTCCGTTCTAAGGAGATCTCCAAGAGCAACGTGGTGGACGACATGGTGCAGTCCAACCCTGTTCTGTACGGGCCTGGGGAGAAACCTGACCACTGTGTGAGTTCACAGGGCGAGGGAGATTAATCGTCCCATTCTTGCCGTTTTTTTCCATTCTGCCTTTACCCAGAAGTCATTGTGACATGACACCCAATGACTTAAATGATCTGCTCACCCAAAACGTGTATTTTGGGTTCAGGGGCCAGCACTGGGTATCATTATGACAGGCTAAAAAACTTAGATCAAACAGTTTCCACAACTCCTGTAGCTCTTGAGCAGACTGCATGGGATGTTGGGATGTTGACTGTGCAAATAAAATGGTGGTGATGGTTTAAAAGTCAGATTCATTTAGCTTTCATCTAATATACAGATAAAACTAGTAGAGAATGTGGTTAATTATGCTGGTACATAATAATGCTGACTGTTGGTTGACATGCCTTTTGAATTGTGTAATATCTGTTAAATTAGGTGGTGATTAAATATGTTCCCTGTGTGGGCGACAGCAAGCGTGCGATGGATGAGTACACCTCTGAGATTATGATGGGGGGCACCAACACCATTGCTTTGCACAACACCTGTGAGGTAAGGACTTAATTGGGCAGTACAGTTGTACACTAATACCTGTTCAGGTGTTGAATCAGTAGTACACTAATACCTGTTCAGGTGTTGAATCAGGAGTACACTAATTAGTGTACTACTGATTCAGGTGTTGAATCAGTAGTACACTAATACCTGTTCAGATGTTGAATCAGGAGTACACTAATACCTGTTCAGGTGTTGAATCAGGAATACACTAATACCTGTTCAGGTGTTGAATCAGGAATACACTAATACCTGTTCAGGTGTTGCTTGTTGCTTGCCTGCTGAGTTTGATGTTCGGATACTAAGATACTTGCAGAGTGAGCTGTTAGTTCCATTTGGCCCTAGTACCTCAAATCCATGTCGGAAACACTATTATTGTTTATTTGTTTTTTAATTACAAAGAATGTCCTGCCTCTCTAGGAGAGTTGCAGGCTGACGGTGTTTAGGTCCAGGTCCTGATTTAACACACCTAATCCAGGCTCTTGTGTCCGACTGGGTTAGGACTGAACCTTATTTGTGTGTGTGTGTGTGTGTGTGTGTGTGTGTGTGTGTGTTCAGGACTCCCTACTGGCTAGCCCAATAATCCTGGACCTGGTCATCCTGACTGAGCTGTGCCAGAGAATCACGTTCTGTACCCGCGGGGACCCGGACTTCCAGTCCTTCCACAGCGTCCTGTCCCTGCTCGCCTTTCTGTGCAAGGCGCCGCTCGTGCCACAGGGGGCGCCAGTGGTCAACGCCTTCTTCCGGCAGCGGGCCTGCATCGAGAACATCATGAGGTACAGGCGGCGGGTCCTGGGTGTTTGCCTGCAACGCCCAGTTTGCATGAAAAGATTTTAAGAATGGGTAAAGAAGGTGTGGTGAGGGAGGGGCATGATGCCATAATCTATATTCAGACTATTTCACAATGGACTGTCCTCTTTGTTGACATGAGTTTGTGGTTTGCAATGCAGGGAGACTGGAATGAGCACTTTCTTCTGCTTTTGTCACTCAGGGCCTGCCTCGGCCTTCCTGCGCAGAACCACATGCAGCTGGAGCACAAGATGAAGAGAAACCTCGGGCACTGCCATGGCAACCAAGCCGAAAACAATATGCTCGCAAAAAGAAATGTCAGTCTTTACAATGGTTACCACTGCACTCAGTGTAACGGAGTTGATGAGCATGAGAGCATTAAGAAGATTAAAACCTTCGCGTGATAGAGGTTGATCATTTTAATATGCACTAGATTTTCTGACTTTGCCTTTTAAACCTCAAGCACATTTTTCACAGTATTCCCACTCGAGATCCCACTCGAGATCCCACTGGAGATCCCACTCGAGATCCTACTGTCAGTTCAACTGGTGATCTAGTCATGACTTTTTAGTCCTTGATCTTTGATAGTTGATGGTTACTTTTGTAAGGTGTTTTTTTTTTTTAACTCAAATGAGTACTTTTTGTATAAATAGGGATATGATTTGCAATTAAAATGGAATAGTGTCAGGGTTATGTATGAGTCGTGTCAGGATTATGTTTGTTTTTATGGACATTGAACTGTACCAGGGGGTGATATGTACAGAGGAATGTGCTGAGTGTGTTTTTCAAAGTTTGTAAACAAATATGATGGCATGTTGGCAATAGCAGTGTCATTGTTATACACGCCATCCTGTTTCTTTAACAGCCGATTCAATGAATAAAATATAGTGTATGTATTTGTGTCATTATACTTTCATCCTTATGGAGTGATGATGCATATAGATGCACTCACTCCACTGACAGTACAGTCCACCTTACATCAGTTTAGCCCTGTATCTGTATCTGTGGAACCCTGGCTGGGTTGAGACGCACAGGTAAAGAGGTGAAGAGAAACCGACTACAACTACACGACTCTACTGCCGTTTTAACTACCGCTGTATTTATACATAATTACTGACACGTTCTGAGATATTTCACTGTTTCTTCAGTAACAGATTACAGTAAGATTAAAGTATGTGTTTTTGCCTCTGATTTATTTATAAATTTATAAATTGTGCATATCAAAGTGCTTGAACCATAAGAGACATCATCACATAACTTGATTTTTGAGGAAACGTTACAGATATGAGAGGACAGTTATTTCCCATGCGCTGAATTGTCCTGATCGTCATGCCAGATTTTTCTAATTCAAACAAATTCGTTCCTTTTCAGGAAATATTTCAGGAAATATTCAGGAATATTTTTCTCGCTGCTTATTATGGATAATGATGGAAAACTGCCGTAACATAAGTTAACAATAACAATAACTTAAGTCACACTATTTACAATAAACATTGTAAATAGCGCCGGATAAATATATATCCAATGTCTTTGATTTTGAATATTTTTGGCCTAGTTGGTATATGAGCTCAACTGCGCATGCTCGTAGCATCCATAGCAACCCTATTTGTCCTCCCGCAGCTGTGTGCCTGATTAGCTAGCTGGTTGCATGCTACAATAGCTAAATGGATTCGCTGTTTAAAAGACTCCGATAACGCTAACATTTTTTCGCATATTTTTTAGCTAACATGTATGCTTTGACAGGTTCAACTGTTGGTTATTTTATGAACTAGAACTAACGCTTAAATCACGTATAAATCAGATAATTCTGAAATACAATGGCGGAAAAGAGACGGTCCGGAGTTGGCACATCCGACGCAAAATCCGGGAAAGCCGAGACCGATAACGAATTCCTTTCACAAGCCGGAGTCAATTCACTGCTGAGAAACGCGCTGTTGAAACTGGTGGAGGCTCGGTCGGAAGATCCGATAGGGTTTCTCGCTGAACACTTCAGTAACCTAGCAACGGAGGCGGAGAACGGGATACAGGAAAGAAGTGATGGGCAGCATCCCAGCACGATACACGAGCATCTGCAGCTAAACAGAGCGCTCTGGCATCTGAATTTAGCTCACCATTCTCAAAGGTACTAGCATCTTTCTTTTTTATTAAATATGCGCAAGGACAAACGTACCAGTATGATAAATAAAGCGAAAGCTCAACATTCTTATATAAATAGAGAAAAATTCAGATAAATCTGAAAAGCTTTAAAATGTATTTTGTTTTGCATCAGGCACAGTTTCACTAATGTAGATATAGATATGCAGATCCGTCTATTTTTGTCTATAAAATTTGGCTATAATCAAGTTTGTTATAAAGAGTTCGCTGGGGGCACTAGCTTCTCCCAAATATCTCAACATGTAGGCTAAATTTTGTCATGCTTCTAACTAGTGGCAGCGTAAAAGGAACTTCGACATTTTAGCAACGGAATTTAGCAATAAAAAGTTCTGTTAGGACAAGAATCAAACAGACCTTAATGTAGTCTATTCTGTGCTGGGTTTCCCAAACGTGCAGTAACACAAATATAGTTTAATATATTTATAAATTATATAAAAATATAAGTGTTGATCAAGTATCACATTGAAAATATTGTTCTCATTTAAAGATTGAGACAGGGAGAAATCAAAGCACTCTGAATAACTGGATTTCTTGTGTATGATTAAGGCTAGTACTACATTTTGCACTAGATCATCTAACTGTACGTTTTAACTGTATCTTCACCGTCGTCTGTGCTTCAGATCTGCATTCAGCAACAACATCCGCGTAGCCTATGATCTGCTCACCCAGAACGGTTCCAGTCTGCAGGTTCTGGGCGGCGTTCCGGGCCGCCTGTACACGGAAATGCTGCAGTGCCTGTGCAGCGACAGCGGGTTGTCCATGTCCGCCGCCGCGCCCCTCCTGCGGCGCCTCCGTTGCCATGACTACGAGGCAGTGCCCTTCGAGCTCTTCCGCCAGGGGGCGCTCACGTGCGCCGTGTTCGCCGACTACGTCCGCAAGTCCCGGTGCCTGTATGCGGTGGTGGCCAGCAGCCCCGAGCAGAGCGCAGACAGGGCGCTGTGCCGCGCCGTCCTGGCTGCCCTCCAGGGGGCGATGGAGACCTCGCATGGGCCCGATGTTGCCCGATACCTAGAGGCGAGTGCCAGGATCTCACCCGGCGAACTGGCGCGGGCGATGGCCGGGGCACGTGCCACAGCAGGGCAGCAGGCGGGGCCCACCATGGACGCGCGGGAATTTGAGGACGAGGCCGCCGCCCTTTTCATAGCCCGGGTCCGAACGGTGAGCTGATCTGGAACTGAGAGCATGTAGTTGTTGTTAGGAGTGAGGGAGTGAGGTGTTGGGGAGATTATCCCGTAGACCAGGTGCCTGCCTGCTTCATACTGAGTCCATCATATACTGGAGACAAAAGCCAAAGGTACAAAGCATCTCATTCACACTGTTTCACATTCTCAGCAAAATGTATATATAAGTGATGATTAAAAATCCCACCTAATTCCACTTGCTTAATCGCTGTGATGCCTCAGTATGTAAACAGTGCTGCCCGTAGTATATTTACTCTACTCTGTAAGGATTAAATATCTGTAATATATTATAAAATCTGTTTTGTGTTATATGACATAGCATGTGGTGTACTGTAATTATATGCTTTGGCTAGAGTGGCGTAAAAAGCAAACAGCCATTGTCTTATGGAGCAGTGGCTCTGTGCAATAAGATGGTGCTGCAATAAAGTGTCCAAACAGATAAATAGATCACCTTATTGATCACCTTATTGATCACCTTATTGATCACCTTATTGATCACCTTATTGATCCCAGAGGAAAATTCAAGTAACTGTTCAAGTAAATCCTTTGGGTCATAATGTTTAGGGGTGAAAACACAAATGGAACTTTGCATTACATGGTAACTTTCTGCAATGGTCGGAAATTAGGCCTGTAATGAAGTGACACTAGTTAGAATAAGGGGATTCTTTGTCATATGCGCTATTGGCACTGCAAAGAACTGCATTTTATAGCAGCGTTGCCTTGATCACTGTTTTGCTTCATTTACCCAGCAGAGGGCGTCATAGATCCGTTTTGTCCACAGTCCCACCTGTCCGATGTCGCGTACTATTGTTTTACAATGCTGTTATTACTTAATAATGATCTATTTGCTTATGGAGAAAGATCATATTAAATGCTCTAATGTGTAGACAAGAAATGCTTAAATATGAGAAGAGTTTGAATTACAAAATGTACAAAGAACTCCGATAACTTGCAGAATTGTGTGTGCATAAGCAACTGGTTGTGAGTATTTTGTTAATTTCATACAGCAGTTTCCAGGGCAGACAGGTCTTTAATTCCTTTTAGTTCCTGAGTCCTGAACTACTTCACATTCAGCACAGCTGCAAGAGAGTATTTCTTAAATCTTAAATACTTGTATACTCTCAATGTTTTATACTCATATCCTCTATTGTTTTCCACATCATTACTAAGAAATAAACAGTAAATTAAAACAAAATAAAGCTCGCTGATGCATTCAACTCTAATTAACATAGTAGAATTCCAAGATAACTTTAACAGTTGTTTACAAAGCATCTTAAATGGACTCAGTTTTAGTATCCTGATCTAGATCCAGAAATAGTGATCTAATGTTCTCTGGAATAGAATCTGCTGCTCTGTTATAGTTCGGTCTATTTTGGGGTTTTGCCTTTAGCCAGTAGTTAATGTGTTGCTAAGGTTATCAGTTCTGGTCTTTTAATAGGGCAACCTTGGGATGCGTGCTACACCTAACAAGAATGAATCATCTTTAGGATATAGTTCCTAAATGTCACTTTATTAGGACAAATATTACAGAAAGAAGTTTCATTTACAAATCATCAAAATAATGCCTTCACACATTGGTGCTGCACACAGTAGCTTATTGTTTGTGGTGCCCGTTGTCTCGGGTAGTCGTTAATGGCAACGGGCCAGGCTGGGTGGAGCGTGCACGTGCGTGGAGCGTGCACGTGCATGGACGCATGGAGGGAAGAGGACAGGAGTGCACGGGTTTGCAGCCGTGGGAGACGTGGTGGATCTCTGCCCTCCGAGTTGGAAGTAGCAGCCCTGCTCTTGCACTCCTGCAGAAGCACCGTGAGTATCCATGCATCAATAATTCAGCAGCGTGTTTGTTACCGAGTCCTCACAGACTGCCAGACCTTTCCAGCGCTGATCAGCAAAAACAGTCCTTTCCAGCATCCAACCGGATTTTGTCCTTGTAATTCTGTTCCGTCCACTCTACAGTACTTGCTGCTTCCCACATTCTAATAATGTACCTTCACTTCAGAGATCATTTAGATAGTGAACAGAAATACATTCAGTGAGGGTCTAAAGCACCGGACCAGTTTCCACAAGTTTACTTCAGTTTCTGTCAGTAACCAAAACAGGAACCACTGACATGTTCAGACAACAACGCCAGTGTGTGAAAGGGGCATGTCTGTGTTGGAAAAACAAACACTGTACAAGTACTGAATGTGAACTAGAAAATGAAGATATAAGTAAAAGCCTACAGACAGCAGGGCAGTGCATCACACTGACCCTGCATGGTACAGAAGGCTGGCAGGATCACACAGGAAACCCAGAACAAAGAAGCAACAAGTGTCTCCATCAACTAACCACCTGCACAAAGTTAAAAGCAACATTACATTGAATTTTCAAAAGTAACTTTATTTAAAAAATATAAAACAGCTCACTTTGAATTGTAAAATCCACACAAAGACAATTCAACTGCATTGTTTACAGATGCAAAACATGAAATGAGGTGCTCTCTGAAAGTTGAGGTTTTGACACAGCAGGTTCTAATGCAGCTATACTGAAATACAGTGGCATGCAGAGAACGAAGCAGGTCTCCCTTCTCCCTACCTCACTCCCAAAATACACCTGACCCTTAAATTATTGTTTGAATTCCAAAATACAGCTGGACGGTCGTCGAACTCCAACTACGGTGGTTGGTCTGCTGCAGGGTTAGGGCCAGCCTAACCCTAACCCTAGCCAGACATACCCCTCGTTGTTAGTCATACAGAAACTATGTTACTCCATAACCTTTCTGGCAAATGTTTTCATTTGTGGCAAGGATTTGTAGACGGAGTTCGCCGACCACATTCACGATTTCTTGTGAGACTTTCGTCAAACAAAAGGCTTTTCAATTAGGTAAGACACAATGCCTCACTTGTAGTTGTCATTGGTTAGCTGGCTACAGGCCAGCCCTCCATAGTACAAAATCATTCGTTTCATTGGTCAGATTTCCTGTCATGTAGTAGGTTTACATGACAGAACCCTTCAACATATCTGAAAGAGCACATAGGTGCATCCACACCAGTAGGTCCTTGCACCCAAACTAAAGAGCAGTTCTGATTAGTTTCCCTTTTAGACAGAAACCAAGAATATGTAACGTAGCCTATATGAACAGGTTCATTTGTTTTTCTTTATTTGTGAAATATGCCCACATTATTTTACCATCCACTTTTTAAAACCCCTTGTCTGAAGATTTAAAAGGGCTTGGCTGCACATGACTGCAGAAACATGACCAACATCCCTGCAGTCCGTTAAATGTCTCTGTGGGTATTTGCATTTCATGTGATATTGTTCTTACACAACAACGTCGCCCTGAAAAGGCCACGCATTTCACACAGATTAGGCTACGAGCTGCAGGCAGCAGGCTTGGATGGTGGACTACGGGTTACAGCTGCTCGTGGTTTGAATTGAGCCCTTTCAACGGCCAACACTTTCAAAAGACTGGGATGATAACGTCTATTGTGGCCAATTACGTAGCGTATTATAGAAACATCTCAAATGTTGGTCTTGACATAAGATTTTCCCACAGCCTTTACTTTAAACATACCTAGGAGTTATCCTCTAAACTGACTGCTAAAAACCAACGGGTAATGGAAAACAACAGTGCAAAGTGAGGTCAGAGTTCACAGGCACTGAACACAGGCTTAGCGCTTTAACGTTAACGTTCTGACTACAAAACAACAAGCATCTAAACTATCAAGCAAAATGCAAATAAGAAGGTGCTGTTGTAGTGCCATGCAAACCCAGTCGTGAATAATATGAACTGGTTTCTGAAAGCGTCCCAGTAAACCCCCCCTGCAGCACACTGACCACATGACACCCAGTTTACCTTTGCCTATACATTTATGAAGCATAGAGGGACCCATTTAACCTGTTTTCTCACTGAAATGTGTTATGGCTTTATAAAATCACAGTGGCCATTAGGTTGACAGCCTAAAAGTTAAGGTAAAGAAGAACTTCATTTTACATCAGATGCTTTACAATGCATTTTTGCTGGCTCATTCTTAGCTGATTTTCATAACAGTGCCGTTTTGTATAATAAAAGCCGTCAGTCAAACATACATCTATACAATCAAGAAACAAGTCATTTACAGTAATACAGCCGTTTTGCTTTTAAGACAATTAAATGGAAAAAAGTGACAATTGCATTTGAAAGAGAAAAAAAAGGTCTGGATAGAGAGAAAAATTACAGCAGTTTGTTTTGGACACAGTCTGCAGGCACTGGGGCTTTTCAGCCCAGACTAACTGAGCTGGGTTAGGGGGGCGGAGGGGGGAGGGGAGGGAGTCCACTACTGGCCTGAAAGCGGGTCTCATCTGAAATCCCATACTGCTCCAGTGGATCCTACCATGAAGACAATAACAAACACAATCAAAGATCCCACCACAAGTAGCGATAACTGACCTAAACTGGATAGCTAAAATGGGGAACGGTTATGCATTATGGTGTACTTCTGGGAAGAGTTTAATATTTGGGGATTAAGAAATGCTGTCTTTACCTTTCCAGTCAGTCGATGGATCTCAGAACGATAGAAGATAAGGTTCTTTCTCATGAACTCATAGCTGTGACAAGATAAGGAAAGTGACGAAAGCAATGTTACAGATGTGGGTGATTAAAACACATCGAATGACTACATGCAGGCTGTACCACGACATGCTACGGACCTGGCTTTGATGATGGAATCAATCCATTCAAGGCATTGTTCCTTAGAGTCACATTCAAACACATACTTCCTCTCAGCCTCATCTAGAAACACTGACAGCAGAAAACCACCAACCGTAAGAGCATACACAAAACTAGTTTGCCTTCTGTGGCATTATGAAAATGCCCTGCCTGTTTAGAGCAAAACGGGAAGTGTAAAACGTCCCGTTGTATACTTGGAACACAAACCCGCAATGTGAGAAACAACATTCCAGTTAAACGCATTTGTGCTGTTCTGAAATCACGTATTGTTGTTCTCATATGAGAGGATGCTCCTCTGGTCATACGTCTCACCGATGGAGAAGGCTAGATCGTCTTCTCTCTCGACTCGGCACTGTTCCAGAAGCAAAGCCCCGATTGGCTGTAAAAACATAAAACGTTTACCATTAAACCATATAATTCTAAACTAAATAAAGTTTTCATACTAAAGCTGCAGGTGAAACAAATTCCCACCTCCTCTTCGTCTGTACGAAAGTAAAACAAAAAATTCACTATAAGCTTCACCAGCCGCCTCTTCATAACTGTTAGAAGAAAACGACATGAAAATAACTGTTTATGCAGGCAGGTTTACAGTTAGATATGTACAGTTAGATGTCGTCTACAAATATTTATACGATCGACGATAAAGAAGGTTTTTTGAATGTGGATGGAATTAAGTCAATAGTACAGCGAATGCCTTGACTTACCGTCCCCTTTCTTGGGTCCTTTCATTCCCAGTTCCGCCGCCCTCTCCGAGGGTTGGCGACTCAGGAAGACAAGCTCTTTTTCATTAAACCTCATTTCGACACCTGGCTTACGAGTAAAAGGTAATTTTTGAGAGATTGATAGCTTACTAGTTAGATCTTTAATAACTTTACCATTCTGGATATAGCAATCATGTGATGCTTTAACAATTTGGCTGGACTTCCATAGCTATGCTAGCTAGCTGTGTTCGTTAGAGAACCTTATCTGACCAATCCGATTCATAATTTTTTAATCAGATAGCTAGGTAAGCTACAGATTCAACTATCACACACGTCCCTCTGACGACAGCTACCATCTTCTAAAGATCTTGTTCTTGCTCTTTAGTTCTGTTCCCATGTTGGTTGACGGACACACCTGTTAACCACTGCCAAAGCTCACCATTACTGACTTTACAATCACTATGAGGAAACAGCTATCGAAGGGTTCGCGTCCCCAGAAGGAGGTCATTTCAAAATAAAAGTCATTAACCCAAAGTATATTTAAATTCTTCGCAATTTTGTCAGTGTGAGGAAGGATGATGTCTAAAATTGGGGTAAAAAAAATTAAAAGAAAGTGCACTAGTTGTAGTTTACAGAGATAATGCTGACATTTTTTAATTGTCTATAAAGTTTTGTGTTAAAATAACAGGAAAGGGAAGGGTCTTTTTGCGCTTCCGCATTACGGAAGTTACGGCAGCAAGCGTGAGCGCGACGTCGAGGTAAGTAGCTAACTTGCTAGTTAAAACAAATATTTTCAGTATTCATTTTCTGATTTGCATGATCTTGTGCGTTTTTGTGAATACCGTGTTTGTTGTTTAAAATGTGCAGATTAAATTAAAGACACCCCTAGCTAAATGTTTTAACAGATCCCATTGTTTATTTTGAATAGGGGTACTAGCCGGATTATTAGCTTGTTAGCTAATGTTAACTGAATATAAAGCGAAGAATCGCTTTAAACTCCTGCGAATTTCACAGTGACTAGCTAGGTATTCTGTACAAAAGTAACTGGTCGTTTTTCTTAAAGTACCTTATTTTTTTGTTATTAGGTCAAATCAACATTCAAGCATCCAGGGAAAGCCCATTCTCGGATTCTGAGTCCACTGGTCTGTAAAGATGGATTTCCAACACAGAGCCGGTGGCAAGACCGGCAGTGGAGGGGTTGCTTCAGCATCGGAGAGCAACCGAGACCGGCGGGAGCGCTTGCGGCAACTAGCTCTCGAAACGATAGACATTAATAAGGATCCATATTTTATGAAAAATCATTTGGGCTCCTATGAATGCAAACTTTGTCTCACGCTTCACAATAATGAGGTGAAAGTTACAACGAATATTGAGTGAATTTATCAGTTTATCTGTTTAAAACTGTAATGTTGGTTTCTTATCCATATTCATGGTTCTTTCTCAGGGGAGTTACCTTGCTCACACACAGGGAAAGAAGCACCAGACTAATTTGTAAGTACAAGTTGCATGTGTGAACAACGTCTTATTACGTCTGTGTTCTGAGACCTCAATCTTTAAGACTGCAGTAAGCAAGTTTTCTGTCGTCTTTGCCTTCATTAGAGCAAGAAGAGCAGCTAAGGAAGCCAAAGAGGCCCCTGCTCAACCCGCCCCTGAGAAAGTGAAGGTGGAGGTGAAGAAGTTTGTTAAGATTGGGAGACCAGGTTACAAAGGTACAACCTAGTATGCAACGATGTCAGTGTACAATGTGATTTGTTTGGCGCTAAAAGACTTTGCTTATTTTTAATGCTTTGCTCTCTGACAGTAACAAAGCAGAGGGATCCAGAAACTGGGCAGCAGAGTCTCCTTTTTCAGGTAACAACACCTGTACTTCCTCTGCAATAAAGGAATGTGTTCCAACCAATATTCCAACACTTTACCTTCCACATATAAACAGTACTCCATTACCACTGACAGGAATTTTGTCTTTTTTCTATACTTGGAAATATAATCGAAACTTAGTGAGAGGAGCTGAAAAATTCTTACAAAAACTGGCCATAGGATTCCATTTTATGTTCCAAATGTGCGTTGAGTGTTTTTCTATTCTGTACAGAGAAACATGTCAAAATAATTGTCAAACGACAAAACAAAGACAACACTCGAATATTCCTTTAATATTCTCAATTAAAACTAGAAACAAAGTCTAGTTATTTGGGAGTGGTGAGAGTCTGAAACCGTTGCACGTGTGTCAGATTGACTACCCTGAGATCGCAGAGGGCATTGGACCCCGGCATCGCTTCATGTCTGCATACGAGCAGCGAATCGAGCCTCCTGACCGTCGCTGGCAGTACCTGCTCTTAGCAGCTGAGCCGTACGAGACCATTGCATTCAAGGTATTTCTTTTGTGCTTGGAAACGTATTTTATCTGCTTTTCATTCCTACAGATACGTGTGGTGGTTTCTGCGTTATTTTAATCTCTGTGATGGTTTGTGTGGGGTTTTTTTTTCTGATCTTTCTGTATTGTTTATATTTGTCTTGCATATTATTATCTACAGTACTTTGAGTTTAAATGTGCTCTGTAAATAAAATACTTGTGTTAATCACTAATTTGCATGACGAAATAGCCAGCTTCTTTTCATCCTCAGGTTCCAAGCAGAGAGATAGACAAATCAGAAAGTCGCTTCTGGACGCATTGGAACAGGGAAACAAAGCAAGTAAGGACAGTTTTCAGTGAAATGTAATTTATATACCATTTTAATAACTTGTACAGTTTAAATTCTTGCTGGAGATTACACTGGCTGCTACCCTTCTGTTTTTTATTTGCAGAGACCACTTTCACGCTCACATCTTGCAGCTCTTCATATATAAACCAATTCTGCTTCCCTTTGTAGTTTTTCCTGCAGTTCCACTTCAAGATGGAGAAGATCATTTCCCAACCCAGCCAAGTGCCCCCTGCTGGTGTGAAACGTCCGCCTCCCCTCATGACTGGCCTCGGGCCTCGGCCGCCCAGTGAGGCAGTGCCTCCCCCGCCGCCCGGGGGTATGCCAGGCATGCCCCCGCTGCCCCCCAGTGCCCCTGCTCCTCCACAAATGCCCCAGGCCCCTGGCTTGCCTCCGCCTGGCGCTCTGCCTCCACACCTGCGGCCGCCGCTGCCTGCTGATGGACCAGGGGGTATCCCTCCTCTGCCAGTCAACTGAGAGTGTGACCCTGGATATGTCTTTATAGTGGATTTGAATATGATTTTGCTGAGCATGTGCTTTGTGAACAGATTTTTCTAATTCATGTAAACACACCAACAGGAGGTTCATGAACATCAGGATATTGTGGTTATAATGGATATTTTTATAATTTTTTTAAAGCTCTGTAGAGCTTTACTCTGCAGCACAAATCTGCATAGCCTCCAGTCCTTTTGATAAGTTCCTGCATATCAGTGAATTTATACATGTGGTATGAACAACTGTACCAACTATTCTCATCCAGGCGATAACTGGTGCAGGGTCAAATTCATATCAACCTTATTGTAGTCAGACTGAGCTTGGTGCAACCTTAACTAGAGCCTAAACTTGAAGACTTTCTCAAGTCTTTTTTTTTTTTTTTTTTAATAAATAAACAAATCTTGCTTCTGTTGTTATTCGGCTGATCCCAAGTTACCAACTTGTTTTTTATTAATAAAATATCATAAATGAATTATTTAAAGGGTTTTTTCCTAGTTCATCTTGCAATTGCTGTCTGCTTTGGGATGCTACTGTTAAGTTATTTTACTGTGTTGTGTTGGGACTGGAGGTTGTGATCATCGTGGGCAATTCTGAACACTAAGCTTTACCCAGTGGAGTATTTTTTATATCTCTAACATGAGTGATCTACACAACACTAATTCCTGAACTTTGTGTGAACGTTAAAGTTAATCCAAGAGGAAATACTAAGATTCTTTGGATGGAGCTGGGAAACATTTCATTGTACCAAACAGGTTTAATTTATTCTGGTGAATAAGCTCTGCTTTGTTTGTCATGCATTAGTTTTCAAATAGTCCACATGCATGCCAACCTTTGAAACACTTAGACCAGCACCATCTAATAACTATTCCCTAGTGCATAATTATCATTAACAAGATCACTTTTTAGACCTTAACCAAAGATGATATCTCAGGGGCGTCTGACTAAAAGTCATTAGTACTTCCTTCTTCTAATTGCTATGGTAACATTTTCTTTACTGCCATCTACCAACATGCAGCAGCACTTTGACTTGGACCACTTCAGTGGTTATGAGGAGCCTCTGTCTTGTTTTCCACGGTCATCTTCTTTGGTGTTTTCTCTTCCACTTGCTCCTCAACCTCTAGATTTTTCTGTTTTGGTCGCTTATCTTTCTCTTTTCGTTCCTTTGCTCTCTCAGGACTCTCTTCTTTGTGCTTTCTCAGCTTCCCTCTATGTGTTTTAAAACTTTCCTCCCTCTGCTTCAGCAGCTTTCTGTCCAGAATGGGCTTGTGTCTGAAACCCCTGGAAGCTCTCTCTCGAGTCACCTTCCTTGATTTACCTCGTCTTCTCCCTTCCTCTTCATCGTCATCGGTCACCCACCAGAAAAATGTTTCCCAGAGAGAAGTTTCAGGCTTGAAGTAAGAACAAAGATCAAGATGATTACAGCACCTGTATATCCATAGATCCAACTCCACTCAACAGACACTTCATTAAAAACTTAGAGCCTATTATCTATTATGTTACCATGTTTATTTATTCTAACCATCTTCTAGCTCAGCTGTGCTCAACTTTGAGCCTCAAATCCGAATTCCATCATAGATTTAGCCATCAGTGGTTACCTGAACAGCTCATTCACAGACTTTAATGTCCAGTTCAACCAGTTACCGGTTTGATTTCCTACGTTTTATGAATTGTCTGTTCAGCATAATTTATGCCTTAAAACCTGCCCTTGTATGTTTTTGGTATACATATAAGTAACATACTCCGTCCGTGTTCTTTGTATGACCTAGTTAAGCTTTGTGTACAACCTAGCAGACATGGTGATTAGCCTGAGAAAGGTGTAGGTGCTTGGTTGTTTACCTGAGGTGGTGCTAACCGGCCCCTCCTCAACGCGGCCTGTCTGGTGTAAAGTGCAGTACTCATGAGTTCCGCGTCAGCTCCATACCTCCGTCCTCGTACAGCCTCTGAAGGACAGTGGAGAGGGACCAGCGCATCTATATTAGGTCCTCCCTGTGTGTTCCATTCAAATGAAGTGGAACGTTCAGGGAAAACCCAGTGTGAGAGCAGGACAGGGAGCAGAAGCACTGACCGTGCAGCCTTTGATAGCCGGAGGTGAGGATGAGGATGGTGATGGCCACCAGGAGACAGCGGTTAAGCGTTACACCCTCCCATGGGGCCTCGATCTGGGCCAGGTTCTGAACGGACAAGGCCTTGTGCAGTGACACTGTTTCAGCAGTGACAAATAAAGGTAATAACTGAGTAAATGGCATTTGTGTTGGCAAAGTCTGATTGAGATGGTCTGATACAAAGTCTGATTGAGATGGTCTGATACAAAGTCTGATTGAGATGGTCTGATACAAAGGGTAGGGTAAAAATGAAAGGATTTAGTAAAAAATGAATAGTTTATTAAAATGCTAATAGTTAATACAAAGTAATGAGGGCCTGTTAGCAGGTGTCATTAATAATCTCATTTTACTGTTGTAAGTAACCAATCTTTCGTGCATAATTAGCAATGTTAGCATGACTGGGTGAAGTGGAGTAAAGAGACTTATTGCCTCTTGATGGCAGGGTCTCATGTGGTACAGCCTTTGGGATTTGCTGAACGATTTGAGATTCCTGTGGTGAGCAAACAATTTTATGCATTCAAAATCACACTGATGGAATACATTGCCCTTGCACTGAGTATATACTTATGGAGTATTTTAATTAGTGTGATATACGTAAGAACTGAGTATGAATTGAGTATAAAGATGCCTAAATGTTTAGAATGAATATAGTACTTCAGGAAAACAGGGTCTGTTGAACCCTGAGGAGATTTGTATTCTTGGTCAATGTAAAACCCCAAACACTGTGACATCCAAACTCACCTCTCTCATCCTCTGGGTGTGTAACTCTTCAACAACAAGAAGAAAAAAAGCCCAGAGTTAGATGTCACTGTGAATAAGTGGCAGTGTATGTGTTCATAAGTACTGCACAGAGGGATGGGGGTTTGTTCAGTGTTTGTCAGGCAAGCTCATATCATGTTACTGTTGCCTTGTGACTATGTTTAGTACATAGCTGATGTCAGAGACAGTCTGGCAAAGATAAACACACGCACAGGTGCCTTCGTGTCCTGAAATATCAGCCCGCATATCTAAGCTTTGTTTATTTTTAACGGAAGACCCTTCCATTTTCCTACTTTCCTACGGAAAAAACTGGATAGAATATAAACATTATTAAAACCGTTAACTTCGTTTCTGTTTGGTTTAGATGCTAATTACGCATTATGCGTTTCCAGTATTTGGCGAAACATTTTAGTGGGAGTGTAATGGTGTACCTGGCCGACGATGTTGCAAAAGGGGTTTTGTCGGAGGAGCCTCCCGAACCTTTCCGAGTTCTTCTTCAAACGTCTCGAACGAGCTTTCGTCCATCATTCCCCTGTCAGATTGAAATATCTGTTTTAATCATTAACCTAATAAAAAAAGCGACGAAATCCTTACCGTTAACTTCGACATCACAGGTTGGAGGAAACTTTTTGACGTTTGATTTCCTTTGCTTTAGTAATGCCTTACACATGAAGACCACACGCCTCCACTAAACAACTGTTTTGTGAATCATATTGTTGTTTATCGACTCTTTTATTTTGGTGAAGAACATTTAAAGCCATAAAGGCTATTACACTGTCTCAAAGTATCACCTCTCGAAAATTCAAGTAGTTACCCAATACTATCTGTACCCTTGTATTACTCGTTAGTTTAAAGCAAGTATCTCTGACTTTTTATAACAAAACATCTTTCACACAAATACATTCCTAAGAAAATACTAAAGTGACTAGTTTATTGATTTAACTTTAGCTGCCATCTCATAGCACGCGAATGCAACTCCATTCCCCAAATAGAACCGTAGCCGCTATAAACCCTCCACGGTCAGGAGGAGGTGAATCTCGTATAAATACCACAGTGAGAAGGATGACGACCTAATTCCCACATCCGGCCTACGTCCCCATATTGAGCCTTACCTGGACAGGCATGAGGAGCGGGTCACCTAGGAGGCGCGGTCGCCAGTGACTGATGAATCGGACGTGGAGTGAAACATGCCCTCATGGTTACACACGCGCACGCGCCCCTTTGTGTGTCGCCTGACGGCCGAGAGCAGGTGTTGAGGAATAATGAAGCGGCGAGGCTGTAGGGTCAGTCTACTGCAGGAGGCTGCTTGCTAAATCCCGCCGGAATTTAGCTGAAAAGCACAGTAACTCCCGATATCATGCGCGCATACATACACACACACACACACACACACACACACACACAAACCAGCAATTATACACAGTCCTGGAAATGTTCAAGCAGCATCTGATGCAATTCTTGCTCTATACTCCATAATATTGTTTTAAACATTAGCTTAAAAGTTAGTAATACATGTCTGACAATTTATACCACAAAATTTCATCACAAACGGATGCACAGAGAGTGCAGATACATTACTATTGTTTTACTGTATTACTATTTTTAACATTCGTTGTCGTAGAAGAAGACACTTTAAAGAGATGCAGTTTATCTTCAATTGAATATTCAAAGGCTTGAATTTCAAACCACGGATGCAAATTTAACCTTAAGAATATGAATGATTAAATATGTAGTTACTCTTCTTATGTTTAATTTAGAATACTCAATGCAACCACCAGTGGGGTCGTAAACCGCTGGAGCGCAGTTCTACAAACATCCACTAGAGGGCACAAACATCCTACAAATTTTAAATTGTTGGTGTTCGTGGCTTTGATCTGTGTTGGTTGTAAACAGCAGAAAAAGAAAAAATATGTAAATACTCAGTATTAGAATATTGCACAGTCAGTTCGGTAGTGAGCTGTTAAACTGCAAGTGTGCTTTAATTGCACCAACTGAAAGAAGAAAACAGACCAGACAGTAAAGTGTTGTCACACTGCTGTCGGTCACGATTTTAATATAATGTTGACTTTTCCAAGACAATCCCTGCTGAAACTGAAGCAACGGTAACTATGACAGCTCTTGCATCACATCCCAGACTGGAAGGCTTGAAAGGGTTCTCTATCCTTGATGCACGACTGCATTGATACTGGGACGGCTGGTAGGGTGAAGGGAGATTATAACCTGGTCGTTTTGAGTGGGCTCAGCAGTCTGTCCTCAACACCAGCCACGTCGAGAAGACACTTGGTTGTTTTATCTCTTCGTTTTCTACTTTTTCGACATCGCACCTCTGAATCTTTGCGTTTACCATTTATTCATTGACAAATGACTGGCGACGGATTTTGTGAGTCGAATTTGTGACGTCAGTACAGAAACCTGTGCTTGGGGTATTGCTTTTGACCAGCACATCACAAACCATAAAAATTAATGGTCTGCTGTATGGAACGTGGAAGCAGGTATGACTGAAGTATAGTATAGTATAGTGTAGTATAGTATAGTATAGTATAGTGTAGTATAGTAGTCTTCTCTGATGATGTCACAAAGCCCTTGATTACGTTCCCCTCTTATCCAGGCCAGAAAGATACGAGAGGACAGTGTTCTCTCCTCTACTGATGCCACGGCAGCGAATGACCTGAATCTCGTCCAAGCTGTGGATGCGGAGTTTCAGTTTCTGCGCTCGAGAGCTCGGCATCGGTTGAAAAACAGGGCTGATGTAGCCCTGGGCGTCCCCGTGCTCCACATAGACACCACACACACAACAGCAGGACTTCCGTGTTTGGTAGCGTCCCTCTTCAGATTAGCCGGTAAGAGAAATGAGGATCCGTTGTGTTCATCAGGCTGAGGACTTCCGAGGGTCAAGCTGCAACTGGCTTCAGAAGTTTGTTGGGAGGTTAGCTAGGCTACCAGCTCTGCCCTCGTTGCCTAGGCTACGGGTAATCATTAGCCTTCTGTTGCAGTTAGAAGCACATGGTGTTGCATTGACGTTGTTGAGTTAAGACGTAATTATGAGTTTGTGAATCACTGTGTTGTTTGAGTGTTGAGCAGGTGAGCACCGGTTCATTTCAACACCACCATGTTGCTTAGTTACAGTGGCAGGCCACTGTAGTACCATGTAAGCAGTAAGAACATCAGATTTGGGAAGAGTTACTGAGCTGTGGAATGTGTGTGTGTGTGTGTGTGTGTGTATGTGCACTGAAGTGCAGACAGCAGGTAACCACAGGTGTGTAAGAGCTGCATGTGTAAGTAAGTGCATACAGATAAGAACCTACAGCTTTACTTACAGCAAAAGATCCATCTCATGCTCAGCTCTCCCACACACACCTTCTGTCCAACAAGTGCACACACACACACTCACACACACCCTCATTTATAGGTGTGTAATCTGTTACACTTCTTTATATTTTGGTAGTGTCTGATGGAATCAGTTGGAATCTTGGAATCAATTCTCTTTCCCAATTCAATTTCTGAGCCTGAATCTTAAATCCCTGCTGTGTTTCAACGGTCAGTGAGAGATTTGTTTACTTCTACTCGGATACTGTTTATTTAATCCTTGTTTATTTGTAGTGTACATTTATATTCTGAGACATGTGTTTAGCTCCTGCCTGGTCTAACACCAGTTGGCTGTGACTGCGCTTTTTATCAAAAGGTTTGTTTTTGATTATTTCACCCAACATGTCTGATTCTGAAAAAGGTTATTTTTAATCATTGGGATCATAATACATATTACTGATCATGTAACAGAGATAACATTGATCAGTGGTCTGATGATAACATTGATCAGTGGTCTGATGATATTCCAGCTTCAGCCTGTCTGCTCTTTCATGAACAGATATTTTGATATACATATATGTCGATTGATGGTGGGTCCTTTTTCCCTCATATTTCTGGAGGACACAGACTGTTCGAACCTGAGCACAAAAAAGATGACTGCATCTGTCTTTCACCCACGCGGCAGGGAAAGGAGGCTTAACAAGCATCCGCGTTCTAAAGATGAGAGGCCACCGTGCTCAAACAGCCTCTGCAGCGTGTGATGGAAACCTCACGGGTGCACGGGCACCTCACGAGGAGAGAGAGGGTCAGCAGAGGGACTCGGGGCGAGCGTGAGTCGTTCTGGTAAACACTCCAGCCCCTCTGGAGGTCTGCTCACCCTCCCCTGCTCCAGATGGGATGAAACAAAGCAAAAAGGTCTGGTGTGTTCCTGGATCCCCTCAGGATATGTTACACACGACCACTTTAACATAATGCTCAGTTAAATAGATGTGGCTTTAGATGTATAACAATGAAAAACAATATCCTAAAGCTTGTGATTTAAGTATTTAAGTATTAAGGTTTTTAGCCTTTGCTTCCTGTAATGTGGTTTGACATACAGGGAGTCACTGACAGGGAAATTAAGTTTGAAAAAATATTCCCTTTCATGTTACCCAGGTTTCCCTAGTTCAGTGTAATCACTGCACGGTTGTCCTCATGACTGTCAATGATGTCCAGGTTCTAACCCTAGACATGTCATTCCTTCTGTTTCTGTATCCAGGGGGATTCGTGACAAAGTACAGCACAGGGCCAAAAGCAGTAGACCATCACAACGTCCTTATATAACAGCACCCTCTGAGATTTTTCAGTCCACAGTGCTGTGTGTGTGTGTGTGTATGTGTTTGTGTGTGTGTAGTTCAGATGGACAGCCTGCAGAGTGAGATTCGAGTCTTGAGAATCTTTTCTTTAGACCTACAGACAGGGAGTCACAAGATGGATGCTGTCTACAAATATCTTGACTTCCACTGGGTGTGCTTACCCAGAAAAGAAAAAAAGTTTTTCAGACTTGCTTCTCTGCTTAATTTTTCAGAGAGCTGTTCCAAACTATACAAGCTATACAGGACATAAATGTAACCATGGCAACCTTACCTGGCAGAGCTTTCTAAGTTTGGAGAGTATGCAAACGTGTGTGCGTGTGTGTGTGCACTGCAGGTGTGTGTGTGTGTGTGTGTGTTTGCACTGCAGGTGTGTGTGTGTGTGTGTGTGTGTGTGTGTGTTTGCAGTACAATAAAGTGCCTTTCAAAAAAATAAGAGAAAAAGAATATGACTATAAATAGCTAAGAGAAGCAGAAATGATGTGTCAGTGTGGTGTGATAAGTTCACTTAAGAAAAGAAAAAACAGAAGTTAACTATACTCAAGTGTTCAAGCAGTATTAAGAACCTAAATATACTCAAGTGTTCAAGCAGTATTAAGGAGTATTTAGCTTCACCTTTTTTGGTGAGTGAGGTGGTGAGTAACCTCCAAAGATCCTGTTTATATATTTGTATATAATATTCTTTATATAGGCAGTCTTTGCTGTGGCACTGCTTAATGCAGGATATACTATAAAATACCCCATTAAACAACATCTCTTAGGTGTAACAGGAAACAGTGGGTTAATAGAAAACAAAGACCTCCGTCTCACATCTGAAAGTTTCATTCTAGTGAAACAAGAATTTAATGAGGTGACGAGGGACCTGCTAGGAGGAAGAGACTCCTTTATCCCTGGGGCCCTTTATTAGAAAGGGCCTGTTGTAGACTACACTGAAATCTGTTGGTCTGTTAAAGCTGGTTCATGCTCAGTTCTCAGAGGAAAAAACTGAACTCTTGTGACGTCCAATTACTTTTTAAATAGAGATGTGCTTCATCATGTAGTTAGTGAGAATGATTGGGGTCTGAATTCAGTGTCAGAGAAACCTCACTGGAGCTCTGCACGACATGATGGGGAAAAATGTGAAAATGAAGTTTGGAAAGCAGTGTTACGTGTCAGCTGGGATGAGAAAGAGAGAGAGAGAGAGTGTCGATTTGGCTTTATGAAATCCACCTGCATGTATCAGTCGTTCTGGTGGAGGATGTGGGGTGGTGTTAGGGGGGCTTTGTCTTTAAATCAGAACACGGTGTGATGCTCTCTTACTGTCTTCTACCTTTGCTTTGAGGTGATGTGCTTGGCAGAGGAACATGACTTGTCTGGTTGGTTGTGTGTGTGTGTGTGTGTGTGTGTGAGTGGGGGAGAGAGAATCAGAGTAAAGGATAGTTTGCTACAGGAGAGCAGGAACAGACTGACTCGATGAATCAGTGTGATCAGTGTGTGTTTGTAATAGAAAGTGTGATCAGTTCAAGGCCCTAGACGGGCTGAGGAGGGTTGGCTTTTGTTATGAGTTGCTTTTGGTAAATTCTGTTTTCATATATTAATGTGAAGGAGTGAGACACACAAATGGTGTATTACTGTGTGTAATTGTGTTTTTTAGACACACCCCACTGGACACTGCACACTCAGGTCTGAGTATCATTCACCTGGCCAGAACTGATAGGTCATCACTGTTCTGAAGTGTGACCACATTACCTCTTAAAAGGTTCAAAAGTCAACAAATAACAATCCAAGATCTGGAGGGCAAAAATAACCCAAGCAACGTGCAACTCGAGCTAAAATTAAATTCTGGAAATAGTAAAGAACAATGAGCAGAGAAATAGGACAGGTGGGAAGAAAGAGCAGCAGTAGTAGCTGAAAGAATTCTCAGCTCACACTTTGGGCAGTGAATGTGTTTGTGTGAGTGTGTGTGCCTGTATGTGGGAGTGTGTGTCTCTCTCTGTCTGTGTGCCTGTTTGAGTGCCTGTGTCTGTGTGCCTGTGTGTGTGTGTGTAAGAAGGTACCGTGACTGGTTTGATAATCATAGCCCTGCAGTAGCAGACCCAGGCCCACCATGAATTGAGGAGCTCAGGACTGTTCCACGTGCAGCCTGGTTCTATGCACTCTGGTGGGTCTTAAATCGCATCTGGACTGGCGGGAGTCACACTGAGCAAAAGGCAGCAGCCTGCAGATTTGCTCTCCCACTGCCAAAAATAACACCGGTGCACAGCCCTCCCAACCAGCAGGGGGCGCAGTTATGAGCGAATGGTGCCAAAACCTGTCTGCATGGCATCGGGTCTGCCAATGCTGGGATCGAATCAGAATTCTCAGATCAGACTCCAGATCATCAGAGAACAGGAAGACACAGCTGGGGCATCAGCAAGTACTTCCTCCTCTAAGTGACTGTTAGATGGAATGATGCAATGTTTTCTTGTGAAGTCTTTAAGTTTTGATCAAGCCCAAGGCCTGGAAACACAATGGATCTGTAGAGTGTGTGTTTGCAAAGATAAAACACAAAACACATACTTGCTAGATCTTTAATGGGCAGAATCTGGTCTTTATATTTCAGGAATGAATGCTTTAATGGCATGTGACCCAAGGAAACGTATTATCTGTACATTACCAACAGTCACCGACTCTTACAGAATCATTACAGTCCTATGGTTTTGCGGGTTGGTAATGAAAGACATACACTTGCCCTTGAAAGGATGTCAGTCAAGCAGTTCCTCTCTGTACATTTTGGCAGGTGGGGGCGGAGCCTCAGAACAGGCTCCTGTTTGTGAATAAGCTCCAGGCTATTTGTGTGCTGAAACCTCAGAGTTGAAAGAAGCATAGTGGAGAGGCTCCAGCCACACACTTCACTCTCTCTCTCTGTCTCTCTCTCGCACACGCACACACACACACACACACACACACACACACACACACACACACTTCACTCTCTCTCTTGCTTTCTCTGTCTCTCTCTCTCTCGCACACACACACACACACACACACACACACACTTCCTCACTGTATTTGTTTCTCTATTTCTCTGTTTTGCTCTCTCACCGTCTCACTTTTTCTCTCGTCTCTCTAACTCTGTTTTTTAGTCTTTTCTCTCTCTGTTCAAGATGTGCTTTAGTTTAAGATTTGCTTTATTGACATGACAAGTTTAAGTTGATATTATCAAAGAGCTGTGCCACGGTTCGCCGAGCACCCAGCCGGAAGGGCACGCCCACACACCACACCTGCCTCATTCCCAATCGTCAGTATATTGATCATCACACCTCATTACGAACACCTGTGCTCTCTTTGTTGTCTCTCACAGGTACACTCGTCCAGCGCTGCGTCTCACTCGCCCTCAGCCCACCCCGGAGACGTCGTGTGCGAGTAGCTTTGCTCTCCAGCTTCCGCACTATGACTTGTTCCACCAGTACATTTATCTCTTTATTTGAGTTGGTCTGTGAGTTGTTCCACCAGTACATTTATCTCTTTATTTGAGTTGGTCTTCATGGACAATGTTGGTGCTGTTCCATGCAGAGCCTTTGGTTCCCTCATACATTTGTACTTTTATCAAATTTACTGAAATATTTATTCCTGATATTTTCATATTTTGGGCATTTTAGTAAGACATTCACCTCTCACCCACTTGTCTCACAGTTTTCACACAGTCTTTCTTTTCTCTTGTTAATTTCTTTCTCCATAGCCCAGGTTATTGGTACTGAGTCTATATTTGCTCAGGCTCCATCTCTTTCTGTATCTGTTTATCTGTTTCTCTCTCACCCTCTTTTTCTCCCAGTTTCTCGCTCTATTTTTCTCTGTGTGTGTGTTTCTCTTCTCTCTCCTCATATCTCTGCTCCCATTCACAGCTCATAGTCAGAAACACTGTTTTTCATTTCAGCCCTTGTTTATTTAGCATGAATTTAGATGCCCAAAAGTATGTTCTCAAACACGTGGCTTTTGGAACCAAATAACAAGAAAACTGTTGGCAATATTTCATGATGATCTACAAAAGAGGTTGGTGGATGGGAGCAGGTGGCTATACATGGACTGTAGAACTTTACTCCAATACTTTCATATACATTGAATTTCTTATTTGCACTGACACACAAAACACCTCTAAACTGGGCTTGATTTGTGTTGAACTACTGGGGTTTGTAAAAACATGATGTGATATTTTTGGATATTACTATGTCCTTCCTGCTCGACCTTGGTGATGCATCTAAAAGAAAAGAAATTGTAGGAGCAGGTACAACACAGGTACAACACAGGTACAACACAGGTACAACACATTTTCATGAAAAATCACATAAGATGTTTTTTTCTTTTACATCATACATGCTCAGTAAAGACCAGAGATGGGAACTACTGAGGTGATAAAGGTCAACTCTAATTTCACATTGACTCATGTCTAGTGTGTGAAGAGAGACTGCATACTGCGGGGGGGGGGGGGGGGGGGG
>JAOXYF010000004.1:2125014-2163113 GCA_028565775.1 Sternarchorhynchus goeldii
AGAGAGAGAGAGAGAGAGAGAGAGAGAGAGAGAGAGAGAGAGAGAGCTCTCATTTTGAGATATACTGGTTGTAAATTCGTGGTTATTTCTGTGTCTGAATAAGAGTAACTAAGTAATAGCAATCAGAAACTCCAGGTCACTGTTCTACTACAAAACTAATCACAAACATCCTGCAAGGACCTGCTGGGTTCACCTTTTATCCAGTTAATTCCCTTCAGTACAGCAAACGTTCTGCACCTCGTTGAACACATTTGCAGGTGGACTGTTTTGCTACGGGAAGGATTTGTAATTCGGCTTGATCTACTGTGGTCTACTAATGTTCAGTCAGCGAACTTCCTTAATCCTTCAGATACATGCAGAGTTGAACAGACCAGTCAGGGCTGTAAAGATTCCCATTTATTGAGTCCTGATTCTCCTCTCTGGGCTTGTGTTCCTGGATTTGCTTGTGGGTGTGTGTTTGTGTGTAGTTGTGTGTTTTGTGGGTGTGTGTTTGTGTGTAGTTGTGTGTTTGTGGGTGTGTGTACACGTGTAGTTGTGTGTTTGTGGGTGTATGTTTGTGTGTAGGTGTGTGTTTGTAAGTGTGTAGTTGTGTGTTTGTGAGTGTGTGTTCTTGAATACTGAATTGTTCTTCTTGATAATCACTCTAGTGATTACATGAGTGAATTACAGTAGCATTCCAGTGTGTTTGTTTCAGAAACATGGCATGTTTCTGATTAGTACCATAAACGATCCTCAAAAGCCCAAATATCACTCCAGTAGGTTAACAGCATGCAGTGTAAGCATTATGTGGATTTATTTTTAAACATTGTTACTTGATATGTGGTCCTTGCTAGCAATCAAAGCACTGCAGAATCATCTTCTCTGACAGAGCAGTGTCTCTGACAGCTCACTCTCTGAAAGTGTAGATAATTATGATAACTTATGGGATTCTCCAGAATCCATCAGTGTGCAGTTTAAACAGTTTAATTCAGTGCAGGAGCCCAAAAGCAACTTTGACAGTTTAGTATAACAGTCAAAAAAGAAGAATCTTACAGACCCAGAAACACAATCCAGTCATATAATAGTGTTTCTTCTTCTTATCCATGAATGTAAGAAAAAAGGTAATCAAATAAAAACAAAAAGACGGACTGTAATCAGCAAAATTATTTGAAAGGATGAAATGATAGTGTCCTGTAACATAGATGAAACATGAGATGAAACATGAGATGAAAAATGAGATGAAACATGAGATGAAACATGCTTAAACCGGCATTTTAATTCCCATGGAAGTCATTTAGGATGTGAGGTTACTGCTGGTGCTGCTGGGTGCCTGAACAATTGCTGTTCAGCAGGTCTTACAAATTCATACAATACAGCTATAGCTATTTAGCTATTTTTGTCCAGATGGTGTAATCACACAAAAGATGAAACACTGCTGTCAAACTTACCCCCCCGGCTACATTCCAAATAGCCCCTCCAAGAACATGTTGAACGAACTTCACTTGAGCTAATGGAGTACTGTAATGGACTTTAACATGGTGATACAGATTCCCCTTTAGGGAACCTAGGGAGGGCAAGTCAATGAGAGCATGTCAAATAGTGACTAATGAAACTGGGGCTCGTTTCCTCTGTAGTGCACTAACTCTGGGTGTCACTAAGTGCGTACTGAACTCTTCCTCGGGAAGATGAATTCAAAGTCACCCTTATTCTTTATGAGCCATCCATAGCAACTATGATATTCTGTACTGGAAGACATTACAGTGGTTATATGGTTTCTCTAGTGTGGTCTTAATGAGCAAACAGTAGTCTCCAACAGTGAAGATTAAAAAACAACAACAACATCTAAACCATTAGAATGATTAAATACCTCATGTGAACACTTTGTGTAAATGAACGTTTGTTCTAACCACCCTCCTCCTGTTCCATTCCTACGCCTTTGCAGTCTTTACACTACCCTCTTAACAGACTCGTTTCCTGGCTCACGCTGCGCACCAGGACGGGTTTCGCTGGATCCACGTTCCGCTCCAGTCCCCCGTAGCTCACTGTTAGCATGCGGCGGCCCCCGTGTGGACGCCACGGCAACCCCCGGACAGCCCGCCAGCACTGTTTTGGACCTGACGGGTCTAGAGTCATCCAGTAACACGGTGTGACAGTCCTTGTTTTGGCTGCGAGCTGTTTGAGAGGTTAGTTACTGATAAGACACTGATAATACGCTTTGCGTTTTCCTGGGTTCATGATGGATTAAGTTTTATTCTGTAGTGTGTTGTCTTGTGCATGTGAAAAGAGAAGCATAGTAATGCTATCATAGATACTGGTCTTAAAGGGCAACTATCAGCTGTATCACATTAGACTTGTATATTTTGTTTGCATGGTTTTGAGTCACTATAGGTAAGACAAGCTATTCCTTGCTGATCGTGCTGGAGGTGTGTGTCACATATTCACAGAAGTGAAGGCCTGATGGGACTAGTGTGTGTGTGTGTGTGTGTGTGTGTGTGTGTCGCTCCTGCTATGTTATACACACACTAACTTATCAGGATACACTTCTGCTGCTGCTTGTTCTACATTAAGGACACACACACACACACACATACACACATTCACTTTAATAGCTTTACACCTGCTCATGCACACTCAGAGTACATTTTGCGGACAAAGGTCTCACTTTCGTACAGACATTAATTAATCAAAAGTAGCGATTTAACCTTCTGCTTGACCTCTGCTAGAGACGCAGGCAGGAAACTCACTGGTGCAATTCTTCACCCCTGATGACATGGACACACATGCGCAGGACTGCAGCCTGCTAATGCCTAACAGTTTCAGAGGTGCGTTATATCGAGTGTGACCGCATCAGAAATTCACAAGCGCTGTCGAAGCCGTGGGGTTATGTCTGAGCAAAGCTACAAGCAAAGAACACGACACCCGATGCTAGTCCCACACCCAACGCTAGCCCTAACCTCGATGCTAGTCCCACACCCAACGCTAGCCCTAACCTCGATGCTAGTCCCACACCCAACGCTAGCCATAACCTCGATGCTAGTCCCACACCCAACGCTAACCCTAAGCTCAATGCTAGTCCTACACCCAACGCTAACCCTAAGCTCGATGCTAGCCCTACACCCAACGCTAGCCCTAACCTTGATGCTAGTCCCACACCCAATGCTAGCCCTAAGCTTGGTGCTAGTCCCACACCCAATGCTAGCCCTAACCTTGATGCTAGTCCCACACCCAATGCTAGCCCTAACCTTGATGCTAGTCCCACACCCAACGCTAGCCCTAAGCTCGGTGCTAGCCCTAAGCTCGATGCTATTCCCACACCCAACGCTAACCCTAAGCTCAATGCTAGTCCCACACCCTACATTAACCCTAAGCTCGATGCTAGCCCTAAACCCAACGCTAGCCCTAAGCTCGATGCTAGCCCAACACTGTCATGTCTGGAGCCCTCAACCCACACTTACCCTGTAACCTAATATTTATGTGTAACACAGGCCCATCTCAGCCCCAACACACACCCCCACCCATCTGCATCCACCTGCTGCAGCTCCTTCTCCACACCCATCCCACTCCTCTCATAAAGATACATACCGCTAGGACGAGTGATACCATACTGACAAGATCCTCCAAGCACACACACACACACACACACACACACACACACACACACACACACACACACAACACATATATACGCATACAAATTGTCTGCAAGCCTTACATTTATCAGAGTTTGTCAGGCACATATAAAGAGACCTCTAAGCTAACATGTCAGAGTGAAGCAAGGCATTGGTATCCCTGCTACAGAATGTCTTAAGATAGCTTTGTGTCTGCACCAGTAAGAAGTGGGTACGTTACTACTGCAGTGTCACGCACACCCACACATACGTGCACAAACACACACAACACCAGGACCCCAGATCCCCCTCTGAATAACAGAACTGGTTATGTAAATGTCACTTTTTCTCTGTAAGGCTGTGCCTTGAATTCTAATCGCCTGTTTCATAGTTACTGCAATCTACATGTAATCACAGCGCAGAATAAATAACGTAAGGTGAACGTTCTGTGTGAGCCGTGTACGTCCACATTACTCCATCGTATGTGATCTGGCCCAAGTACCTATTGGTATTATTGCACTGTATTAGAGCTGTGTGTGTTTGTGTGTGTGTATGTGTTGAGAAAATCCTGTCTAAAATCGTCCTTTCCTTCCTGTCTCCACCCCACAGCCCCAATCCTCTTTCCCTTGCTCACACAGTCGAGCAAGACATTCCTTCAAAAGACTTCAAAAGGGTCATTTTACCTTCATCCAAGCAGGGCTTTTCCCCCTCTTCAGAGAACGCTTCCAATCTGTTAGGCCATCGCTAGTCTGGCTCTCCTGTATCATAGAGCGCAGTGTGCAGTCTGATGCTGAAATACTACCACTGAAGTGCTGTTTAGAGGAGTAGAGTGTTACTAATTGCAGGGCTTCGTCTCCATGCTGAATAATTATTGCCCAAAATAGAGGTTAACGCCTAAAACCGAATGGACAGTATCTCATGCAGATGGTGTTTGTGAGAATGAAATGACACGGAGCATAATCTGTGTGTGTGTGAGTGTGTGTGTGTGTGTGATTCAGAGAGCCGGGGCTCTTTGTCCCTTGTTTACTGTTTCCCTGGTGTGTGTAATCAGCGTGGAGTTCATGAGAGGACGGAAATTGGTAATAGCAAGCGGCCGTTTTCCACTCGAGGTTCGTTGCCATGATGGACTTTACAGCAGCCAACGAGTCAAACCCTCTTAAACCAACGAATCAAACCCTCTTAGACCAGCGACTCCAACTCTCTTAAACCAGCGAGTCAAACCCTCTTAGACCAGCTACTCCAACTCCCTTAAACCAGCGACTCAAACCCTCTTAGATCAGCTCTTTTAAATACAGCAAAAACCTAACAAGCAGTTGCTTGGCGTCCATAGAAAGGACAGATGGACAGATTATACGTTTTTGAGGTTCATTTGCTGAAAATGTCATTATTCAATTATTTTATTTTTAATGAGTGAAAATTAATAGATATTTCCGCTTGTGTATGAGATTGCAGGGCCTTAGAAGACATCCTGGGCCTTAGAAGATGTCCCGCCCCTCTGTAGAAGCCCCGCCCCTCTGTTTTCTTACCGTTCTTAAGCTTCTTAGCTTCTGGCCTCACAGGGTCCTCTGCTCACTGGGGGTGTGTTTATGGAGCTGCTCCCCAGCCAGTGTCTCGCTCTCTGCCTCACAGGAGCTGCCCGAGGATATGCGCAGGCCCAGGGTGGAGTGTTATTGGAGGGGTGGGGATTAGAGCTCTGACCTGGGTGAGGTGTAGGAGCAGAGCAGCCTGGCGAGACGCAGCATAAATCTCAGAGCAGGAGAGAAGCGAGCTTAGAGCTCTGCCCTTCATGCATGGGCACGTCAACCAGAGCAGAAACCTTTGCTCTCGTCTGGCTATTGCAAAAGACAGACGCTATGACTGTGGTCCTTAAAATGTGGTTTGTGGTGAATATGTGGTCCTGAAATGTGCTCTCCTGACCACAGCCATTACCCTATTAACACACAGAGCATGTATAGCCTTTTGCACTCTTAAGCAGGTGCTCTGGAGTCATAGACTTCTTATTCTGTCCAGTGTCACAGTAAAGGACTCCCACACGTTCTGTGTTACCAATGTATGTTAATGGAAATTGAGAATAACGTAGGCCTGAGGTGCAACCCTGCAGCACATATTTACAGAATTCAGTTAATTTTTTGATCCCATAAAACCAACGAGTGGAAAGAACTCCAGATAACAGCTAGTGGTCTTTAAATCTGCTTTAATGTTCAGTTGTTGGTAATGTGGTATTTGGGGCTATTAAAAAGAAACACGTTCTGGTATAAAAGCATTTACATCACAGACTCTAACCATTAAAGCCACTCTACATCAGATCATACTTTAGTTCAACAGACTACATCAGATCATACTTTAGTTCAACACACTACATCAGATCATACTTTAGTTCAACAGACTACATCAGATCATACTTTAGTTCAACAGACTACATCAGATCATACTTTAGTTCAACACACTACATCAGATCATACTTTAGTTCAACAGACTACATCAGATCATACTTTAGTTCAACAGACTACATCAGGTCATACTTTACTACATCAGACTACATCAGGTCATACTTTACTTTAACAGAATACGTCAGATCGTACTTTACTACATCAGACTACATCAGGTCATACTTTACTACATCAGACTACATCAGGTCATACTTTACTACATCAGACTACATCAGATCATACTTTACTACATCAGACTACATCAGGTCATACTTTACTACATCAGACTACATCAGATCATACTTTACTTCATCAGACTACATCAGATCGTACTTTGTCATCATTTTCTTGCTATGTATTTCTTACTATTACTTTTTAAAAAACAGTACTTATTTTAACATTTTTCAAATGTATAAATGCAAAAAATAAAACAATGTTAGGACCGTTAGATTATACATACCAGGTCCCAATAGGTTGTACAGTTCAAATACTAGAGGTCTTCTGTACGTCCGTATGTTCGTGTGTGTGTGTGTGTGGGGGGGGGGGTAGAAGAGTGTGTATAAGCGAGGTGTTCTGTACGTCCGTATGTTCATGTGTGTGTGTGTGTGTGTAGAAGAGTGTGTATAAGCGAGATGTTCTGTACGTCCGTATGTTCATGTGTGTGTGTGTGTGTGTGTGTGTAGAAGAGTGTGTATAAGGTGTATGAGGTGTGTGCTGATGACACGGAGACAGAAGCAGAAGAACAGAGGGGCCATTGTATGACACTATTTTTAGGATGAGAGCAGGTTTAACAACAGTCCCAAATCACCAAAACTGCACAGCAGAATTATGGGTAAACTGTGTCTCGCCCGGCTTGTGTTGACAAATCTATTTTGCAATCTTTCACACTAAAGAACTGGTCATGGTACACTGTGAATATCTAGATTGTGCTCATTCTGGTATTTCTGTAATGTTTTATTCATTTAAAACTATTCACAAATATATCTATAATTAAAGACATCAATAATAAAGTGTGTGTGTGTATGTGTGTGTGTTTGATCTTGTGTGTTTGTTTAATATCTCAAAGTTTATGCAGTTTCATCATCTGTTTCTGTAGAGATGAGCATTGTGGGTTGTTTTTAGTCAAAAGTAGCTGTGTACCGCAACATCTGTGTGTTTATGACCCAGACAGTCTGACCGAAAAATCAATGTGTGTCTATAACTGCCTGCTGTATCTGTGACAAAGGAAAGGCCAACTTCATCTGTCTGAGTCAGAATTGCTTCTCTCTCTCTCTCTCACACACACACACTCCCCCCATTTCTCTCTTTCTGTTGTATACAGTATTTAGAATTAGACTGAAGCAATGGAGAGGACTGAAGGAACGGAGAGAGCTACGTTGAATAATGAATCCTGAACGACGCCTGTCTTGACTGCACAACATGGCTGGCATGCAGTCGCAGCTGTTTTATCTTCCACTGCAGCCTAGATAAAACCCTTTAGCCATTTATATCAACAGCTTCTTCTTTCTTGGTTTTCTCAGCACCCGTATGTTTATTTTACTCTTAGCACAGGCAGAACAGACGCTTTACACATCTCCTGCTGAGTCTTTGACTCCCCCCACTGTGACCACGCAGAGCTGCAAATGACTGGTAGGTAGGATAGTGCCGTCTTAATGAGATAAAGATGGTCAGCCGAGGGGTGAGGAGGGTGCGTGGCTCAGCTGTGGTTCAAACCTCAGCCAGTGCAGCCACTGGGACAACTTACAGGATTTGATATGTTTCAGTGTTTATGATGCAGACTAGATGCTGACTGGTGAACTGCATCCAGCACACACTTCGCTCCCCAGTCTAGAGACTTTGGAGTAAGTGCTGATGATGCAGGCATGAGATCGGCGTGCGCTTGTGACAAAACCCGCGTGTGAATGCACCTGTTCTGTCACCTCACGCGTTTAGTGTCAGTTTGGACCGATCCAGGGTGTTGTGTGAAACATGTACTTGTACTCGTATTAGTGCATCCTGTGCCGCGAACGGTAAAGACGTCCCAGACGTCCCTAATATCACAGCGCAGCTACATGAAAATAGCATTAGCACCTTACGTCAGTTGAGTTTCGGTGACGGTTCCGTCTCTACTGTGTCTTGCCCTGTACAGTATTGTGTCTTTCTCTCAGTGGGTGATGCTGCTGATTTCTCACCACAAGTGTGTCAGTACGCAAAACCACGCAAAGCTGTGCAGGACATCCAGTGACATTGTTGGCATGTTTCTTCCCAGGGGCAGAAGAACCCTCTCTTCCACCCCGCAGGTCTGAGAGGTGAATCACGTTCAGGGCTTAATGCCCTAACACAACATGGCAGAACTCTACAGCGCTCAGAGACCCAGTGATGGTGAGAGTGTGAGATCTGGCGACCACGTGGATCGCTTTCGTTTGGCCGGAATCCCCACACGAGTGTGATGGAATGACGCCTGGTTACGCCTGGTGACTCAACTTTAAAGTTTGTGCCAGAGCCCACAAACAACAACTTTATTATTCATTAGTTGTCACGCCTGACAAACGCATTAGATGGTACCCTGACACCTACAGACATGTTATCTACAACATTACAGCCATTTTCTGGGCAATTGTAACTTAATCTCTCACACTTGTAGCAAACTTTTTAGCAGCGAAACATTTTTTATGTGTCTCTGAGTAACTAGAATAGTCTAGAGAACAGCTTTCAAAAAAATAAGAACTTAGAAGACAAACAGTATCACAGAAAAATTAAAAAACATTAAACATACAAGTTAAACACTCGTGCTGTTTTCCTGTCAAAAATATTTGAAAATTGTACACTGGAAGTAGTTCTGGTTATCATGTGTGGGCGTGGCAGGAATGAAGCATCAGACCATTCTGCAGGCACATGTGGGCGTGTCCGAAATGTTGCGCTGTTTTCTTGACTACCACAGACACAGTAATCCAGCACAGAGTGGCACAGTTCCAAAAACAGCTTGGATTAGACTGAATACATGATTGGCAAGTGCAGCAGTATCCAATCAGATTAACTCTTATTCCCTTTAGAAAACAGTGTGAGCCTGCAATACAGTGCAGGGAGCAATTCTGCGATTGCAGTAAGCAGGCAGGAATTATAATTATTTTATAACATATATTTTTACATTATTATTATACTTATTTTCCATGCAGGAAAATTAATTCCCAGATGAAAGAACAGACATGCTATAATATCTATAATAATAATAATAATTATTATTATTATTATTGTTGTTGTTGTTGTTGTTGTTGTTGTTGTTAACAACAACAATAATGCAATAATTGTGTATTTTATTGTTTCATTGTTATTGTTGGCTCACTGTGATGAAAATAATATAAATGTTTACATAATTGTAATATGACAAATTATTTAAATTATAGAATTTTTCACACATGATGACACACCAACTATCTGATTCACATTTAATAGGCACAATAGAATAGTTTTTCCTTATGTAAAAAATCATTAAAATCCTTGGAGGAGGTGCATGGGTGCATGCATGGGTTTAAGCCACAGTGGGTTCACTGCACTGGTGCGTTTGAGACGCAACACCACCGCTACACCCACCGCCACACCACCCCATCCACCTTGTCACAAATGCCGTTATTTTTACCACCGTATTAACACATGGCAGTAAACATGTGGACCCTGCGTACTTAGTCAGTGTTGTTAGGGACCTTCAACAACCCAGTGAAGCCACACAATTAGAGCCTTATTGTGCAGCTACAGTTCTATCAATACCTTGTGTCAGTGCCTAAAGCTAGTAAACAACTGGATGAGAGGAAACCTCCGACGCCTAAACGAGAACAGACAGAGGTTTAATTATATCTGACAGTAAAGAGCAAAGGCATAAGATCAGCGTTTATGCTGACACCAGAGCATCAAAGTCTAAAATCCATGCTAGACATCTTGCCGTAATAATGGATTCAGATTTGAACTTTAGCGGTCAAATCAAATCAATAACAAAGTCAACCTTTTGCCCTCTGAAGAATATGTGTATAAGCAGGACCTGGAGAAACTAATCCATGCATTTATCTCCAGTCTTTCATACTGGTGTTCCCACATCCACAATTAAAGAATTACTTCTTCTCCAAACTACAGCTGCTAGAACACTTACTAAACCAAAGACACGTGATGGTTCAACTCCAACCTCTCAAATCCTTACACTGGCCCCCAATTCATTATACAATTGATTTTAAAGTACTTCTTCTTTATAAATCACTGAATGACTGTCTATTCCTGTCTGACCATTAGGATCTAATCAACTAGTGGTGCCTTGAATCAGAACCAAACAAGGAGAGCCAATGTTTAATCGTTATGCTGGCAGGAGCTGGAATACTCTTCCTGATAATGTTAGATAAGGCCCAAATGTCACATTTTAAATTTCAGATTAAAAATGTTCTTGTTTCTTTGTGCCTTTGTCTCGGTTGCATTTTTAGGTTTCACTACTTAAGCGCACTTTTATTTCTTTTCATTCCTAACTTTATTGCGATTGGTTTTTTTTGTGCAAAAGCCTTCCTGAAGTTATAGATCTCAGAATGCAATAAACTAATTAATTATTTATAAATTATTTTAAGTGAGGCGCTGTGAATTGCCACTGTGTATGAAAAGTGCTAAACAAATAAGCCTCGTTTTGCTCTGGGGTTTTGATAAAAAGGATAAAATTCATGTGTCTTAGAGAGACATGATCCCTCACTATCCCCATGCTATGAGATGCTCCAGTCTCAAGGTGGTTGGATCAGTATGTGGTCATGAAATTAAAGTGTTTTTATGACAATGACTGCATGACCTATTTGGCTTCATTGTGAGTGAATTTTAAAGATTCTTCCAATAAGTTTTGATTTTGGAAACATCTAAACTTGTGGTAGTAAATAGCACCTGCATATAGGTATTTGGTTGCAGCTGTTCTAAAATCCTCTCGTATGATCTTGTAAAAATCTTGATAATTGTTTTAAAGGTTTTACATTGAAAGTATTCATAAATGTGTGTTTATAGATGATCTTGAGGCATAGTGAGTTCCTTGACTAGACTTACTGTTTAGTATTTAAAAATATTCTCAATTCTTAAGGATTTATAATTTGTTTTAGCACCTTAATTCTAGACAGTCCCTAGTGCAGTTTAGTAGGTTTTATCTGTATCACACAACAGCACCATCAATCTGCACAGTAAAATCTTTTTTTTTAAATAAAGTGCAGTTCACATAACATTTGAAGTCCTTAAATATACCAGTTTATGCTCCACAGAGCTGGTTCCTACATGGATGCAGTCATGTTTAAATAGATTTAATGCAGAATCTCTGAATCACCCAGACCACTAGGTGTCAGTATAATGTTTGAGAATGTAAAGAAGAATCATTGGAAAAGTTATTTATTGTTCCTTAGACAAACATCTTAGGAGCCCACCGTGAGGGCAGCACCAGGTAATATGTACTTTGCAGGATATAAGATTAGTGATTACTGAACAATTCGAAGACAGCGCACGCCTTCTACTGACAGTTCCAAGCACTCCAAGGCATTGGACAGCATCAGGGCTACAGCTGGGATTCAAACCTGAGTCACTGAAAGCAGCACTGAGTCTGCTAGGGCATAAAAGCCAAAGCAGTTTTAAATGAGCACTTACTGAATGTGCTTCATGGTTCTGGAGCCAAGGCACAGGAAATCCCTGTACAGTTATTCTTCTCAGGCTGTCAGATGAAGTGATTCATGGTAGGAAGCCTTCTGGTGGCATTTGGGTTTGAACCAATGCAGGGCTGTAGAGGGAGCCTGGGGCTAATAATACATCTCTGTAAGTTTCAGCAAAAGGACGACGTCCATAGTTTGAGTCCCTCTTACACTGGGCTTGACGCACAGCCACCTTCCGTTTCATAAACCTGGTATTTCTCCATAGGAGAACTGTTTAGCTTTCCACTGCTCGTTTCATTTTAAGGATCGGGTGTTTAGATTGCTGCATTTCCAGAACAAATGGAACGTGTGCTGATGCTTTTGCAGAATGCTTTCTCTCTCTTCTGAATGCCACATTCTATGATAGTGTCGGCACGATGTTGAGATAAGTCATCTGTTGCCTACCTCTCCCAGTCTCCACGAACGATCAGAAGGTTTCTCTTGTCATTGGACACAGCACTCACTGTTCAGCCGTGCGTTATGGTCCCTTTGTACCTGGTATTCATGTTACATAAGAAACACAGAAACCATGCGTAATTCCTCTGCAGGCCTGTTCTGTCTGCATAGTCACACCAGTGCTTTGGTCCATGAGGAACATACTGAAGCATAAAGTGTAGGACAGTGACATTACTGTATCACAGCGACATTACTGGAGCACAGTGACATTATTGTAGCACAGTGACTCTTCCCCCATCCCCAAATCCCTGTCCTCTTCCCAGTCCCTGATTCAGTGTTATCTGCTATTCCATTGGTGCAACAAATATCTCCTCGTTTTACACAATCGGAAGGTCACACACAATCTACCGGTTTTAATTTATTCAAAGTGAAATGACACACAGGCAGGCGCACCCCCCCACACAGACTTGGTTTCCAGGCACATCTTCCTGTCCCTTTGCATTATTCCACAGGTTTGATGAGCATTGAGGTGAGTGGTTAGCACAGTGCTACAAATATTCAGTCATGCTAGACTGGCCATCGTTTCAGCAGGTTTTGCCTACACCAGCACAAAGCTTAGAAATAAAACTGTTTTTCCTAGACATTGATTCAAATCCCTTTTGTCAAAAGCTTTTGACACAATGTGCTATATTTATATGCTAATATGCATATCACAGTTTTTCATAGGAAACATATGAAAGGTACATATGTTCTAATTACCCCCCCATCCTCCTCTCTGTCCAACTCATCCCCCTCTCCCTCACATTCTTTCTTCCAATCTTTTTCCATTCAAACCTTTTTTCCAATTACACTTTCTCCTGTTCTCTCTCTCTCTCTCTCTCTCTCTCTCTCTCTCTCTCTCTCTCTCTCTCTCTGCAGGTGTGTGGTAGACTGATCCCTCCTGAGTGAGGTGGTGGGGCACTCATGGCAGGTGTGTGGGGCCTGGGCTGGCTGGGTGTGAGCCTAGCTCTGCTGGCCCTCGCCCCGGTGTGCCCGAGCTGCCCGCCACGCTGTGACTGTGTGGCTCAGCTCCGCTCCGTCTCCTGCCAGCGCAAGCGTCTGTCTGGCGTGCCCGAGGGCATCCCCACGGAGACGCGGCTGCTAGACCTCAGCCGCAACCGACTGCGATGGGTGGCACCCGGAGACCTAGCGCCGTACCCACGGCTGGAGGAGCTGGACCTGAGTGAGAACCTCATCTCCACACTGGAGCCCAATGCCTTCGCCAGCCTGCAGGCCCTGCGCTCACTGCGTCTCCGTGCCAACCAACTGAAGCTGGTGCCCATGGGCGCCTTCGCTCGCCTGTCCAACCTCACCACCCTTGACTTGAGCGAGAACAAGATCGTGATCCTGCTGGATTACACGTTTCAGGACCTACGCAACCTCAAACACCTTGAGGTTAGTGGGTGGATGGATGGATGGATGGATGGATGATGGATGGATGGATGGATGGATGGATGAAAGAAACGGATGTATTCATATGAAAAAAAATGTAAATGTTGATTGAAAAATCATGCAAATCAAATGTGCATGTTCACAAGCATACTTAAGTAGATCTGAAGTGTGTACTTAACCCCCCCCTCATTCTCCAGGTTGGTGACAACGACTTGGTCTACATCTCTCATAAGGCTTTCTTGGGCTTGCTGGGTCTAGAGGACCTAACAGTTGAAAGATGCAACCTGACATCCATCTCTGGCCAAACGTTGTCCTACCTACGCAACTTGGTTACCCTTCGACTCCGCCACCTCAGCATCTCCGCCCTCGAGGACCAAAACTTCCGCAAGATGGCTGCTCTACGAGGTCTGGAGATTGACAACTGGCCATTCCTGGAGTACATATCTCCACTCAGCTTCCAGGGCCTAAACTTGTCCTGGTTGTCTATTACTTATACCAACATTACTGCCGTACCTTCTGCTTCTTTCCGTAACCTTGCATACCTGACCTCCCTCAACCTGTCCTACAACCCTATATCTGTCCTGGAACCCTGGGCATTCAAGGATCTGATAAGGCTGAAAGAACTGCACATGGTCAGCACTAACTTGCAGACCGTGGAGCCACACGCCCTGGGTGGCTTGAGGCAGATCCGAGTGCTCAACCTGTCCAGCAACGAGCTTATCACGTTGGAGGAGAGCTCCTTCCATTCCGTCAACAGCCTTGAGACTTTGCGGGTGGATGGTAACCCTCTGTCCTGTGACTGCCGCCTCCTCTGGATCCTGCAGCGCAGACGGACCCTGAACTTCGATGGCAAGGTGCCGGTGTGCTCTGGACCAGCTGAAGTCCAGGGCAACACGCTGAGCAGTTTTACCGATTCAGCACTGTTTGATTACTTCACCTGCCAGAAACCCAAGATCCGTAACAGGAAGCTTCAGCAGTTGGCGGTGCGCGAGGGCCAGTCGGTGTCCTTTCTTTGTCATGCCGACGGTGAACCGGTTCCTGCCATCATCTGGATCTCACCGCAGCGGCGGAAGATCACGTCTAAAAGCAGCGGCCGGATTACGGTCCTGTCAAGCGGGACTCTGGAGATCCGCTACGCCCAGGTGGCCGACAGTGGCACGTACATCTGCATCGCCAGCAACGCCGGTGGAAACGACACCTACTTTGCCACGCTGACGGTGAAAGGGCAGCCGCTAGACTCGGCCCTGTTCGCCAACCGCTCGCTGTACGCGGCGGACTTCAACGACACGGCTCTCAACAGCACTCGTGTCTTTCTCAAGTTCACGCTGGACCTCACCACCATCCTGGTGTCCACTGCCATGGGTTGCATCACCTTCCTGGGTGTGGTACTCTTCTGTTTCCTGCTGTTGTTCGTGTGGAGCCGCGGACGAGGCCAACGCAAGAACAACTTCACAGTCGAGTACTCATTTAGGAAGACAGAGGGCCCCACCACCAGTGGGACCTCCGGAGGGACCCGCAAGTTCAACATGAAAATGATATGAAACAACGCAGCCAGGGGTCCCCTAGGGGAGGCATGAGCACCCAACACAAACACTCAGTGCTGATTCGCAGAAAACATGCAGCAAAACTGTGAAAAAAATCCTGAAGGTCAAGATTTAAGATTTAGGAACTGCCGTGCTGAAACTTACCTTGATCTCAATGCCGTTAGAAAGGGAAATACTTCTGCAATGGTACTGTTATTACTGTGACACTAAGTCACTTCTTATGACTAACTTGAATATTTAATAATCTTAGAAAATTAAGCTAAACATTAACTTTCCTTTCCCAGCACTATTTGCTTGGGTGGTTGGTTGCCACTTTTCTATAAACACAAAATCCCATCGTTAACACCATTAAACTGATAACTATTTTCTGAATGCACAATCTGAACAACACCTTAGAGGGAATGGAGTGGCAGCCAATCCCGAAACTCTTTCCATCAATTTAACATACAGTAGCTTCATAAAATAACATTGTACAACTTACAAATGCCAATTATGAAACTATCAGTGCACAGTTTAAGCACAGTTTAAGCTATTTGCATAATTCCTTTTTAATTAAACCCCTACCTTAAACATCATACTGAGACAAGGATCTAAACAGGGCCTGGGTTTGACTGCAGAGAAAAGCAGTCGACCACCATACAGTTTAAGAATGAACACAAACCAAAAAGAGAATCCGTTAACTCCCGTTGAGTTTGAGAGCTCCGAGATTTGGTCATTTGGTGTGTCTGCGATTGGCGCTGGGTGAGTTGGGGCGAAGCACACTGGCCGTAACCTTGCCAACGCAGTGCTGCCATGGCGACACCGACGCTGGTGCTTCTTTAGCAGCACTGCATTGCAGGGGGGTGCACGTTAACGTGCAACCAGGACCTCAGGGTCTGGTTAGGAAGCCAAGCCTTGGGTACTGGCTGCACTATTAATGCATACAGAGTGTTTGGACCAGGGTGCTGGAGAGCTGGTATGGAGGAAGTTACCCTCTCATCTCCTCTCCCTCCCTGGGTACAGGCACATGCCCACGACCCACAGGCCTTCATGGGGGGAGGTCACCTGGGCGTCAGGGCCGCTGGATGTCAGACAGACGGACACACACACACACACAGACGACACACAGAGAACACACACAGAACATACACATAAGCCATATGCGTTCATTTCCAAGCATAGCTTTATTTATTTACAATGCACACGCGGTAGAGTGAAAGGCGTGAGGCACACGCGCTAGAGTGAAAGAGGCGTGAGGCACACGCGCTAAAGAGAAATAGGCGTGAGGCACACGCGGTAGAGTGAAAGGCGTGAGGCACACGCGCTAGAGTGAAAGAGGCGTGAGGCACACGCGCTAGAGTGAAAGAGGCGTGAGGCACACGCGCTAAAGTGAAGCTTCCTCACCACAAAGGAGTTGTTCTTTCAGCTAACTGTATATTACCAGAGCTCCTTTTATTTTTCTATTCTGCCATTGTACAGATATTTGTGTTTGATTAACTTGCCTAATAATTGATCACTTACTGTGTTAATTGAAATGCATGTTACGTTCGTAGCTGCTTTAGCCTGACCACGCACATCCATTTAATGATGTTAACGGGGTTTTATTGTGGTGGCCTTGACAGTAATGGCACCAAGTAAAATATGATTATATTGTTTATTGCAATACGTTTATTGCTGCAGTGTTAATGTAATGTCAGGGTAATGTTTCATAGTTTGAGAAAGTTTCTTACTGGAGTTGGACTGTTGGATGGATGCATTCAGACTGTCTACCCAATGCCCAAAAGCACACACTGATATAGTGCATTCAGTATTACAATCATGCCATACCGCCATTTAAAGCCTTCTGATAACACATTGATTATAGGGTCAGTAGTATAGAGATGTATATATATTATCATTTAGCCTCTAACCAGCAGTTTGTCTCTATCACTCTATACATCATCACAGTATGCGACACCTGCAGGGAATCTGTGGAAAAGGATATTTGTTGATACTATTATCATCACAACACTCTGGTTCATTTTTTTTCTGACTCTTATTTTGGCGGCCAGTGCGCAAAAGTCTCTGCTTCTCCTGCCCAGTCTTTGCCCCCCCCATTAATCCCCGCCCCCTACACCCCGACTGGGTCTCAATGAGGGAGGGGTCCCTGGCTGGTGACCACGGATGTAAATGAAAATCATGACACCCATCTAGCCTATGTGTATTTGACTGTAGAAGGTATGAACTCTTGATATGTTACGTTTGATGTATTTTGTACTTACTTAGAATTCATTTTTTGTTGTTGTTTTTGATGTTTCATTACCAGTTGTCATCCAATTTTTACGTTAATGAATGATCTGTTCCCAATACTTTCACCACAAAAAGGAAGTTTACTGAGAACAGGGTGCAGGTTGTAATATATGATATACGATCAAAGTTAATCAAAATAACTGAAAATTAGTTCTTAACAGGAGTTAGCGGTGCGCACCCTGTTGGCATATAGAGAAAAAAACTAAACTCCACAACAAAAATAACGTAGATCTGCTATTGTAGTTCTGCTAAAAAATTAGCAAGTTTTCAGAACAGATTCAGGAGCCAAAGAATCATTAGTATAACGATGATTCCAGGTAAACGAATCGCTCTTTTGGTGCCCACCCGTCTTCGTCGTTTCGCTTATTTAAAATGGAGCTGTGTTCTCAGACCCCACCGAGATCATCAGCAGTGGCGTAGCCCGGAGAGAGCTTGTGAGTACAGTCGATGTTGTTCTTGTGACTCGGTGTCGTTTCGTTCGTTTGGTCGATTCGTCGGATTCGTTTTCTAGGTTCGTTAGCTCTTTTAGTTAGAGTTAGCTATTAGCCGTGCAGTCATTCACTGTGTTTAGATGTGGTGATAGATGGAGAGAAAGGAGGCCCAGGTGGGATGTGAACCCGCATCCTCCCGGCATCACCCAATCCCCTTTGATCCCGCCCCGCTTCCACTGGGGTCCGTGGACCCGCACCGACCGGGACTCGACGCTTCTGTCGCCCCTGTATCAACAGACCAATGACACTTGAGAATAGCCTACAGAAAGAGAATGTGGTGTAAAAATACTCTATCGAATACGGAGTGTTCTTGAATATTAGGTGACAAACAGTAAACTTTGACGTCTTGGGGGCAGATACAACAGTGTTAATACTATAATACTGCGAGGCTTTCCCCCCCGTACTGCATCCCCCATGAAATGACGCAAAGTGAAAAAAATATTCTAGTAAGTTTCACAGGTAAAGTTAATGGGTAGGAGCTTTTCAAAGTGTTTTGACATAACAGTTCGTTCCAAGGATTACACATTTTTAGGCCTGTTAAATACATCCAGTTGAGCTGTTTCAGTTCTGTCAGTGGCTCTGTATGTTGTCAGCTATAAGTTTGACAGACAGGAATCCCTTTAACCTCCATTCGGTCCTCTTCTGTCTCTGTTTCAGCGGTTTTTTTTCTTCTTTCCCCCTGTCTTTCCCTTTTTCTTTCTATTTTCGCTTTCTTTTCGTCTCCCTCCACGTCTCTGAGGACTGAAGCTTTGACGCCTGCCTCCGACACACGTTCTGCTGCGGTAACTAAAGCTCCGTCGAAGAGCGAGAGAGAGAGGGAGAGAGAGAGAGGGAGAGAGAGAGAGAGAGCCCGCTTACACATTCTCCCCTACAGCTGCTCCACCTCAACCTGTCGAGTTTGGAAATGACAGAAAACGCTTCCGATTGCTTTTTTCAGACATGATACTTTCACCAGGATTATTATTAAACTGAGAGGATTTATAAGATCGATGACCTGATAAAACGTTACGTGAGGAGTAACCTAAATCTGGAAAACAACTACGGCTAAATACGATTTAAAAACTACACACAATCAGTTAATCAAATATTCTTTTTTTAAAAAGCAAAGATAATATTTTCTTGCACCCCATGATATTATCAGATGGCTGAGTAATATATTTGCATTGATATATTTAGTTCACATAAAAAAGCATGGAATTTTTATTTTAACAGAATGACATCAGAAGCAGCATTTTGCCAAATCTAATATTATGAATTTGCAAGTGCCCCACACATTTTCTTAGATGTTCATTTTCTCAAGTTTACGGTTTAACCTCATCTCATCTTTACAGTTTAACCTCATCTCATGTTTACAGTGTAGTCTCATCTCATCTTTACAGTTTCTCATCTCATGTTTACAGTGTAGTCTCATCTCATCTTTACAGTATAACATCATCTAATTTTTCCAGTGTAGTCTCGTCTCATTTGTTCAGTGTAGTCTCGTCTCATTTTTCCAGTGTAGTCTCGTCTCATTTTTCCAGTGTAGTTTCATTCATGTGATCATAATAGCATAACTCTTCTTTTTCTTTCTCTGATCTTCTGAAAGTAGGTCTAACACCTCATCAGTCTGCCATCATCTGCTGTCTTTTGCACACACAAGCAACAGGCGACCTATCGCTTGCTCTTTCTCGCTCTCTCTCTTCACACCTTCATGCATCCCACACAAATGTGGCACACAAAAGCATTTGTATACCGTAGCTGAGGGAGACAAATACACACACGCACCCCAGTGTTCTGCAGGCGCATACAATACGATAATACTTGATCTTAAAACACAAGCTTATCAGCAGCGTGCCGAAAATCCATGTAAATAAGACACATTATTTATTTGTGCATTATTTTTCATGTATTCCCTTTATCTCAAGGTATACATGAAAAACCAGTGCTCTTCATTTGTGTGTCTGGCAGATGTACATAATGGTGTTTAAAGGGATTCCAATTGCATTAAGCGAGAATAACAATACATAATTCTTAAAAGAACAACAACAGAGTATCTTCATATTAAGGCTTGCCTGACGTTTGTTAAGCAGCATTTATTTTGACATAGACTAGAAGAAATGGATAAAATATTTCGCTCGAACATCGATCACCAAGAGTTAAAAATGTCACCACTGCCCCCTGGTGGTGAACATTTGTTAAAACATGCATTTCATGTCATAATCCCGATTGTTTTTTCTGGTTACCAACATGTAATACGTCAATAAGTAAGACTGTTAGTCTCAAAAACAATATTATAACGATAATATCTTTACTCAGTTAAATGTTTTATTGTACGTGGAGAAATTTAACAAGCACACCGGGGACCACGAACTAGTCTCATTCAGGCAAATTCTGAAACGGTTTCAGTTCGACCTTCTACACGGATCGAGATTTCTGATTCAAATAAATGTCAAACTCTTCTAATCCTGGATTTATTAGCAGTCCTTATTCGAAAGAATGGTAGTAGCTTTGTTGACAGCTTTGAAAGATTAACGTAGAATAGGCTATATGAAAAATATCTAAAGTGCCATGGTTTTGCTGACACATTTCCTGTTAATATTTGTACTTATAATAAATAAATCTTGTCAAGAGATTCAGGAATGCTACTCTTGAAATGGTTTTCTCTCTTGTGAACTAGCAGGTCTGATCTATGCATGCCTTTCTTTGAAATCTCTAAAACCTTCCAAACGTTTATTCTTATGTAAATCTCATTTAACGTCCTTAAAGCACACTGTGGGACTGGATGAAAAATTATACCTAGGATTATAATCTTTTAAAATAAGCCATATATGCTCGGATCCTGGAGCAGAGTGTTGTGTTCACTCCTTTGTGTTTATTTCTGTCTTTGGGTTTATTATATGCCCGCAGTCATTCCCACTGCGTTAACCCTAGTATTATACACTCAAGGTCAGAGAGGACTTGCTTCTAGGTATGTGGTTCATTTAGTTTTTTGATGATACAAAGGATGAATGTGTGAAGACGTGTGATCATCTGTCTCTCTCTCTTTCTCTCTCTCTTTCTCTCGCTCTCTCTCTCTTTCTCTCTCTCTCTCTTAGTCTCTCTCATATAATAATGTGACTCTGCTATTAAGACTTACACTCAGATCCACTGAAAGTCTAAGCACAGTCATAAAACAATTTCAAGGTGATCTGTCACAGATGTTAAGGAGAACATCCCAAAACGAGCTACCACAGCAGTACCACGTTGAACTGGAGGGTTGGATGTGGTCAGATCTTTGCTCACCTGCCACTCGAAATCTCTGCTGCACAAAACACACAAAGCTTATACGGGTTTTTGTTCTTGAGTTACAGTCATACCACAACCAGCCTTTCAGAGCCTTTACTGGTTATATATATATATATATATAAATATCTTCATGCCCAGGAAATTCAGGGATTGTACATCAGATAGTGTGTGCGTGAGAGTTGCATGATATCCTGACCCAGATCAGTTGGGTTCCTTAAGGGTGATCATGATTTCACTACCAGTATTTCATCCAACCCCACAGCAGCTTGGTCTTGTTTTGGATATTATGTTTTCTAAACATATATTTGTTTTATACTGTTTGTCTTGTAAAGAAAAAAAGCACATTTTCTTCATAAAAGCATGTTCTACACTGTGGACTGTCTCTCTGTCCTCTTTCATGCGTGTTTGTGTAAATGTGCACTGTCATGACCCCTCCACCAAACCACAGTACACATACAACACCTAAATTACCATTAGGGTGGTCAGAGCGCAGTGCTGTATTGTGACAGAATTCTCTGCTTTTTCAGTTGAGCTCTGTGCTTTGAGTTTGTCATCACTAGGTGGCAGTGATGAGACATAATCGACTAAGCCTTAAATCCCTGTCTTAAATCCCTGTCTTAAATCCCTATTAAATTTCACTTCAAATAGTACATTAGAGCGTTTTGTTCTGATCTTCGCTGATCATTAAAGGCAAAGGAAGCACTTCTTTTCCAATCGTTTCTTTATTTAATTAAACAAAACACACAGTTGATTTGTTTATCCATACTACTCGTTTCATTTCATATATGTTCTGTAACAGTTATTACTCGGTTTTGCCTTCTTTAAAGGACTCAACATGTGAACATAAGTAACTGTACAGGCCCTCTGTACCTGTGAGATTAAGACTGGGAGAACAGAAATTCTGAGAAATGAGTGTCCTACATGTATACAGTATGTGCGTCGTGTCGGAGGGAGAAGTACAGTGCAGGTGACCGAGGATGAAAAAATGAGCGGAGAATGGTGAGATTTCGATTGTCAGTCCTACAATCTTTGTACTCACAGGCACTCTCATAGTGCAGCTCGTGTGTCTGACACATTTCACACCCCTCCCCCTTCACGTCCGTCTCGTTTTTTAGTGGATTCCTTCTTTCAATTTATCCCCAGTCATGTGTGTCTTTTTAAATTAGGGAAGGTCATAACCCTGGAACAAACAATTCTACCCTTTCATTCTGCGCTTCCAGCCAGCCTTGTAGCTATTAACCTGTAACCCTGTGCGAGACACAAGTCCACGTGATTCAAAGGAGCCGCAGTTCTTGGTTGTCCCAACTGCGCCCCCTGGTGTTTGTAAAGTATACACCGGTATACTTCAGAGAGGGAGAGGAACAGCACAAGCACGGTGAGTTTTGGTGCACATAGCATAGGCACTTCTTTGAGGACAAAGCTGATATTACATTTGTTATGGGACCATGTCAGCTGCAAAGAATCATGGGAAACCATAGCTGGCTTTAATGTTCTGCAGTTCTTCCTCCAGGCATTCGATCCCAATACCCTGAGCAAGAGCTGATGTCCAAGAATCCAACAAATAGAGTGAAATCAGGGAGGTGGGGTTGGGATGGAGACAGGGAGAGAGGGAGCATGGGACCAGAGAGACAGGGGGTGGGGAGAAAGGGGTGGAGCACAGGACTAAGAGGAGGAGTGTACTGGAAGGGGTGTTTGCATAGCTCTCTGTGCAAAAAAATATTCACTTTTCACTCCTTGGTGTTTAGATTCTACAGGCACCACGCTCGTTAGAGGAGACCAACGACCAACTTTGCTATTTTACAGTGGTGGAATACGAGGGGTAGAGAGAGTGTAACAGTGGTGAACAGTAACTCCTCTACGATAGATGCACTATAGGAAAGTGTCTGTTTTGTTTTGTTTTAAATTAGACCGATAAGGACCTAGCTATATATTAACCTTTGTTCACAGATGTGGGCATGGCTCTTTATGGCAGTGTATAGTATCTATTAATGAAGACCACTAGATGGCAGTGGTCTGTGCTGATAAACGTCATGGTGAGCGTCGTATTGCGTAATTGGCCTATTTACCTCTCAAAGTCTCAAAGTAAGACTTGCTTGATGAAGTTTCAGATCTCCCTGCTATATGCTAATGACGACAGAACAGGTCAGTCAAGTCCAGATCCATGTTCTAACAATGGAAAGTTTGATATATTAACCGCTATATGTATTGTTCTGATCCAACAGATGTAAATCGAAAGTTGATGTCCATGGAGGTGGTGTGATTAATTGTTAGGACACTGTTTACATAGCAATCTCCACAAAAACAAACAAATTAATATCCAGTGTCACTGGTTGCAGGAGAGCTTAGTCATCTCTCTGAGGATCTGTCTCCCAGTCTTGGAATCTCGCCATCTTAACAGCGACTCTACCGTTGTCGCTTTTTTCCCTTCCTTCCTCCCATTCTTTCTCGTTTTTGGTTCCTGTCTTTCTCTCTCCTCCTCAGTGGAAATTGATTGTCTTCTACCATCACAAAGACACTTGTTTCTGATTGGTTCTTGGAGACCAGAGGAGGGAGAGAACTTGGCCACCAGGGGGTGCTCACCTCAACGCACTCCGCTGCTACGCTCCAGCTCAAAACGATGCGGAAAAGCTGTTTAACAGTACAACACACGGGCAGGTAGGAGGGGCCAACCGCCACGCACGCAGGCTTGTGGGTATCGGTAAGTAAACAGACGAGACTAAATCATAAATACAGAAATCTGAACTGGAAAAAACCCACAAAGTCGCGGGTCCAAACAGGCCCGGCATCGCCTTTAGGGTTTTGATTCATATATACATTTCAAACGCAACATAAGGATAAAGAGCGGAGGAGAAACACTGCATGCGTTTAACAAGGGAGGAGCAAAGTACACAAGCAACAAAAATGCAACAAGTACATAAATTAATTAAATTAATTAAATTAAAAATACATATCGAAAAATGGGCTTCGTATCTGTTTCGTCAGACGTTTCCCAGCCTGGCCAGTCTGCCTTTATCCCACGCCCTCTCTTGGACCAAGAAGGAAGAGTAATCCTGCAGTTTCTAAACACTTAAGTTTAATATCCATGCATAAAAGAACGGTCTGCATCTCCCTGTCAGCAGAGCCTCAGTTTTCTGGATTTTTCTTTTTTTCTCTTTTTTTCTTTTTCCCTTTTGTTAGATATCAGAATCACTTTAACAACACACGAGAAACATTATTCGAACAGAACTGCATTTGCGTATAAGATAAAAAAAAAAACCCATAAATGAATCGGACAGAGGGGGCGGGGAGAAACCCCAGACGCCAACCAAAATGTAACAGAAGGGAGATATTCTTGTAACACCTCCATCATGGTCTTGCGGATTTGAATTTGAATTTGAATTTGAATTTGAATTTGCCTTCCATTCCACTGCGTTCCTTCCCACTACCCCCTAACACCTTATTACCCATTCGATGTCTCATTTGAAAATAATGTCCTCTTTTCTACTTGAATGCTAATTAGGGCAACCACTTCGAATACAAGAGACAACGTGGGGGCTTCCTCCCAAATGCTGCACGTGTTTATCTCTGTAAATTATTAACAACGTCTTCATTCTGCCCACCTACCACAACATTCAGGAAGTCTGGTACACAATTTTAAAAAGTGGGTGGAGTTTCGGGGAGCATGCTACTGCAAAAACCCAAACCAAACATGGCAAAGCAACAAGAGAATACAGAACAGTATAAAGCTTCAAGTCACAATATTTCCAAAACTATTATTTTAGCAATATTCATTATCTTTAGGTACCAGTGCTATCATCATTATTGTTTTATTACATAGCCTTTACATTAAAGTTTTTGAGGTATATCAGAAATTTCATTGTCAACACATGCCTGCCAGGTTATACCATGAGACATGTGATTGGTGGAGGACTGGTAATCCAATGGGCCTGGCCGGATGAACGTGAATAAATGAGGCACATGATCTGCTGATCACTATGCACACACACCTCTGCCTTCTACTGCCTGCACACACACAAACACTCCCCTAATACTGTAAGTCACACAAAAATAGCTCTGTTGGGGGGTGTGTGTGTGTGTGCATGTGTTTGTGTATGCGTGCATTTGTGTGTGTGTGTGTGTGTGTGTGTGTGTGTTTGAAGCCAGAGATGTATAAGTGCATTAGGAGCAAAATCACACTGCAAGCTTAGCAAAACGCTCCCCAGTGATCTAAGCACTGTTGAGATGGTTAAAAAAAGAACACATGGAAATAAACACTTAAATATGCAAATAAATAAATGCATACATAAATAAAAATAGCAAATAGAAAAGGAATTTAACATTTCATACAAAAGCAAAGTGCTTCTTTATCAAAATGTAAAGTGATCATATCCTACTACTAGCACACAAGAATTACAGTATGCAATATTTTGTAAGTGGTTGTGTAAGTCTGTGCATGTTAGTGTGTGGTTGTGAGAAAGTGTGTGTGTGTGTGTGTGTGTATGTGTGTGTGTAGCCAGAGCAATCCCACCCGTGGTTGAAGGAAAAAGGCACTCAACATATACTGCATAGGAGCCACCTCCTTCACCGTGGCATAATGCAGTCTGACTGCTCCGTGTGTGTGTGCGTGTGTGTGTGTGTGTGTGTATGTGTGTGTGCCTGTCTGTCTATCTGTCCATCATTGTGCAGTTGTACTCACAAAAGAGAGTCCCATTTTGTCGCTACATTAATATTACATCAGTGTGTGTGTGTGTGTGTGTGTAAAACAACACATGGAGATGAGGTGGATGGGGAACGTGGTTTGGTAGAACTGACAGGCTGAAGGATCTTTGGTATTAGTGGTTGTGTTGCACGTGCCACTGTTTTTCTGTGAGGTAGCCGCACTGGTTCTCACTACAAATGATGTGTGTGTGTGTGTGTTCAGAATTGTTTTCACATTTTTGCTTCACATTTGACTTTGAAACATTGTTTAAGAACCTTGCTAAAAAAAGAAACCTCTAAACTTCTCAGGCTCTAGACTTGGTCACTGACAACTGTGTCTATGAATTTCTGCCCATTCCCTCAGTCTTGTCGCTTATGCTACAAATAGAAATTTAGCTTTCCACCCAGCTGAAGACCCAGTTCAGTTGATGGTCCCTGGGAATCCCACCTGACTGCAGCTGGCCACCGCTGGAAGGTTTTCAAGCGGCTTTGGGTGTTAAGAGCCTTTTAACATCCAGCAGAACCCCTCAAATTCAGAACAGGGGAGAGAAACAGAGGACCAGGTCGTCGTTTCATATATGAACATGAACCGTACATGAGAAAACGTCTAGCATCCGGCTTGGTGACGTCTGAGGTCTGAGAGGTTGGTGTCCAGAGGTTGCTCCGAACGAGGAGTCCGTCTTTTCGCGAGCATCACTGCCAAAACCGTTTTGGTTTTACGCAGTCGTCTCTGATTCCTTCCGGCTTGACTTTCTCAGAGTTTCACTTCGCTTCGTTTTTTCCGCAACATCGTTTACAAGGTGCTTCTTTACTTGTAGTTTACGCACAACAGAACACAAAGAGTTACATTTAATAGAAACTTTGTGTCTATGGTACTAATTACCCGCATCGTTATTATAGAGGAAAAGAGAGAAAGAAGGGAATTAGGTGAAGGGTTGGGGAGAGAGATAGAGAAGGATATTTACATTTTATTTCCAGTTGATTTAGTGGTACGTCTTGAAGTTTTTTTTTAACTATGTGAACTTATTTCTACACGTTTGATGTCAGGAATGAATGGTTTTCACCCCGTGTTGAGTTTTGCATGATTTGTCGGTTTCTTTGGTACACAACTCTGTACCGCACAGCCAGGAGGAAGGGTAGAAGATAGGGGGGGGGTTGGGGGGGCCGGGCGGCTCCGAGCCACTTTACCCTCCATGATTATCATTAAGGCATCTCTCATTGCCACTCAATCATACAGTGACATTTTACCTTTGGCCACTAGACACTGCCTTCCTCCACGCGCAGCAGAGAACAAGCAGCAGCTGCACTCTACTCTACTCCCTTTGGTTAGTGATTGTTTCGTCTTTTTACTCTTTGGTACATTAAAATACCTTTGGATTTAAATATAAAGTTCATGCAAAAAAAACGATGAAAACAAACATTACTGAGACTATTGTCGTTTGTGGTTAGTCGCTGAATGGTATGACATGTCTTACATTGGCCCCCATAACTGCGATTGCGATGCTACCTTAAATAAAATTGATAGGTAAATATCGAGTGCTGTCCAGGAGGTGGCGCCATTGCTCTACGCATGAGGAGCGCTCTGGTCGGCCCCGTGGGCTAAAATGATTCTGTAGGGACCGACGCAGAGGACTGATTGATTCTTCCCATCCCTTTGTCGTTGTGCTGAAGCGAGAGCGCGGAGCCACGCTGGCAGTGAAAAAAGAGACGCGATTAAACAAACCGGGACAGACAAACGTGGCCCGAAAATTTATACGCCTGGTGCGCCTGAGGCGTGTGATTGCGACGCACGAGCTCCGTTATCGTGTAAATTCTCTCGGCCATTCGCCATGACTTAAATTACCAAAGATCCAATTCAAAGAGAATGTGGAGAATTAAAGATGGTTGAAAATTGTGATTGTAATAACTGTAAAAAAGCAAAGAAGCTGCTAGCCGTGAAACACCAGCACAAGCTTTTGAACTTAAGTCTACTGATTTGAGAACAGTAGAGCCACGTGCTGAGACGTTTATTGCAATCTCTCCCTTGATCATTCTTAGTTAGATGTTTCTGTAACACGGGGGGCGCGCTGGGGGGAGAAGAGAGTGGCGAAGACATTAAAGCCACCTTACAGACCGAGGGTTAGATCTTCTTTGGCCAAATGCATAACTAATAAACACCGTACTGAAAATAAATCTGTTGCGTCTAGTGAACTTTGGAATCTTGAAAACTCATACAAACACGATAAAAGACAGGGTGTGTCTGCAGACCTTTTTCATGGGGCTGCAGGGCACCTCGTGTCCACGGAGGGTCCGGGAGGGGGGGGTTCGTTGTGGGGCGGGCGCATCCGGTGCCGGCCGCGCCGAGCCGAGCGGGTCGAGGTTTGTGGGCTCGCGTGGGTGCAGGAACTGGCCGTCAGCCGCACGCCGCCCGTCAGGCAGACGGGCCCCTCAGGCCTTGGAGAAGGCGGCGGAGGTGCCGGGCTGGCCGGGACCGGTGGCGGACGCGGCGGACGCGGCTTCATCGTGCCAGCGGTCCACACAGCGGCGCCGCGCGTTCATGAAGAAGTTGCTGACGGTGGAGAGCTCCAGACCCAGCTGCTGGGAGATGGTGATCTGCATCTCCTTGCTCGGACGCTTGTTCTCCTTGAAGATGGCGACCAGCGTGCGGCGCTGCAGGTCGGTGAAGACCAGCCGCTGCTTCTTGGGCGCCAGGCTGCGGTCCTTGTGCTGTTCCTGTTCCTTCCGCTTGCAGGCTGCAGACAGGAGAGAGCAAGAGAGAGAGAGAGACGGGGGCAGGAGAGAGAGAGACGGGGGCAGGAGAGAGAGAGACGGGGGCAGGAGAGAGAGCGTGAGACAGACGTATGTATTGAATGAATAATAGTACATAAGCCACAATATTAGATATAGATTTTTCCCTCCCACTGTTCTGTGCTCAGTGCTGATGTTTGGGATACATGGAGATCTGCAGGGTGGCAGCAGGTGGTGTTGGATTTGGTTAAATTAGGTGGTGATTAGCAAATCTATGGCAAATCTAAAACTATGTTTTTTTTCCTAGATTTACTAAAGAGTAGAATTAATTAGGTGTGTGTGTGTGTGTGTGTGTGTGAAACATGGAAAGCAGGATTTACTGTGTGTGTGTGTGTGTGTGTGTGTGTGTGTACGTGTGTGTGTGTACGTGTGTGTGTGTGCACGCACATAGCCTTTAATAGGAAGAGGGCATCCTCAGGGACTCGTGTCAGAGAACCCTCGAGCAAAATCCACTCTCCCTCTCCAAGCTGTTTGGAGTCATTCTAGGGATTTACATTCATGTGGTGGGCTTCACTTTTAACCACGCGGGCCTCTCTGGACAAAGAGAACGGGTCGAGTTCGAAAGGCTGCAGACACACAGCCAGACTGTCAGTGTTGGAAAAACCAGCTAGGAAAGCTTATCTGCAGGTAGTACTGCAGATCAATTCTGTGATAAATAACATTCAAAGGAATAGTAACATCCAGGCTGCCATTATTTGAATATTCAGTGCAATAACCAGATTCTCTTATTTTATGTATTTTAAAGGAACTCGGGCCTAATCACTAATTACTAATTAACGAGTGTTGTCGTGTTTGCAGCTCATTCAACAGTTCATTCATTTTAGGTTTTATTTTTCTTTCTGTATTTGTGCGCATTCAGTGAGCTCTGTGAAGACCGCTCTGTGAAGACCGCTCTGTGAAGACCGCTCTGTGCATAGTACTCACGCTGCTCTAGATCCTCTGCTGTTCTGCATGTATAATTTCCTCCTTTTCATCACAATCTCTGTTTTGCTCATGTTCTCTCCCCTCCCTCACACACTCTTTCAGTCCCTCTCTCTATCTCTCTCTCTTCATTTTCTCTCTTCTGTCTCACACACACACACTCTCTCTCTCTCTCTCAAACACACACTTTTGCTCCCTCTGTGTGTGTGTGTGTGTGTGTTGCAGCGAGGGTTCCCCCAGTGAGATTGTGCTGAGCGTGTGAATGCTCAGCTTTGGCGCTGTATGTCTAATTACAGAGAGCCATGAGCCAATCGATCTCTCCTACACAGTCAAATCTGTTTACTGCTGCCATCTAAAGCAACAGCACACTCATCCATCATTTTCATATACCACTGCACATCACACACACACACACACACACACACACACACACACACACACACACACACACACACAACGTGTGACACAAGGAGACACACTCTTCAACACTGCCTAGCACACAAAGATCCCCCAACCACAAATACAGACACATGAGCACATCAACAACACGATTCGGTTCAGTACAGCGTATGTCAGATCATCACACTCTGCACTTTTGAACATTTATAAGTATCTATGTATACGTGCCCTCACACACACACACACACACACACACACACACACACACACACACACACACACACGTCTGTGTGCATTGCTGCATGGGTCTAATAAACCAATGGCAGATAATAACCCAATTGCTCCCCACACAGGGTGTATCAACAATCTACATCTGTGGAAACAGTATTGTTTGTTACTAACATATACATGGCATGGAAATGCTTAGTGGACTTGATGAGAAGTAGAGTCATAGTTGCATGCTGCCTTGAAACAGTCTGGACAGCCAAAGCTGTCTCATTCCAAAATGATAAAAACTGTGTCTCTAATTATTGCAAATAATAATTTGTAGCTATTTTCTGACCTATATTTTTGATGTATTTTGTCCAGTTGTCCCTAGGTTTGGTATCGAGCGAAGGAATAGCACATTTCGCTCGTTCCCACATTCTACCTCCTGATGTCACTCGTTCCGGCACGGTTCTCGCGCCTCCCTGAGAGTGGGCGCGCACTGGGCTCGAGGGATCAATACAGATCGATCGCCCGGGAAGGGGGCCCTGATTACTGGACCACGTGCGCAGGAGAAAACAGAGGAAAATCGATCATTGCAGCTTTTAGGGCGATAGCCGAGCGTAGACAGCAAGAAGAAAGACGCACATGCATTAGAGGAAGGTCTAGTGGAGTAAATTCTATAAAAATCCATCTAAAATGTTCAAAACCTTGCGCACACATTGTCATTACGGTTTATATAAGTATATATCAAAATTATACGGAGGAGTTCTCTCCCCCTCCCCCACATAGTTTTTTTCCTTTTATTTTTTTAAAAACCCAAATCTCGACAATGACATTTAAGTTAATTATCGCGGACTGTAGCTCAAGTCGTGTAGGGATTGTCGACGTGTAAACAAAATAACAAAGCCTTACAGCTGCCTTTCAGTAAAATTCTCCCCACAGTCCAATTTCACGCACAGCCTATTCTAATCTCTTGGGTCAAACATCTTTTAGCTCAGTGCAATACGGTTATGAATTGCTTAATGTGTGCAAAGCATAATTACCGCAGATAGTGTCACGCAGTTCAGACTCGTGGCAGGAGCACCAGACCGTGGGCCAAAGTGGAGTCGCGCGCACTGCACGCGGACGAAGAAAGGTTTCGACAAATAAACGTTTAATCTTGTGTTGATGTGCTGGATATGCGTGATCACTGGCCCTACGGCGTAAGCGATAGCTTTGGGCTAACTCAGGGCGAAGCTTGAGAAGCACACCGGTGAAACCAAGCAAACCACAACTGCTGTATTCGATATGATATCAAAAGTAAAAATTCGTAGAATAGGGAATGAAGCATCTTCTTCACATAAGAAGGTGAAGATGATACTTTAGGGGCGGGAGGGGCCTCCTCAGGTCTCCGCGCGACTATATTAAACTATAGCAACGTCGCACTTATTTGCAACGGCTACATCTATTTGCATTGAAGCTGCAGCCAGGGGTTTTATTTCCTGCATACCAGCACTTCATATGAAAAATGTGATGTATCTGTTATGCTTTTATGTGGGCTATTAAAAGCATCATCGTGGACCTTAGGAAAACAGTATAGCAACAGGAAGGTGTCGAAATGCTCGATTTATATTAATAGACAGAGCTTTAAATGGAGAATCCGAAGGCTGCGTCAACGGGATTTCTTAGTCTTCAGTGGTTACTTCGCATGTACTTTATTTGAAAAAAACGGCTATACATCTGCGTTGCCTAAGCGGGTAAATGTGGGTGAACTAAAATGTTTTACACGTCCTTGGTGGTTCGATTAGACAATAATTCCTCTGCGTATACATCCAGACTGACGTGTCTGAACACGTTTTGGATCCAAGAATGTAAGTGGAGGCCAGACTAGGTCTTCTTAAAATAGGTCTTCTTAAAATAGTCCCGTATTGACACCTGTCCGAGCATCTCCTCATAAAGTCGTATTACGCCACGTCATTTTGTTAATCTTTGTTGTTGTTTCAATTGTTCGAATTTTTTACAGAGTAATAGTTCCAGTATCGATTGACCTGCGCTTTAAGACCATTTCATGGAGCATTTATTTAATTCATTCGACACAGTCGCGGTCATGCCAAGCTTTCTCTGGCTCCGAGGTACCGCTCTTCTCCCGACTCAATATTCTATAATGTAATGAGTGAGTGTTGGCGCTAATATACTGATAATTTAATACATAATGTCTGTTTTCCTTAACCAGACATTACTTCCACAGATTTTACAAAACCAGCAATATATTTAGGTATTTGTCTTCTGCCCGGCATCATTCGTTTTAGTAGAATTAAACGGAGCTCTTTATTTTCACCTGTAGGACCTAACGATAAACGACGCGCGCTACACCCTCTCTCCTTTATAGTATCTTGGCGCACGTCTGTGTATGAGCGAGCGAGCGCGCGCGCGCGTGTGTGTATGAGCGTGTGTGCACGAACCCGCGTTTACAACTAGAGCTATTAGTTGATGTAAACCCATCCTATAATGAGGACATTTTTAAATGAAAATATATAAATTGCACTCTTTCACCACTTAGGAGAAAATACATAAAATAGCAAAAGATAGTTTCCCCAGACATTCACAAATGGAAGCTCGCTTGTCCTCTGACTGTTGGCAAACCACGTTTTAATTGGCAGACTCTATTTAGTTTCGTAATCCAGTGGTAATCACGGTTATCGATATGTTATCACTAAGATGGATGAAGTTCTCTATGATTGCGTCTGCGAGCAATATTTTAGATGCGTGTTCTGTTTTCCTGTACCTGCACTGTATTTATAGGGTATCTGATTGCTAATGCTTTGTACTATTTTTCATGTGCCAGTGCACCTTTTGGTTAGACACAGGCTCGAAGGTTTTTTTCCCCACGCGCCCTGAAAGCACGTAATTTAAAGACGACTTAAGCATCCTGAGAGGCCCGTAATAGTTGTTAATAGTTATTAACTTCATTCAGTTGGGGACTTTATTCGAACGGTAAGTGGAGACTGCGTTGTAAAATTATCTGAAAGCAATATGTTTACATCAGCCATATTATCCTCAAGTTGTTCCTACCAGTCGCAAAATGCAGCCTAATTGTAACTTTTATTTTGAAGAGGTCGTACTTTCCCCTCGGTCGAAATTCAAGGATACACTTCGCTTCACTTTAATGTGAAGGTGATTCTCAGTACCCGTTTTTTGAAGTCCATCGTACCTATTTGTTTAAACTTTACTGCAAATGATGACAATCAGGACTAATGAATTAAAGAAACCTTAATTATTATTATTGAAATCTTCTATTAATCTTTTGTTATTCTCGCTGAGGTTGTTCATAAATATAAAATTTAGGAAGCCACTTTAATAACTGGCTAGAAATCACAGCTTTTTGCATGTGTGGTCCTAAGCAAAATACATACGGCTTGTGTGAGAAGCTAGTTTTGTGCGGGTGCTGTGTGCGATGAGGGTGTGTTGGAGTGAGGGAGAGTGCGAGAGCGGAATCAATAACTAACCGCACCATGCAGCTAACCGCTCGGCTTGGGATCGATGGCTTGAGTGGGGCCGATCTTTTTTGGGGTGCGGTGAAACGTACCCTCTCCCGAGCGGGCCGGACTACTGCTGACGAAAAACAGCCATGTCAATCAACTACTCACAAATAGCTCATCCACGCTCTATAAACACATGTCTGTTGAACAAATTAAGCGACCTATAGGCCTGATTGCCCGTTACGCTTTGATGTAATGTATTGGTTTGTTTGTGGCTGCCTAACTTTGGCGGTTAAAATATAATTTCCATGACATTTGTTTTTCTCGACTGAGATAAAATGCTGCCATGAGGATGGAGGCCAGTGAGATTTGAATGGAATGACATGCACATGCACGGTAGGCGTACTATCGCGTGCGCCAGTGTCGAAGGCTGTCAGTTGGTGATATGAGCGCAAGACTGTGTCGGTTTTCTCCGTCGATAGATTGGCGCCCCGAGATTCTCGGACACATCGCGAGGCACAACTGAAACCGCTCGGTTCGATTTTTCATTCTAATCAGAAACAGAATTTTGCCTGTCGCACCAACCACGTCTAGCCTCTAACCTGTCAGAGTTTGACGAGTCAAACAATTATAAACCTATTTATGAGAAAATATTTTAAATGGAGGCCCCAGCTCTTAGAAGGGCTTGCTATAATATACCATATGCGTTAGAATTTCAGGGTTCTTCTAGTTCAGGCTTCAGTGTTTTAAATATCACTGGGGAATGTTACAATAAAAACTGAAACAAATGTTTTTTTTGTACAATGCATCAGGGAAGCATACAATTGAATCTGAAAGCGATTTAAAATTGTTATACCAAAAATATGAACGAATCGAGCATATTACCCGGTATAAATAGATATAATTAGATGTATATACAAGTAAGAGCAGATTAGTGCTGTGCATGACAAAAGTTTCGGCTTTATTAGGTGTCTATAATTTTTAAATGACACGAATATTCCGTTCCTCTTCTTGATACATGCTAGCTTGTTTTTTTCACAAATGATTTTCATTTAAAAACGAAAACGAAAATACGTAGTAATAACAATAACAACAATAATAATAATAACAATAAGAATAAGAACAACAATATTTTAAAGAACTGCTTTCCTATAAACTCAAGGTTTATAAAGAACTCTATATTGTAGTTCCTCTTAAAGTTCGCCAACACACGCGCACACACACACACACACACACACACATACACACACACACATACACACTGATGTTTCTGTAATGCCTGTTTGTACTATTTGTTTTAAGTCTGGCGTGTTCTTTAAAGGTCCTGGCGGTAATCACGGTAGTTAAAACAATCACATAAATCACATCTCTCAGTTTAGGCCACAATATCTTATATGATTATTTATTTATGGAATAATTTAGTTCGGTAGTTTAGTTACTTAGTTATGTTAATTTAGTTCGGTAGTGAGTTACTTAGTTATGTTAATTTAGTTCGGTAGTGAGTTACTTAGTTATGTTAATTTGCACGTACAAATTAGATTGTAGAAATTATATTCTAATATGATATTGATGATTGGCGATACATTCTGCCTCCAAGTAAGTCTGATGAATGTCATATTCTTCAGTGATTTGCTCATAAAAATCACTTGCTCATTAGTTAAATTAAACTAAATTAAAAACGTAGTTCAGTGAATGGCAGTTGTTTGCTGTAGCGCCAGTTAACGTTTGCAGTTGCTAGGGAAAGCAGTCTGTTCATCTACGCTGTCATTGGATATGAGGTAGTGTGGGAATCTGGCGTGTGAGTTTGGCCTTTTGAGATTTGTGTAATAGAAGCTGGGCATTCCTATAGTTCAAGTCAGGGGCAGTTCCTCTGTGTGCTCTGCGTTTCCTAACTGGTCTCTGAAATCAATTGCTCAGTGGACAAACATCTGACAAGCCAGATCTATGCCTACCAGCTCAATTAAATGCCATTCATAGACAGATTGACAAAAGCCAAGGAGCAAAAAGATCTATAACAGATTTTATATTAATCCCACATTACACTGTTAGAGCTCTTTACTGGATCTCTCTGGACTCTGTGAGTTCACACACTGTTGATGCTTTGGCTTTTCCACACATTTCACACAATTCCCTCTCTCTCCAATTCCATTTTTTATAATCATTGTTTTCTGATGAGTGTTTAGCAAAACGAACACCTGCAGATTCAATAGTCCCATGGTCTAGGAGGTCCTGGTTTCAGAGGCCAAGGTATCAGAGACTAGAGTGTATCAGAGACTAGAGTGTATCAGAGACTAGAGTGCACATGTACAGCTGAAGGTAAACATGAAGGTTTATTTTTAATGCTTTTTATATCAAATATAACATCCTTCTTCTTCTTCTCTGTAACAGAGACACTCTGGTCATGTTTGATGCTACGTTGTTATATATAAACTTCATACAGTGACATACAATATCTGTGGAGTTTGTTAAATACTGTGTAACTATTAAAGTCACAATAAGAGATTTCTTAGTCCACATTTTTATTCACCTTATATTTATGGAATTTATTAATTAATTCCGGAAAACTAAATGTACTTTTCTAAAGGTATGTGTTCAAACTGAAGGAAAACCGATGCAATTTTTGGCCTTTGTTAGTATAAAATACGTTGTTCCACAATAGCGTGTTATTCAGGGTGTTATTCTCACCATTTACTGGGTATAAATCACTGCTTTTAGTTTGTACATTTTCCAGGGCACAAACCTTCCTGCCAGTGTTTATAGGAATTCAGTGCCATGTTTCAGCCCCTCTTGCTCAGTGATCATTTATTCAGGTCTTACATGTTAATTATTCTGTAGCTGTAAATGAACAAAGCTGGAGAACACAAAGCAGTAGGACTGTTAGTGGATGAATTCCAGACTTGGCCATAAAATCTCACTCTGTGGTTTCATGTTGAGTCATATTCAGTATTAGTGCCTGTATTTCCTGTTTCATGTTGAGTCATATTCAGTATTAGTGCCTGTATTTCTAAAATGTTACGCTTTACTATTTTAAAAAGATATTATACTTGAGTGTTCATTCACTCAAACTGTTTAATTATAATAAATTGATTATAATTTGCCACCATGGACTGGCTGGGTGAACCCAGTGGTGCCTTTCAAATGAAATCTGGACTCACACAATTTGTCTGTAACTACATGTTCGTGCATGTTTATGTGTCTGTGTTTTACAGACAGAGATCAGTTGGTGGGGATGTATGAGCAGAGGGCCTTGTGTAGTGTGTGTGTGTGTGTGCCTGTGTGCGTGTGTGGTATATGTGTGTTTGTGTGTGGTATGTGTGTGAGTGATGTGTGTGTGGTATCTCTGTGTATATGTGTGTGTGTGTGTGTGGTATATATGTGTGTGTGTGTGTATGTGTGTGAGTGGTGTGTGTGTGCGTGTGTGTGTGGTATCTGTGTGTGTGTGTGTGGTATATGTGTGTGTGTGTGAGTGGTGTGTCTGTGTGTGTGTGTGTGTATGTGTGTTAGTGGTGTGTGTGTGTGTGTGTGTGTGTGTGTGTGTGTGTGTGTGTGTGAGTGGTGTGTGTTAGTGGTGTGTGTGTGTGTGTGTGTGTGTGTGTGAGTGGTGTGTGTGTACATGTATGTGTGTGTTTCTACTGCTCTGCTTGGGTAGCTGCTGCTGCTGCTGGGAGCCCCAGAGATGGAAGGAGAGAGCAGGGGAAAGGAAATCAATACAGATTCAGCGCAAGTCAGATAAGCCTTAACAATGTATAGCACAGGCGCACTCTATAACCCAATCACACACACACTCACACACACACACACACACACACACACTCTATAACCCAATCACACACACACTCACACACACACACACACACACACACACACTCTATAACCCAATCACATACACACTCACACACACACTCATGTGCTTAGACGCACACATAACACACATATGTACACATAACTACACACACACACAAACACTGACACACCAAAAAAAGACATTCTAACACACACTGTCTGATATGGACAGTCCTTCTTGGTATCATGAAGGTTCTTTCACAATGGCACAGAGCCACACTTATTCACCCATTATATACCCATATTATTAATTGGGCAAAGATACAAACACACACATGCAAACGGACCCCCCCCCCTCCCCGCAGGTCATGTGTGAACACAGAATACACTTCATCCTTCAAATACCAGAACATCCCCTCCTTGGATTCCATCAAAGTGTATTTGCTGACAAGCATGAAATGATAATCAGCCTTGCAGATGTGAGGGGGAGCTCTGATGGAGAAATTGCCCTCCTGCCCACGACCCCTGCCGGGGCATCAGTACGGTTCGGCCTCCCTCACCTCAGACCGACTTTGTTTCTGTTTTGTTTCTGTTTTGCTTTTGATCCCCTCTGCCATATTCCCCAGTGACATCTCTGTCATCTCGAAACATTCGACACACGTTTTTGCTTTGCTTGCCGAGAGCGAGCTCCGTTACAGCTGCCCCGGCAGCCCGGTCGGGCCGGGGGGGGGGGGGGGGGGGGGGGGGGGGGGGGGGGGGGGGGGGGGGGGGGGGGGGGGGGGGGGGGGGGGGGG